>BOPP01000071.1:2241035-2486477 GCA_017312745.1 Gryllus bimaculatus | reverse complement strand
CAGGGTCTCGGGGAGAGTAAACAACGGACGGCGCGCAGTGCGACGGTGGAGGGGGCAAGTGGCGTGCCCGAGAAGAGACGCCCGGCTCCAGCGAGACATTACTGAGAGGGGGCACCTCCAAACACGTGGGAAAGAAAAGAAAAACCAACAAAAAGTTAACTAAGCGTAAGTTAAGTTAAGTAAGCGTTTTGTCATTGATTCATCAGGGCAAACCTAGTTCCCGCATTTCCGCTACCATATTTTCAGTGTTTAAAAAAACTCGGTTACATTGATTCCAGAGCGCCACAGTCAGCGCCAGTTCTTGCTAGTTTACTGGGTGGGCAGGCGGGTATTATGGCAGGTGGGTAGGCAAAACACGAGGATGAGGCGGTGGAATGAGTTGGCGGGCGGGTGCTAAGACAGGCGAGTGGGCGGGTTGTCGGAAGGCTGGTGGGCGGGTTGGTTGGTGAGCCTGTTGAAGGGCGGCGGGCTGGCTGGCTGGGTGGATGGCGAGCGGCCTGGTGGGGGGGGGTGGGCTTGAACAGGCGGGGGGGGGCGGGCGGCGGCGCGACTGCACCGCGGGCTGTGTGCCGCGCGCTGACTCGGCGCGTTGATTTACGTTGCCGTCATGCGATTTATGGGTCGGTACACATGCGAGTCGCGCCGCCACTGCGTCCGCTCAGGTGCGCGCTCTCCCTTCCGTGTCCCGCCTGCCCGCCGCATCTACTACCGCCCCTGCCGACCACAGCCTTTCGACCGCGCTCGTTCCCGCTTCCCACCCAAACCCGCCCCGCCCCGCCCCTTGTGTGCCAGGACGGTGCGCGTCCTACCTGAGGCCGTAGGGAGCTCCGGCGAGGCGGCTTCGGGCCATTCGAGTACAGGCGGTTGCCGCCCACTGGAATACGAGTGGTTCCTCCTGCTCCGATGAAAATATTCCCACAGAGGCGGTACTAGGAATGATTGTGATCATAGATCCATGGGCCAGAGGTGCATCAGTCCTCTGAAAGGGGCACTAGTGGCCCATGGTGCAATGGAATAAAACATTTAATTCCCTTGAATGTGTTCAAACTTTTTTTTTAACCTGACAATATTGGAAATGACATATTAAGAATATGCTCTTAAAGCTATCTGTCAATCGTGAAAATGTGTTAACACAAAATCAATGTATTGATTAATTGTATCATTAAAATTGTTTGATAGTATAACATTTCATTCTATGTTTTTCACTAGCGGAATATATCATAAATGAATAAATTTCACGAAAGAGGGGCATGAAACTGTAGTTGGAAATACTTCGTTTTATGTTGCACACGCCTATAATTGTGATTGTGTCGGTCAAAGTTGATTAATTTTACATAATAATATTGTATTATTTATCAGAATTCTGAGTGGTTTTCTTGTTAATAAATTAAATTCCATGAAATATAAGCAGTTTGAATATTTATGAATTGTTGAGAGGGAGTTTAAAAATTACATCATTTTCATACATGAGAAAATTACAAAACCTTGTGTGCTTTCTTTGAATACCACTGCTGTTTGTATGGTTGATTTCTAAGAAGAGTAGTGCACTGTTGTGTTTTTCTCCTAAATGTAGATAAGATTGTGACATTATTAAAACTTTTTGAACTTCTTTGAATACTAGTTAGAGAACTGAAATGTTAGGGAATGTTACAGTTTTAGAAAAGTTAAAAAATTTTACTTAAACATCATGACAAATTATGTAAATTAATGATATATTTAAAAATTAATTGAATGTTAAAATAATTGTATATTATTTTTAATCAATTTTTCTTTATTAGATAATTTCAACTATTTTATTCACAATTCCAAACCATGACTCGAATTATATTCAAAATTTAAAATCTTGCGTCTTCTTCACGAAAGACGTCTTTATCCTTCATTCCCGGCTGATTTCATACCGCATAGTAAACTGAACTGGCATTGTTCAAACTACTCATTTAAAAGTTCTAAATGTTACGAAAATTAATGAAAAAAAAATTCTTAGTTCTAGTTTCTTGGTTTTGAAATCCAAATTCCAACTATACTTTCGAGAAAATAGTGCACAAAATTTCCCTGATATAATCCACATCTCAGTTTCGGAAAACCTGAAAAATCTGTGAAACTCCAACACAGCGAGTAATTTCCGCATGGATGAACTTGGAATTCATATCCCATGCAATTTGGGGCAACAGTTCAAGGCAATGCTGCCCATCACCTTTGGCATCCTTAGGTGGTAATGGTGGAACTGTAAGGCTGCAGCTAGGAATTCGTCGTCTTTTCAACGAGGAACGGCCGCCCTACTGCTTCTTGTAGATCTTGCGGATGAGCCCGTTTTTATTACCCCGTAAGTCTGTGCTATTTGTTTGTTTTAGGCGGTCCTTCTTTGTGCTTCAAAGGCGAAATGGGAAAAGGCTGCAAATATTTAAGAATCATAATAAGCGTACTACATCTTTGAAGATTTGAGTTATATTTTATGCTCAAATAGATTCCTTGAAAATTGTTGTGTAGTTTTTCAGTAGTTTCAAGCGTTTCGTTTTTTTTAGTCCATTCCTTGTTTGAAGCATTTTCGTTCGCCTTTGCTTCCTTTGTTAATTAATTTTAATGGACACTTACTATTGTTACTATTTCAAAATATTTTGAAATACATACCAACGTCTGTGGCAAGAAGTTCATTCGTTCGAGTATGATTATGTTCTATAATAAACGTTTATCACTTTATGTTTTATTTATAACGTCGCAAGGCTATTATTTATATTTGCTTTAGTCATTATTTTTATACTTAACATGGAGTATGAACTAAGTTGGTTGAGATGGTAACAGGTTTGACGTGAAACACCCTGAAAATCAGTGGTATGTGTTGGCGGAGGGGTCACATGGTGAAACTGCACTGTATCGTAAGATTTCAAAGTGCTGAAATAGAAGTTTGACATGTAACGTTTATAATGTGTGACTAAATGTATTAGGTTGTACACTTGATTGCGTTATTTTATACCGTAATGCCCATCAACGCTCTGTAACGCGCAAATGGTGTTTTACCTCCTCTCCTGGAGCCGCACCTCCGACGCAACCTTTTGCCCAATTGAATTCGTTTGATGCTGTTAATTTAGCATAAGATTTCGCACGTCTTTTCAGTCTGAAATTACACAGAATCTGGAAACACGTTTACATTAATGAGGGGCAAGGGGCAACCTACGATGATCATGATTTGCGAGGAGAGCTGTGCTGAAGACTTACAAACAACGTTTTCCGGAGATATTTGTACATTCTTTAGTTTTTACTCCTGCATGTTCTTATTTGAGAATAAAGACGGAATCAACAAATTATCTTGCATGGCTAGGGGGTGCAGAGACGATTATCAGTTAATGGACTCTTTGAAAGAAAGTAAAGCACGCGAGGCAGTGAGCTTCTTCAAATCACATGCGAATGTTATAAACTTTGTCAAGTTTGTGTCGTCCTGTCTATTGCAATGCTTGTTAGACTAAAACTTTAATGAAGTTATTCCGAAAAACAACGAGCTTTTTAGTGCGTCTCCCAGTTTCGTAGTAAATCATGCAGCGCAATGAAAACTGACGAGGAAAGAGTCTGGAGGACGAGGCTAACGAAATGAATCAGAGGTCTGTGTTTGCTCTGCTCTTGAGCAACGCGAAGCTGCTTTTTCTTTCTCGTCGGAACTCTTTTGTGCTGCGCTGTGCCGATGAGCATATCGTTCAGATGCGATTCCCGTACAGGATATTGGGAGTGTGTTGATTAACCAGAAAGCAGAATGTTTACTTCAACTTGTTTACGCTTAGCGTTGTGCTATTGCCGCGTTTTGACCTAGCTCTGCATGGAACGTGTCGCATTACCATCTCCGTAATTGCGCCTCAGATCGAGTTTCGTCTTGCGCTGCGCGTGTGTTTTTACCTCTCTTTTTAGGTTGTTGTCAGTTAGAAGTGTACACTCGCGTAATATTAAAACGTTCGTGTGTAGCTGTGAATTGGCTGAATGAAAGGAGCGTGAAGGCAGGCTGTGAGATGTTGGTGAACGAGGAGTCTCGTGTCGTGGGGACGCAGCAAGAGACTGGTCGTTGTGAAGTCGTTAATATTTTTCGTGCAGCTACAAATTTCCTCACGCGATTGCACGAGAGAGTTGGATGTGCCACGGCTGTACAAAGACTGCCGCGCATCTTACAATGTTGTATTCTCCTAGCGTGTTATATGAGGTGCTCAGGAAACCTATCCTTATTTGAATATATTCATAAATCTGACAAACCGAACTGTAAATAACTTCCTGCCATTATTTATTTTGATGAAATAATCGAAATATATGCAAAGAAACATATAGTTCATTCATTGTCTGGCATGCGATTAACCATTTCAAATATATTTCGCAATAAACATTGATATATGGAACATTCATTAAACTATTATTATTATTATTATTATTATTATTATTATTATTATTATTATTATTGTTGTTGTTGTTTTATCGTTACTTTTTATTCTCTGTAATTCAATATGTTCTGCCATCAATCTTAATTACTACAATCGGCAGATACAAGTCTTTAAGATTATATACAATATAACTGTCAGCAGCAGCAGCTTTATTTTTAATATTTTTATTTTTATTCAATCAATTTATTATTAGTGCTAAAATAGAAAAAGCAAAAACAATCGTAATGTTTTTTATTTAAAATATTGCTACAGTTCAAAAATTACTTTTTGTGGCAGCACAATACGACAACCTTGCGAATATTTGACTTGTGCTATTCATGTCTTAATGGCGTGTGGTTGTGATCAAATCATGTCGACTTACCTGCAAGTCGAGTTACCTGCAAGACTGGTAGCAAAGCGAAGAATGATGAATTCAGTGGACTGGCTCCTTTGTATTTTAATAATTCAATTACTCTTAAGTGATATTTAATCGCTAAACAAGACTAAAAATATTTCCTGTAACTAAATACATTATTTTAGTTACTATCGCTGTTAATTATTTTGTAATTTACTGAGGCTTCAGTGGGTTTTTAAATATTTGTGCATTTATATTCTAGGATTATAATGCAGCATGAACTATGAACTGAGATTAGTTTTGCTTACTTCGCACAATGTTTCGACAAAGGTATTTTTTCTTTTTCAAGCACTAGGACAAATATTATAATTCATGACTCACGTGAAAGTTCAGGGTCAATGCTAATGATAATGAATTATTAAATGTTGTTATAAAAATAATTGCCTTTAATAGGATTAAAATAGTAATATGTATTATCAACCTTTAGGGGAGTAACTATTATAACGTGTAAGGTAGTACGTTGCAATTCATAGACATTTTTTAAAAGGGTACTTTTTCAAATGAATAATTATCTTTTATTTTCTTCGCTTTGAAACCGCGTTGAGAAGTCAGACATTTTATTGGAAGCCTTAGGGAACTGCTGCATTCTTTGTCCGATTGTTTCGGCAGTGCTGCGGCTCCCAGAGCAGCGGGCTGGTGCGCCGGGGGCGGGGGCGAGGGCGTGTGTGAGGGCCCGCTGCAAGGGTGCCCCGGGCGGAGCGTGGCCGTCGCCCGTGTTTGTTTGCGCTGCGCGGGGTAAATCGCTCTCGGCGACGGATGGATCCCGCGCTCCAAACTTCCGCTCGCCCCCTCCGGCCACGCCGCTGCCACCCTCTCGCCCTCGCCCTCAATCCACCCCGCACACCAGTACCCGCCACCTTTATCACCACCACCACCGCCGCCACCACCACCGCCATTTCACCTTCTCCCCTCTCCGCCCCCCGCCCCGTACCCCTATCTCTGCCGTCATCATACCACCGTCCCCCACACACTCCACTCCACGCGCCATCGCACCTCGTCCCCTTCGCCACACCTCTAGACATCGCCATACATCTTGGTCTTTCCGAGCTACTCCACTCCCCGCTTTGCCCCGCCTCGCCTCGCCACGCTCCTCTCTGACTATCCTTCCGGCCGACCCGGCCCTCTCCACTTCCCGACCCCGGAGCCTCAACCCATTCGCGTCCCGCGTCTCTGCTCGCGCTCCCGGAGTGGTTCCAATCCAGGTCCCGGTTAAGATCGCGATCTTCCCGACTTCCATTTCGGCTCCGATGCTCCCGGCACCGCTCTTATCTCCGCTGCCGCCTCCGCGCTGGGGATGCGACGGACATCGAACTGTTAAACATCGATTTATTGAAGACACATTGATTATTTTATTTTGAAGTAAGGAAGGTACAATAATAACAAAACACTTAAATAATTTTGATGTGATCAAGAATGAATACGTTTTCGTCGGTAAATGTACTATATTTTTGTAGTATATCCAATCAGATAATAAAAGTTTTGTTGTCCTTTTTGATAATTTTTTGTCTTTGCTGTGTCAGTTAAATCTTAACTATAAATTAATAAACCCGACCCCCGTCAAATTACCTTCTCACCTGCGCGAAAATTAATCTTAAAAGCTACTAAGACGGGTTTAAATGAAACATCAAGGATTTTGTGTCGGAATAATAATGAGATCGATGGATTTTTTTCAGTTTGAACCTCGATATTTTGAAATTTGTGGCAACTACTACTCACTCTCCTCACTACTCCGCCCCCGGGTCCACTCTGCTGTGCGTGAACGCGTCGAAATCCACTCTCGCCGCTGGAGTGGCACACGTCGGCGGCGCCGCCTATCTCTCCTTCATTCTCGTCCTTTCAGACAGTAACTAACACACTGTCAAAGCCACCACTGTCACCAATGGAAACGGCTTCTGCATCCCCAACATAATGCCTTCCTAATTATTATCTAGGGAACGTTATTATAATTCCCTGTTTAAATGTTCCCTCTGTCATTCAAATGGACCTAGTACCATCTAGGGGGCTTCCGGGACAGTAAGATTCAGATCGTATAAGGGCGAGGGACGTTTCGTAAGATGAATAGCCGTTGCACGTGTCCCTTTGAAACGAAAGTTGCTTCGCTGGCTCTCCGAGAAGGATGTCGAGGCTGCAGAAACGGATGTGGCCATAATGAACTTTTCTCTTCAATAGTAATTTTCTATCGTAATTGGGGAGCATTGGTAATATGGACACCACTACTTTCGTTTCTCGCCGTCATCGCCATCTGCCACAACTAACATAACTTCGTCTCCACCGCTAGTAGATCCGTACCCCCTTTCCGCCGCTCATTTGCCGCGGTCTTCCTAGATGAGAATGAGTTCCATACGTTTATAAAAACGTTGCAGTAGAATGGTGGGACACAGTCAAGGGTGTCATGAAGATGTCGTGAATGTTCAATTTATCCTTGACTCTCGCTAAGACTAATGCTAACTCTATTTTTGACAGGTGCTGCCAGTTGAACAGAGAGTGTATACTCTGTGAATGACGACGTAAAAGGATAACGTAGCTTACCAGTTCAAATAATGTATAAAGATTTTTCTCGTTTCTTTTTCAAGATTGAACATTTTGAACGTGTGTGTTCAGAAATAAGAGTGTAGTTTCCAACATTTTTATCTGATGACTCGCTCTTCTGAGTAAGCCACATAACCATGGCGATGGCAGTACGCCTTGAAGAAGGCTACAGTCCGCTGGCCGAAACGTTAGCCACAATGTCAGTGAAGCGTCTAGTCCCGGATAGCCTAGATAATTCAAACTCCGGCCGCGGAAACCTACGCCTTACCATTGCCTTGCCTGTTTATTTACGAATCTGCAATATGTCATAACTGACTTACTTATCGGTGGGAATATATTTTTATGCAATACTGATATTTATAATTCAACTGACGTCGTAGAAATCGTGTTAATCAAGTGTTAGTATCAATAGCTCTCTGCCACAAATCCTCATGCGATATGTGTTTGAATCGGGCCATTCAAAAATCTTACCTTGAAACAAACAAAACGCGAGTAAGTTTTCACTCCCTGTCTGAATGATTATCGCGGTGTCTCCGCGTTGGGACGTGTACACCCACGACACGGAGTGGCCACGCAACATGTCTCGCTTTGAGCCGAAAGGCAATGTGGTCCAAGAGGTTGGTGGGGCCGCCGCCTTCGCCCTCCCCTCTCCACTCCCTATCCCGAGCGCCAGTCGCCCCGGACCAACGCTTACTTTCTCAGGCCATAAATCTGCTCGTGTTTTCCCTCGGAGGTCGCTATACGTTTTTCAGGGATGCCACAAAAATATCAAACGCGGTCCCTGTTGGGATTCCGGTTTGAGGCATTACTTCCGCCCACCCGCCCGCTGGAATTCCTTCCTCTCCACCCGCAGCGCCAAATCACTTAATCGTTTCACGACGCTCATTGACTTACGCGCTGGCGTGGGACGTACGGTCTTCACATTGTACTTTCGAAATCCTCAAAATTTCAAAAACTTTCATAGGCATGTGGCGTGTTAACTTGTTTTAATCAATAAGAGCAAACGTAATGGTTCTAGCCGATGTGTTATGCACGTTTTGAAAGCGTTTTCAGAGTCTGTAAACCTCTTAATATTGTAGTGTATTTTCCTGAGATGAATATGTGAATGTATTTTGCATTTGGGGGTCGGATTAATCCAATTTCGCCAGGTAGCGGCGTTCCCAGGCCGGGCTCTATTTTTATTTATTATCAATGTCTGAGACATGTGGTGAGCATGACGTATTCCTATCACCGTAACTAACTTACTTGGCCGCCTGAGCTTAATCTTTCATGCTGCTATAGAAACTCAGACGATTTGCATTAGAAATATGTCATGTAATATTTTTTTTCAATTTCACATAATAGCAACAACATTTGATCAAAAGATGGACGTCTACGTGGGTAGCCGAGATTTTTAAGGTTCATGCGCTTTTGTCGACTCCCTTCGAAGGGTCGTGGGTTTAAATAATGACTTGGAAGTGGATATTTGCTTATGTATTTCGGTATGGAGGGGCCCTCTTAGCCTCCATGGTTCCCCTTTCAGTCCTCTTCCGTCTATTTCTATCCCGCTTGGATGGCGGATGGCATTTGAGCTTAAGTACGTGTTGCGTCCAGGCTATGGATTCATCTCTCAGGCAGGGGTGTTTTTAAGTTGTGGTATGATGTGCAGTCTTAACTCCCCATGTATCACTCTTGTAGTAAAAATATTTCTCTTAATTGCTTTTTAATTCAGGTAAATGTATGAATATATCAAGTGTGCTACGTAAGGTCATTTGATGTTTTGGTGCAGCCTAACTCCTCTAAATCGGTCTAAGTTCGAAGGGTTCACGAACTTTGCTTGTCCGAAGATCTATATATTAAAACAAAGCACAATTTTTCTCTACATTTCGTGAGAAGGTCAGGTTGACCTAGAAATGGTCTTGAAATGAAGAACATGGTCCATAGGCGTGCAGAAACTTATCTTAATCACAAATATTTTTGATCTTATTAAATATTTATCCACTAAAGAGGAATATCGGAACGACTGCTAGCGCCCATTCGAAGTACAGTGCTACGCTCTACAGTGAGACGCGAAAACTCGAAAAGTACTATTCGTGTGCTTTGGTACTTGTGGTGCAGTTTGTGGTGAACTGGAAGAAATATGTCAATTGCATGCCACTTTGTGTAACTTTTTTTTAATTTTTCACAACTAGTTCAACTTTTTACTCTAGTATGTAGAAGACCGATACGGGCTTAGGAGTCGCATAGTTGCCGAGGCGCATGGTTGTCGAGACTTGTAGATATCACGGTGGCTTCACTCGGAGGAAATATAGGGGCCGAGGTGGCGTCTTCGAGACTCAGAAAGGTGATATGTCTTTGATATCTTAGATACATATCACTAGATTGAATTTGTTGATTTGCAATATAAATCAATATCAGGTTATGCATATGATTGTAAAATTAGTTTTCCAATTCAGTTTTTGTTGATAGTTAAAAAAAATACTGCCCTAAGAAATCGTAAAAAGAAACTCATCAGACGCAGTTAGTAGAAATGTGCACGCTATTTTCATTGTCTTTTCGTCGGTTGTTGTGCTGATTAGGCCCGTTCCACTGGCGTTGCTATTGCCATGATGTTTTGACTAGTTATCTCAGCAGTTCTGGTCATGTTACCCCTACTTTTCCTCACCGTAATTATCATTCTCAACATACTATCTTCAATGAACACACTGTCTCCATCATTTCTACCTTACGTTTTTCGAATACAATTTTGGCATTGGTTTCCTACTCTTTCCCTATCACTATTGCCAGAATCTCATTATTTTCAAAACACGTCCGTATTTTCATTGAACCCTCTACTCTTTCCTCCGTCAACCAACCTTAACATTCAGAATCTTCATCTTTTGACTAACAGTCTCCCAAGCGTCCACCAACGTCACTGCAACCATCATTCAATGTAATCCATCGAAATTAACCAAAACGCCCATCCGCTGCGTTCTGCATGTCTTCTGCTTCTGTAATCGCCCTTCACCCGCTAGACGCCATCCTGACCCTCTCCCCCCTTCTCGTGACTCGCACCCCCACATGGGCGGTCGTTCCGAGCGCAGCGGCGCCGCCACGCGGGTCGTGCCCTCGGGGGGCCGTGCCGCATTTTTTGCGTTGGACGTCGCGTCGGGACCCCCTGTCGCGGGCGAGGGCGTTCCTGGAAAAGTGGGCCTGCCTCTCCCTCCCGATAAGCAGTGGGGCGCCGCAGCCTCCGCGTCCCCGCCGCAGCTCCAGATCCGCGGATAAGCACGGCGACGCCGCTCCGACCCCCCTACTCCCTCCTTCCTATCCCCCGCTGGTGTCCCTCAAGGGCCCCGGGGTGGCCAAACTTTCCAGGCCGCTGAGCGCCGCCGCGGGCACGCGTGCACGCCCGCCGCTGCTGTTCTTTGTCTGGAGGAGGGCGGGACAGAGCAACGCCGCGCCGGTTTTTGTCGATTGGGTTATGAGGCCTGTGGGAGCTGTGGTTTTCGGTCTGGGTAGCGTTCAGATTTCTGTGGTTTTTGCCTCCGCACTTAAAAATTCGCTGGGTGAACGCGGGGCGCTTATTCGTTCCGAGTGAGAGTGCTGTTGTGAGATCGATGGGAGGAATTTTGATGGGGGATTGTCATCCAGATACTTGTCTCTATTCAGAATGTACTCCGCTCACAAAATAACTATTTAATTCTGGTATTTCCAAATAAAACTAGCACTGTGTGAAAAAGGTCTGAGAGTATTTCGTGAAGTTGACGAGATGGATCATGTTTCTAATAAAGAACATTGATTTTAACGATATCGTGTCTTTCAAATTGGCTTTGCTTGTTACTACCAGGCCAGTCTAAAATCTAGAACTAATGTCTGCTTTTTATTTTATTTTGGATATAGTATTCATATGAGAATAATGTTAAAATATACAGTTCTGTTACATCAAATTACAGTTATGTTACAAAAAATAAATTTGTAGTTGCGTAATTTAAATTTAAATTATTCAACGATGTGAAGAACATATCTTTGGTGCGTGGTCGTAAGTGCAATACCCCACTGCCCCCTGACACAAGAATTTAATGTACGAAAACTATTTCCTTATCAGTATTGTGTTAAGAATTAAAAGTTTCCAAAAAGTGAGTTAAGCCCGCATGACCAAGCACCAAAAATATATGCTAAAATCGCCAAACCGAACATGGTCAACAAAATCTTGAAGTTCTGGCGTCACTGATATATTTCCGTTGCTGCCTTGAGACTATTCCACAATAACGGCAGTGCAAGATCGCATGTGCGTGTATCTCTCGATATCTCTTCCAGAAGAAAAGTAAGCCAGGTATTGACCACGCCTTTTCTCCTTGTACGGCCGGGAGCGGCGCACGGGCGACCTCCTCTCGCCCCTTGTGCCATCGGAGCGCCGCGTTACGCGCAAGGGGAACGGAGCACTGCCACACATACACGTTTCTACACTTGTTAGGTCGGTGAGTTATCGCGCGGTAGTCAAGGGCGTGATGGCGGGGGCGGCGGCGGTGGAAACGTGCTCCCACCCCCAACACCCAGACAGTAACCATTTGCGCAAAGCACGGACCGCACACAACCTCTTGGTTCTGGATGTCCTTTTGAGGAGTAGGGAGATTTCGCATAATAATGTTGAATTTAAATCTATTCGCTATCTTGCATTTTACTGAAGAGCTATCTTTACCTTACATATTATTTGCCCACTGTGAGAGGCAATGAGACTAATAAATATTATTTGTATTAATATGCGATGTTATTGTTTACGAAATTATTATCTGCATTAGAATAATGCGCGAGAGGAGAAAAAACCCATTTTTTAAAATTTAATATGAGTACACGTGAAGGTGTTTCAAAGAACGAGAAAGGTGTAAGAAACATCTTGTATTTGATTGATACTGACGTACTCTCTGTCGGTAAAGAAAAATAAGATTCTAGAAACCACAACGTCTGCATTATAAAATCTCGTATCGGTGTGAAGGTTACATTTATTTTTCCTTTATTTAATAACAAATTAAATTCCATCTGTAATTCTTTGGTAAGGCTAAATGAATTGGGCTAATTATATTAAAATTATGTATTATTACTTTCATTAGAAACATTTTTTGAAGCGTAATAACCATATGTAGAATCGTACGTAAAAATAGGTATGTACAATCCAGTGTAATCTGTTTTATATAGTAAATCATGATTTCCTTAGCTTTGTTTTGCGCCCTTATCCTAATCAAACTGAACGGACCTAAACCGCATTATTTCAAAACGATCGATATTAATTCATTTGTGGAACACTAATATCGATTATCATTTCGGTCGCTTTGCAGTACGCAGTACGTCTCGCGCTTCTTCCGCCGAGCACCACGAACCAGACAGATATTCCAGTCACATAACCAGAAAATGTATGCGCGCCGCCAAACGCACATCAATACGGCAATAAATCCCAGTCTGAAAAATCAGATAAAATTCAGAGAATCGCCGTAATTAAAGGCAACGAGGACGAAACCGGGGTAATTGAACGCGGGCGGGTGGCAGCCCTGGGTTCCAGCGAAGCGGGAGCCGGTCGCGGGCGACTACCGCCAACATCTCCGCCTCCGCCGCCGCCGCCGCCGCCGCGCGTTCGCGGAACCGGCGCCGGCGCCTTTGAAGTGGCCGCCGCCCATAGGTTGCGTCCTTTATTTGGCTGCTGACGCGCGGGCGCGCGTGCGATTTTTTGGGAGACGTCGGGCGCCCCCATCGCAATGTCCAAGGTTTCTAGCTGGAACAGATTTCTCGGAGACGGACTTCCTATCTCCCAATGCGATTTCCAAAGACCAAGGACCCTCCGTCGTATGAAGCGTGCTCAAATGGATTTCTCTCCAAAAGGTTCGTAAATGTGGATTTAAATTTGATTATATATATTTTGTGTGCAGTATGCAATTCTCAAGATTCAAGCATCGTTTTTTCTTTTATTTGTAGATGTCTTCTAAGAGCAAGCAATGGTTTTAACTTTGATTGCAATAGAGAATGATTATGAAGATAAGTGTCGCTTTTAGAGTAGATGAGGGAGGAGGCTTATGCATTTGTGTCCTTTCTTTTCCGGTGTGTTTTTTTTTCTTGTCTTGTCGTCGAGAACAGCTTCCTAGACAAATTGCGCTTTCATTTAATCATTACGTCCTTCAGTTACAATATCTTAGAACTTACTTTTGTCTTATCACCCCTGTATAAACGTTTTTTTCTATTACATTGACTAGGTTCCCATTATCTGCGAATGGCGAGAGCGATCTTTTACCTTCCTTTATTAAGTACATGTTATGGATGCACACAATGATACATCACACAATGAATGGGGAGAGGGGGGTAGGGGAGCCCTACCCCCTTAAAAAATTATAAAGAGACCTCGTACTTACCTGTACCTACGTAACACAACTTTTTTTCATGAAAATTATAATTTTATTCTCGTATGTTTTATTTATTTACTACTCTAAACAGTTAAAACAGTAAGAGCAGTCTGAACTTTAAAATTTTAACGTACTGCTTTAATTTGCTTCGTTCTGTATTGTTACGCTTGTCGCTCCGATCTGTAAATTCAGCCGTGAACTCAGATAATATTTTGTATTGTTCTCTGAGTAATATCATTCTTTATAACTGATCTTGAAACGATACGTTTTAATACGACCATCATCATCTGGGTCTTATGCGTTGTACGGCGTAAAAACTGTAGCGCACTACAAATCACACTCGTTTCGTGAAACGCCGCCATTATTAATGTTGCAAATTCGTTGATCATTCGACCTCATCTTCCGTTATCAGTCGGTGTCAGGACGGTTCATTTGACGGCCGTCGGCGGCAGGGTAGCGCTTTGGGGAGTTATCACCCCTCCCCATCCTGACACGTCGTGCGAAGCGCCTCTCAACCATCGCCTCTCTCTCCCTTCCCAGCCGATACCTCCGGCTCCACCGCCAACTCTGACTCTGGCTTCGTCGGCAACGCCCCCGCCGCCGCTTCCCTCACCGCCTCAGCTTCGACCGCCGCGCCGCGCCGGTGAGGGCGCTGCGAAGGCGGGGAGAGGGAGACGGCGATGGTGGCGGTGCCGGCGGCAGCCGCGGCGCCTAAGAACGGAGGCGGCGCGCGGCGGGCTTCATTTGCGTGAGTTTGCGCGGGAGAGGCCCGCCCGCCCGTGCGTGGTCCGTCGGAGGAGGAGGAGGAGGAGGAGGATGGCGCGTGGTGAGACGCGCCTCGCTCGCGCGCGGGCGTCGCTGGCGTTCGTGCTACTGTGCGCGCTGCGTGCCCTCGTGTCCGCCGCTCGCACCCCCACCGCCCTCATCACCAGGAGCGACGCGCTGGACGGTGAGTCGCTTGGCGGGGCTGCGGAGTGACAATGGACGAGGTGGTTTGCTCGCGGGGGTGGGTGGGGCGCCGCGACTGGATCGTGAGGGGGCCGCCGGTGTGGTCGCAGCTATTGGATGATCGCCGAGTTTCTCGATGATAGAACGAAAATGTGGTACGGATTGGAAGAGATAGACAACTTAACTTTGGCAGCGGGATACCATTGGTTACGTCGTGATTCCGCATTTGGTCAGCGAAACTAATTAGTTGTGTTTGATAAATCAAACTTATTTATTCAAAATGTTCAAATGATTAGTCAATTATAAAAATTTGATTTGTAAATGAATACAGATCTTTCCAGTTTCTAGGTTTAAAATGTGTTCTCGATTACAGTTGGCTTTTTTAATGACAGAATTTTGATTCTGAGAGGCATATGTGATTTCGCGAAAACTTATTAATTCCATGCCATGCGCTTATTGATTACAATTGTGCCTAATATTTATTTCAAGAGCCCACGAGGATGGCGGAGGTGACTAAGACCGTGTTCCAACTCAGCGCCTCGTTCCGACGGGTTGCGGGTTCGATCTCCGCCTTGGACATGGTTGTTTGTCTCTTGTCTCTCATGTATGTGTTGTTGCGGAGGGCTTCGCTTACTGCTGACCTCACATCAGGAGGTCGCAACTGTATTGGTGTCATGTGTATATGTGGTCGAAAGCGCGTCTCAACGGGACGTATAGAGTAACCGGCTGTCGGCTGGTTAGAAGTCCTAGGAAGAAGATTCATTTCAATAAACGTTTTGCATATGAAGAGCTAACGCATTTTTAAAACAACCAAAAGAACCAGTATTATTTCCGGCATTGCGAAAACATTTGTCCTTGTGTATTTATTGTCAACATTGATTCACTAAAAACCGGTGGGTGATCTGCTAATACTCCGATATTATATTAACACATCAATTGCTGAGTTCATTAAGTAGCCATAGTTTTTGACATTTGCTAGTAAATATCGTGTGAAAGTGGGAGAAAGAAGCCCAATTAATGAATACTGTTATGTAATCCTCCACTTCTTTAAGCCATTGAAGAATCGTGTGCAATTAAACAATTTAGTGAATCAAGGAGGATGACTTGAATGAACCTCTTCCGAGTTGAGTTGGGAAATCGTTACGTCAAAAAAAGCTGTGCACGAGGAAGAAAACTGCATTAATTGATGAGAATATATACTTTGGGCTGCCTTCAGCTGAACCGGTCGTATGTCATTGAAGCGGTCGCAGCATGCAGAACTACGCGCAGCAGCTGATCTTTCGAGAAGTGTGAGGAAATCGCGGCCGCGGCGTCGGCAAAAGCGCCGCTCTGAAACGGCGACCCCAGCGGCGCCCGAACGCCGTTCCGTCGGTGAGGATCAAACGCGAGCTGTGGAGTAATAGAGCAATGGGCGTAACCGTGGTGACGTCACCGCTGTGCGTTTTCGAGACACGCGACGTATGCGCCGCGCCGCCGAACGGGGCGTGGCAGGTCGATTGTATTCAGAGGAATCCGGGGCGGCGAAGTGCGCCTCGTCGCCGAAGGACGTCCGTTGCGATCTCTGTGAGCGAAATTATGGCTTTCGTTCGCTTTAATTACCCGCTGCCGCGTTCGCCGAGATGGTTTGTGAGGTAGTTGTCGGGGGACAGAGGAAACTCGACGTGATCTTACTCTCGTTTGGTAGATAATTCTACACCTTTCACAACCGATGTAAGTAGTACATAGAAACAGAATTTCGAAATGTATTCGTATGTTATTCTCTTGCTTGCACGCTTTGATGAATGTCTGTTTTTTAAAAGGTGTCATTGCTGGTAATTAAGAGGGAGATTAATTTATTTGTATCCCTATGATAATATACTACATTTAATCGTATTGGATTGGCACGACCTCACGGAAATCCTACGTATTATTTTCCAAAATCAATTGAACTCCGTGTAAATATGCAAGAAATTTATAAAAAAATCTTACAACACGCGCCTGTGTGTGAGTACAGTATGTGTGTATGTACGTCTCTCTCTCTCTCTCTCCTCTCCTCTCTTCTTTCTTATCTATTATATATATATTATATATATATATATATCATATATATATTATATAATATAGAGAGAGAGAGAGAGAGAGAGAGAGAGGAGAGGAGGAAAAGAGCGGGTTGCGCGTGATGTGTGTGACGCACGTAACGAGAAATCCGTCGCCGGCCATGGCGGAACGGAGTGCCGGGGGCGTGGCTGCAGGGGGAGGGAGGGATCTCGGCTGCGGTCGGTCGCCACAGAGGGCTCCGAGGGGCGGGTGGCCGCCGTGTGTGTGATGTGGTCGCTCTCTCCGGCCTCCGCTCCCCTGCTCCCGAGGGATGCAAAATTCGCCCTTGAGCTGCCAGGAGCTGCGTGGCTGGTGGTTGCCGCGACGAGGCCGAAGAGACCAGAGCGCATGTTTCATGCGGGGGAGCCATTGTGCGATAGGACTATATCTAAACAAAGAATTATTAATCGACAGATCATCAAGAATATAGGAAAGACATCACGACCATTGCGGACCATACTACTACGTATTTATGAATTATTTTACCTTCCAAGTGTTGTAGTTGTTTTACGCCTTAATGAATAAATATAAGAATGTTCTCGCGATGCTCTGGTGAATCAGATTACTCAAAAATAAGGAAGAAGGGGAATATTTCGAGCTACCACAATTTGAAATATAGTCCGTTTTCCACGAGATAACCTCTGTGATTCCCAAAAGATGGAATGGAGATTAATTCGAAATTTGTCGTGCACGATGAAAAAAAGGAATGGTTGCCGCACATTGAAATACGCGTCTTCCTACCAGAATCAATAGTATAATTGGGCCCAGCTATTTTTATGGTTGACACACCGTAGGCGCCATGTGGGGACCTCCGTGGGGCTCTAAACCATCTGGTGGTCCTCTTGTCTTGTCTACGTAGAACTACGTAGGAATTATTTGCATTAACCCATATGTATGCTTGGAGAGTTTTGCCTCGTTTTATACCCGTACTTTTGAATTGTAAATTTGAATCCAGAATTATCCATTACATTAATTTTTTAATGCAAAAATATTAAAGCACTCCTATTAATTTTTTTAAACTTGACAATAAAAACAGTTGCTGAATAGAATTTCATACATTAAGATTAAATCTGAAATAATTTCATATTAGCCTAATATTTTCTCTAACATTTGATAGCATTAAGTGATATCTTTAAAAAAAAAAAATTAATCGAACGTATACGTTCCAACGATTCCAACTTACTGACTGATTCCAACAGATCTCAAGTTATAGATTAGATGCAAGTAGGAAGAGAGCGAAAATAAATCCTACATTTGAAAAATAGAAAAGAATACCTTCGTATAAAAAAAGACTTTCGAGTAATTGCTTCTCTTAACATATTGTACACAGAAACCATTTCCCTAGATTGACCAAGAATGCTTCTGTTATATTTAAAGATGAAAATAAACAAATATAATTAGAATCAGTAAATAAATTTATTAAATTTGTTACGAAGATGAGATGAATTAACGAGTTTTTTTACCAAGAATGCTTGCAATCTTCAAAATCATAAGAATACTTTAAAAAATTCTAGACTCCAAAATCATTCATTCGGTTCACTCATGAGCCCGCATCTCTTATACCGAGACTTTTAGTCAAGCTTCATTATGCCTAATTTTGAAGAATCATAGATATTATTTATAACCAACATTTAAAAAGCTTGGAAATGTGTCACGATCTTAGTTCAGATTTTACTTACATGATGAATCCTGGAAGAAGTGAATTTTTCATTCGACAAATATAAATTTAAGCACAAGGAACCCTTCGGAATACTCAAAATACTACAATAATTTAAGGAATCAGGGAAGAGACAATGGAATTTAATATTCTTCAAAGAACATCATATTTCTGGGCGTTCCACAATTCTCTTCAATTAGAAAATAAAATGTGAGTGATTACCTTGATTAAAAATTGTTGAACAATTGCAAAGATTAGTATTTGATGAACTACAAATGCATCAAAACATTGCAGTGCATGGTAGTGCAAATAAATCATAATCAACTTTTTTCACATATACATGCTACATTTTACTGGTGAATACTGGTATGTAACACAGCCCAGAACAAACTAACATTGCCAGAAATTCTTAAATTCACAAGCACAACACCAAAGAAGACACCATAAGATGACAACAAATAGGGCCTACCAAGGTTTTCAGATCTGTGATGTCCAATTCAAATCACATGCAACTTAAGTTAGTTACTTAAAAACTTTATTTACTCATCCTTCACTAAACACACACATTTCACTAAACATATCCAACAACATAAAGATGCACATCATCTTGTATTTCCTCTTTTTATAAACATTCTGCATGTTTGACTGTTTCCTTCAACTTCAACACTGTATAAACAAATTTGCTGAATATAACTGAAAATTTACTCCCAACTTTACCAAACTAGGCAATGGATTCACACACACACACACATTCGTGTTTCGCAAAATGCTAAAACTTGTAGTGAATCATAAATTATACGTTAGAATTAGATATTTTATTCGAGAAGAGTATAACCACATTTTACCGCTTACCTCTGATTATAAGTAGACAGTCTTATGGGAGGAAATTCTGCTTGCAACAAAAAATCATCTTATTATTATGTCCTTTGTAAACTTAAAAGATGTGAACATGCTCTCAAGGGACATAATTTCCATTGATGAGGCACTATATCACTCTCAAAACTACAAAGTATCCCAGAGCCCGCATCCCGATATCTGTGGACTATGCATGAGAGTAGGTCCCGCCAAAGAAGGTTGTGCAACATTACCATTCTAAACGTCTCAAATACCATTCCCTCAGCGTCCACAAATGCGTTGTAGCGGGAACCATTGAGATAGTCATGTGAATTAATAGGGTGGTTATAGGCCCCACGTACGTCTCAACGTCAATGGTTTGGAAAGTATTGACAATCAACTACAGCTACGTCACAAATGATGATTATTGTCACAATGAATAAATCGATCGTCACAGCTGGAAGACACGTAATCAAAGGTTTATGATTGAGAGAGGGAGGTGATCATTTTTTTTTCAGTGCATGAACAAAACTTAGATGCTAGAAAATATACAAAACGTGGTTACATGAAATTCCCACCGGAATCGTAATAGTTTGTGAAGAATGAAAGACGTAAAGTCATGGAATGTTATTCAGTAGTACAGGACGTTCCTGCGCCTGTAAAACATTTGCATTTAATAAAATATTATCTACATAAACGAAATAACTGACTTCCATCGATTGGAAATTCACACCTCCTTACTTATCTCTAAAATGTTAATGCAAAACGTACACATAGAATAAATTTGATCCTTATTTTATTAAAGAAATAGATATAACACTTTCCACACTGCACTAATACTTTTCAAAGGATTCATAAGATGTAATCACGTGATGTAATCGTGCAATCCATTTGTGATCAGTTAGACGTATATTCGTATCTACTTGTTTGCGAACAGATTTTCTGAACATTTATAAACGGACTACATAGTATCTGTTTGAAATTATGAACTAAGATGTGGATGAGAGAACAAGGTCCTGAGATATCGCTGCTATTCATTACAGTGGCTTCGAACTCTCAAAGGAAATATTAACTTCTGTCAATTTGTGTGGATTACCCCCGGAACTTTTAATGTTTTATTCATTCAGAGAAAATTATTAAGATTCAAAGGAGGGGAGTTTGGGGGAGATACAGATCTTTGTACATAAAGCTTATATTTCCTTTCTGAGCCAGAGATGACAAGAAACGCCTGAAAACACGATGGGAAGTCATTAGTGGCAGAAAAAGATATTGGATGATGCATCTCGAAAATCGTAGAAAAATATTTTACCCACACACTTTAAATAATTGGTAGAAAATGTTGGAAACCTCCGGAGAACGTGACGTACAATCCAATCCAATCCAATCCAATCCAATCCAATCCAAGCCTTTCAAGTACCATGAATGTCGGTGACTTTGCTCCTAGCGATACTTGCTTTTGTCTCGACATCAGCGAGGTGTGAACAAAGGGGATAGTTAAAGGAAGGCTCGGATATCTTATCGTTGCAGCTTCCGCCCTCATCAACGCTGCCATCTCCGCCGTCACCGTCAGCCCCTAAGCTAACCTCACACACGCGTAAGCTAGGGAGTTTTATACCATTTGCAAAGTCTTGTCGTTAAGCACTGAAAACTACATGATTTGCAACGATAGGGCCTCACTTGAGTTCAAAGCAGAGTTTAAGCGCGTCAGAGGCATACTTTACGTACGGTAACAATTTAAAATCGTTATGTGAAAACATGAGACGTCACACTTTCGTATTAGCTGGGTGTGATTCGCATTATGTGATATTCCTTTAAGTTGCGTAGTGGATTGGCATTGTGCATTGACATGCAAGTGGATTTATAATTTATCTCTGTTTGTGAGTAAACAATTATTTTTTTCCGATTTAGAAATGGCAATTTATAATATCATTGACTAACATAGGAAAGAACCACGTATGCAATCCAAACAAATTCGTTTTTACGTAGAATAATTGGATGCATTTGACTGGGACCATTGCATCCTCGTCCACATTCTTCATCAGCGCCAAATGAGGTTACTCGCTACCGAAGTGATGTGCCATGTACTTGCTTCAACTGAAACGTCAGCCAGGAAAGACGCGTATGGCCAAGACGTTCTGCCACCGCAAGCGTCTTCGCGCGCGCATCTGCCCGCCGCCGCCCGCGCCCTCCAAAGAACAAAGGTCGCGGCGGCGCCGGGCGGCGCGAGGCCGCGGGGTGGCTGGGCCGGAGAAAAACGGCGCTGTGGCACGCGCGGTTCTCAGCTGCGCGGGTGCTCGGCACGCGGGAAAGCGCGCGCGCCCCCCCCCTGCGCCCCCCGCCCCCTGGCACTTCTTGCGCTGCGGGAGGAGAAAAAATCCGCCGCCGCGCCGCTGGCCACTGGTGTCGCCGAAATATGTCGATTCTGGTGTCAGTTGCACGTTCTGCGAATGTTTTCACAAGGTCGACCGGAGAAAGGGAGGGAACTATACAAAATCAACTCCCTTCATTTGAAGACATCACGTATGTTTTATTGGATGTTTTTTATTTATTTAAGGTCGCTCTATAACTACACTGTCATTAACGACCTCAGATACATCTACAAAAACATTTATGCATACGTATTTTTCTATTACGTGAATAAGAATAGTTATATACATATTCACACACGTGAAGTGAAATATACTGCCACAAAGCAAAAACGCAAGTTTCAACAAGCCCCAGTGCAGAAAATCCTATTATTATGCATTCCATGCAACTGAGCGAATTTCAAAGTCGAGAAACGCAAAAGTCAAATGCGTGAAAATAAACACAGTTGACAAAAAATGGATAGTTTGTTGTGATTGTTGCGGACAAAATACTGTTGTTCCATATTTAGTTTACGTTGATTGTTCTTTTGTGATCCCAATAATAGTGCTGTTAACTAGTACGTTTATTTTCACGTGTTTAACTTTTCGTTCCTCTACTTTCAGATTCAATAGCCTGCATGTTAATGGGGTATACTGTATTGTGACGTGACTAAACTTGTTTTTTTGCTTTGTGGCTGTGTATTATTCTTAGCGTGTGTGAACCCACTACTCGTAGTTCGCTCGATGCTCACCTCCCCCATAACTCAATTTAACGTATCACTCTTGCAGCAACTTGACAGTGAATCGACAGTCAAATCCTAATTTGAAATAATTTGTTAATCTATTGAAATTTCTTAATTTATCGAAATGTACTTTCTTACTTCTGTAAATTGCTTTTTTCACCAGCAACAAATCTTTTTCTTCTTAATAGAAGACCTTTTCTGCTGTCGACTTCCACGTAACGAGAGCTTTTTGATGTTTACCGTGCACTGTCGCGCAGGAGGAAAGACAGTTACAATTTGATTAATAGAGCACGTGTGCATTAAGCGTGAACGAGTGGTTTGGTTCAAACACATTGTGCATTGCGCAAGACATAATAATTATATTTATTTTGTCCTGGAACGGATAATTATCCGTTCTTCTTTTAACGGTACCTGCACCACGGAAGATACAGTAGAAGTTGGAAGGCTCAGCTGCTTTTCCTTGTAACTTTTCGTACAGAAAGCACATTCTCTTAATTACAAGTCCATTAAAACTTCCAGAAATTCTTGCATATTCCACAGATACAAAGCAGTAGACCAGAGGGAGATTTAACTATTGTCATAAAACAGTTTCCTAGATTCATTAAAAATGACAAGATGATATAACCGACGAAAGTGGAACGGAAATTATTACTGTTTGTTTTCAAATTTAATAATTCATACCACACGATAAAACTTTACAGATGAATGTGAGAAAACGGAGCTACATTTTCTGCGAAGAAAGAAAACTATCATTATTTGCATAATTAATCTTTGGATGTAGCCTAAAATGCAGAACTGAATGCAGGTGCATTTGGAAATATAAAATGTAGATGACATTACTCTGTTCAGCTAACATAATACTTGTAAATATGATTTTATATGAACTCTTAATTTGAAGGCTGCGATTATCAATATCTTAAGCACCAAAATCGTTCTATTGAATGTCAAAATATTATTTTATTCAAAATTCTCAGATATTTGTACCCAAATAGCAATATCATTATCATCATCGACTTCAAAGCATTAGGTTTGTTACGATGACAATGGTACTTATATTTTTTGGAATATTTAGAAACTATTGGTACTATTTTTGCACGTACCACCTTTGAGTATTTGATTTTTAAGTAGATGCAGATTTTTATTCTGCGCGAGGGTGGTGCGGAGCCGGGCCGGTGCGGCGCAGCGCGCGGTGGAGGGGTGGGGTGCGGGTGTTGGGTGAGGGGCGCGGCCTGCGTTTAGCGCCCTTGCCTCCTCGTTAGCCCGCAGCGCCAGCGCGCGCCAGCCCCCTTCCCTTTTCCCCTCGCTCCGTTTTTTACCCCCTCCCCCTTCGTAAATATTTCAACGCCCGCGAGGGCGCCCCGCTTGTTTGTTCTCGCGAGGTTAATTTTATCCGCCCCCGCGCGGCCGGGCCGGGGCGGGGCGGGGCGGGGCGAGGCGACGGCGAGCGCGGTGCGCAGTGGAGCCACGTAGGCGGTGGCGCCGGGCGTGCGCCGCCCACCGGCAACTTCCGCCCCGCGCCACCCCAGCCCTCCTCGCCCCGCTCTGCCCCGTCTCCTTCTAGCTCGTCGCCCCCGCCCGCTTCGCCCCATTCGCCCCCGCAATTGCACCCACTGCCGCGTCCCGCCTCATCCTGCCTTGTGTGCTCCCCGTCCCGTCCAGCCCAATTCCCATCATAATCTACCCGTCCCGTTCCGACGTCCCACCCCGATCCCTGCCCCGTTTTGCGCCCTGCTCTCATTCGCATCTTGCCGCCCCGCCCTGTTTTGTCCTACCTTCCCCATCTCACTCTTTCCCGCTCTGCTCCGCCCTCCCCATTCCCAGCTTACTTGCTCATTTTGCCTAACCCTCCCCTTCCCACATTGCGGCACCCTGCCCCTTCCCGGGACGCTACTTCATTATACTCCACCATGCGTCGTCCTGGTGACAGGTCTCGTATCGGTTATCTCGTCCCGTCCCTGCCCTTTGCCATTCTTTATCGAACTTCTGACCCATCCCGTGACATAATGTCTCTTTCGGTCGCGTCCTTTTCATTCTCTTCCCCCCCCCCCCATCATTGTCCCCATTTGCATTCCGTTCTGCTTCGCACCTTGTGCGCTTTGGTTTGCTGCTTCACACTGCCCTACCTGCCTTTCTCGGATCCATCGTGCCCCGATATCTAAGCCGGCACGTCCTGCCTTCCCCGCTGTCATCCTCTTTTGCCCTAATTCTTCTATTCTGCTTGGTCATGGAGAGAAGGCTCCTGTCTTTAGTCGTATTGAAAGTAAACAGAAAAATTCACCTTTCAAAAATGGGAATACTTCATGCTGATTTTATTCATAGTTTTCTGCGACTTTATTAGGGACTTTTTACGAACCTTTATGTACTATTTTACCATTCTGTATGGAAAAAGTTACTTTGTTAGGTACTATCTCGTTTCTTTGCTCTCTCTTTTCTATTATACTCCTTTGTCAGCGTCATACTCTAGAAGAAATAGCCGTTTGAATCTCATCTACGCTTTCCGCTTCCTCATTTTCTCTCTTCACAACTCTCCTTTACTACGCATTATCGTGTCAGACCGTACATTCCCTCTAGGTTCTGAAGTTCCCTGATGTTACCAATTTCAATCTGCTCCTGAAAATCCCACTGAGCTATTGCTTCAGATGCGATAAACTCGATCACTTTCTCAGATCACCTGGCATCTCCATCCATATATTTTAACGCGGTGTCTCGCAGATCGCAACTGTTCACTTCCACCACATTTCCCCCTTAGCTACATCATTTCTCCCTTCCGTAAACACCCTGTCTCCGTCCCTTTCTCGCCTCCTCTCCCTGCCACCTTCATTGCCTCCTGCTTCCTTGCCGCCCTCACCTCCACTTCGACCCCACTTCCAATCCGATTCCGCTACCACTCCAACCCCGCCCCTCTCCGACAACGCCTTCACTTCGATCCTGCCTCTACACCCACCCCGCCTCCTCTCCCTCCTCGTCTTACCCGTTGCAATGCCTATTTCCTGCCCCCATCGCACCCCTGCCCGCTTCTGCTCCTCTCCTCCACAACCTTATTTCGTTCGTCATCCTCCCTTCCTTAACCTTCTCTTCATCGGCGATTCAACGCTGTTTCCGCCTTCCACATCAGCACTGCAGCCCCACTTTTGCCTCGCCCAGACCTGCGTCCCGGGCGCCTGCGATGCTCGCCCGCGGCGGCGCCCGCACCCGCGGCCCCGGCGTCTCAGCGCTTCGTTCCGCGTCGCCCCTTCGCAACGGCCTTTGGCGCCCGCCCCGCTCTCCATCGCTTCGCCCTTGGCGCCAGCGCCGGCGCCGCCCCCTTCTATTCCCCAACCCTCCCTGCTCTGCTGTGTGCCGCGGGCGCGCGGACGGGCGCTTTCACAAAAAATCCAATCGCTTTTGCGCCGCCGCTTTGAGCGGGCGCGCGCGGCGATCGCGGGGAGCGGGCGAAAAGGGGCGAGAGGCGGCCAGGGGTGGGTCGAAAGTATGGCGCACACTGGGCAATCGTTCCAGAGGGGGAGGCAAAACTAAAACTAAAATACAAAAATATTTTAATTGCATCGCGAGTTCATTCCAAGACATTCATGTGGGGTACTTTGTATTTATTATTACTTAGTATTAGTAATTTCGAGTCATGCGTTCAACTAGCTGCATGGGTTTGAAATCATAATCAGTATCTTAAAGATTAAAGAGGTTAGCAATTGAGTCTACGTATCCCGTTTTCTGGGGGACAATGTCTCTATGCTACCTACGACAATTAGAAAGGAAGTATCGTACTTCGATCTCATAGTACAGTCAGCTCACTAAGTCACCACACAGTCGTAGAAAGTTATGATTGTGAGTGTAAAACTTTCCCCTACATCTTTGTAAGCGTTCGGAATTCCTGTGTTGTCTATTCTAATGACATTGAGTGAAAACCCTACAAGTTAATTCATATTTCATTTAGTTGATTCCTGGAAGACTGAAATAATTGTGTATGTCCTTTGTGTTTGAACTTCATTTCTGTAATCTACAAATATGACCAGATTGAGAGTGCATTATTTGTTGGAAAGTTGTTTGATGAATGTTTATGAATTAGGCAAGCGAAATATGATTACAATAATGGATGAATTGTGCGTGAATTTGTCCCGAACGGCTTTTTGTCGTAAATCACAAAATGATTCTGTATGGAACAATTGAGGTGGTTAAAGGCAAAGTAATGTACATCATGCTTTTAAAATATCTGAATGATTACACCACTTTGGCTTTAACACATCTGAATTGCACTTCATCCCATATAATATAGTAAACTAGTCACCTGCATGTATTCGTTCTTTTGCGACGCAAAGTTCGAACTTTTCCGGTCCAACTGCTGAGTTAGGCAAGGTGTCTTCCGACGCGACTTGATCTGCCGGTGGAGAACTGGTAACTTTGTCATATCCTTCAAATCTAATTTAAAAACTGAAATTATTAAATATAACAATATTTTAAAACTATTTAACGAGCCAGAAACGCATACTAAACTAATAGTTTATGTAGGACCATTGTATCCCTTTTTGGATTTTAATTTAGCTGGCGTGTTGAACTTCCTGCGTTCCGCAGGAGGCCTTTGCCCTACTAGGGGTGATTAGGCTAGTAATTAATAAATTATATCCCATGCCTATAGCTATCGATGGGTTTGAGTGTGTAACTTGCGCTTCGGACTACTGCACGGGGGGGGGGGGGCGAGCGAGGGCGGTGTTATGGAGTCGGGCCTTTGCGCGGGGCCTCTCCTTGGGCCGGGAGAAGGCGTCGGCGCGGAGCGGAGCGGAAGTTTGTCGTGGAGGGAGAGCCGATGACGCTGTGTTTTCTGGAGCTTCTTCCTCGGGGCTTCCATGTTTTCGTTCCCCTTCCGCTGTTTTGTCGGCGAGGGTTGTTAGGAGTGTGCCGTCGAAGCCGGAAATATACGCTTATTAGGCTGTAAACTTCATTCAAATTATTGTGTTCGGCGTTCTTGTTGTTTCTGCGGAACTGACGCCGAGAGCCTTCAGCTCCTAAACACTGGAACGGTGCCCAAGGAGGGTTGGGAGGTAAGTTCCGTAAACTTCCGTTAACCGCAGAAGCTCAATGCGATGCCACGATTTCTATTGAGAACAACCTCTTCATGTTTGTTAACCTTGTTCATTTCAGTTAATTTATATATACTTTTCATTATTGAAGTGCGAAGTACATCAAAGCAACTTGATCTTGCTCATCTCATCTGCTTCAACGAGTCCAGGTGAACGTACCGAAAGTGAAATCTTTCGAGGGTGGTTATTGTGCAACTTCCTTCTCCTGATGATTCAGCACCAGTCTTTGATCTTCGTGCTCGTATTTTTTGGTATAAAAATATATCCTCACGTGCCATATGCGCCAACATAATGAAGATGTTCGAGGGCTGTTCGTGGTGATTTCCGAAGGGTGAAGCGAGCGTGCTTCGTTAGCCTGCGTTAGTCGGCGCCGGTAGCGGTGGCGTCCGCGCCATCGGACGCTGCCCCCGGCGTGACCCCGGCAGCGCGGCTCGCCTCGCGCTTATGCAACGCTTGCGCCCCGGGCGGACCGGCGCAGCGCCCGCCTCTGATTGAGCCAATCGCCCTAATGAATCCGAGGCGCACGCGCCCAGCCCGCACACCGCTTCCGCGGTCGTCGCCATCGCCGCCGTCGCCGCCACCACCCAACTCACTTCTACCCACCGTCGCCGTTGCCCCCGCCATTGTACCATCACCACCAGCACCACCGCCAACATCGCCACCACTACCTCTACTTCACATCACCATCACAACCATCACTGCTGCCACCGCCGCTGTTTCAACGCTCAACGGCCACCGGCGCGTACTTCAACAGCACTTCAGTCGCAGAGGCAACAGGCCACTGCCGCCGCCGCCGCCGGCGGCGCCTCTCCTCCGCTGCTCTCATCTTCCCCCCTGTGCTTTTCGCCGTGCGCACGCCGCTGCCCGCCCAAACCGCGTACATCCCTGTCGTCCCTCACGGTCGCTTGCTCTCTGCGTGGTCGCTTTCCTCTCCACTTCAGGGCCTGAATTAGATTCTTTTTGCTCTGATGATGAAGTTGGAAGTGGGACGTTCAAAATTTTTTAAAAAAAAGGAACAAGTGAACAATCAGAAGTCACGTGACAAAACCAGGCCGGAGAAATTATTGACGAGTCGACGAATTGACAGGTGACACGAACACCATCTGCGCTTACTATGTAATGGTCTGATCTGAACTAATGTAGAAACACTCTCGGGGATGTTTTTTTTCTTATAATTGCCGGTTTTATTTTCCAAATTTTGGAAAACAATAGTGGCACCTGTAAATATGTTATGGCACTGGCAAAAACAAAACAATACTATTCCAGTAGGACACATTAAATTATCTCATGGTAGGTTGGTCTTGTCCTAGTCACACTCCCTCGTTCAATAGCTCAATGCTCTGCTAGACGCCGAACCGGGGGGTGTGGCTCCTACTTGCCACCATCATCGCCGTCGCCACGGAACCACTATATCGTGATGAATGTAATTGCCTCAGCAATCGTCTCTCCCTGTCGGATGCTTCTACCAGGCCGCTGCCGACACCACCGTCACTTTGTCTTCGCTGTTGTGCGCTGCATGCTATCCAGTAATATTACCTCGTTAATTAGTAATACGCGGCTGTTAGCAGACTCTACTTGTTGCCACTCCCCCCGAGCTGCCGTCGTTCAACTTTGAGCTGCCTCTCTTATCTGCGTTGCTACTCGGCACCGCTCTCTCCGTCGCCCTGTTCATGGGTCGCTGTAGCCTTGCCCGCCCCTGCGCCACAACTACCCGCGATTTTCGGCAGAAAAACTCATATCAAAAACGTGGATAAATCTTTTTCTTATTCCTCTAACACCCTGTAAAGTCAGAATCCACGTTTTGTGGGTCCTTTATATCGACAAGGCGATTGACGGTGAAGTTTCTGTCCGTCCCTGCTTAACGCTACCGCCTAATCCGTTTACACGATTTCTGTAAAATTGATATTTCCTGATCGAACTGGATAAACTCGTGGCCCTGCGAATTTGAAACGGACATTTTATTAATGGGCGTACTTCACCTCAAACATTTTAAAGATTTTCACATAATTGCCCCCACATTTTGTATTAACATTTTTCCTCAGATAGCGCCAAAGACGCTCAAAAAGTTGCGCACTTCTAATTTTTGGTTTAATTTTTGAAAATTGGGAGAGTTAGAAAGAAAGCAAGAAAGTATATTATGAGGCATCACTAAATTGATGTTGCTGCGGAGAAACCTCGTCCTGCATCCATTTCAATCTGCCCCTGCCATCATTGGCCATTATTCTTTCCACCATCGAAGTTGTCAATCGACCGAAGGTTTTCACTATAGTATGAAAAGAACTATAGAGACTAGTAGACTATTTCGAAGACTGCGTTTAACTTTCTCCAACCAAAATGTTGATTTTCAGTTTTTGTAAAGAAGTATTAAGAGATATCAAAAAATAAAATCCAAAAGTATTTTCGAAAAACGATCACCTTCCGCTTACGTAATGGTGGTGGATACAACAGCTTTGCCTCTCGATTTACTGAAGCGAACGCCTGCACTGTTTCCTACTCCGGAGCTCTCCGCAACATTGTGAGAAGGTATTGATAACATTTTCCTACCGGAGTCTCAATCAGTATCAATGATCAGTATCGGACTCTTTGGCTCTGACACATATCAACTTTCCTAATAGCAGCCACCCTGCTAGCGCCGCTGTATGCGGCTGCTTTTCATTTGCTTCGACCGTAATAGTGTCCTTCGTGGATATGCGTTTTTCTGTACCGCTGCAATCTCCATCTGCTTGCCAAACTATTCCACAGAAGCTCTTGCTCTTCTTGATCGTCCTCGTGTTTTCGTTAATACAAATTGTTCACTTCAAAATCTGCGTCAGTGAAGCTGTAGTCGTCACTTTTATCTCACATTACCATTACCTGAACTGATACTGGTTTTTAGTTACTTTTTCCATATTGCTGTTTCATCCGCCCCCAGTTTTATACTTATGAACTTCCCTTCCCTGTGTTAATCGTAATACGTTTTTCACAACGCTATCAGTAACAGGCAGATTTATTATTGTGAACATCCTTTCGATGCAGTATTCATAATTGCGTACGTACTTTCGCGTAAGGAATATTGGTTTGTTGTGCTTGAGCAGTTTTCGTAATAGTTTTGGAACAACATTTTGTAAGGTTTTCTTGTCCTTAGAGGTCTCTTGTTGTACATCATTTTATCTGTACAATTTATGTGGCATAACATGATAATCGATAAATACAAATAATTTAAACTTGAAATTCGCAAATGCGGACCTTGATATTCAGCAACAAATTTCAAATGTGGAGTGCTCCGCAGTCACCACAAGCCTTCCGCCAGTTCTGTTGCACCCCGTTGCCTACTCCCAACATCCATACGGAGGTGAATCACACTGTCATGTCGGACGGGGTGTCGCTAGCTACATCCCTCAACTGCCGCTGCTGCTGCTAATCGAAGCCCGACCATCGCGGGTGCGGCCGGGGCCACTGCGTCGGCGACGCGTCGTTAGCGGAGGCTGCCTGGGAGAGGCCCCGCGTCGCCCTTGCTACAAAGTCGGCTCACTCGACGCCACAGCCTCGGTAATCACGGCTCCAAATGAACCGCAGGGGAATCATAGGATGTCTTTTGCGTTACATTGCTATTCCTTTCAGTTTTACTCATGAGACTCACGTCATTAAACCGGTGCTTATGCGTAAATTGCGCTGTTTTGCTCCTTTTGGGTGGTGGCTCTTGTGTGTTGCCGTTGGTGCGTTTGTGTGGGTTCTTTCGTTAGTCGTAAATGAGGTGTGATCGATCGTTAATAATAATATTGCTACAGAGAAAGTGATGCTTTTACTTGCTGTCGATCCATTGTTATTTTCTGATTCGTCTGTACTTCAGAATGACACTTTTGCCGTAGTTCGATCTTTCTACATTAAAGACACTGCCAGATTCATGCCACGTTCGAAAACTTTTTCGTTACAGTTACTTGTGCTAATGATAGACCGAGTGCTTTTTTTTTTTGAAACCTAAAACGTGTGAAGTGATTGGAAAGCAAGGAAGAACACAGGCGGAGATCTGGGGAACGGTATATTTGCTCTGATCTTGAAAACCTATAAATTTTGATGTGAATTTAACTACACTCTTCAGAAAATAATCTGATAAGAGAATGTGTTGGGTGTTATTATAAATTTGTAAATGGGAGTTTATTTTCATGTTATTGGTATGTTGCCGATCAAAAAAGTACTCTACAATACATTTCATTGGATGCATTATAAAATTGTAATCTTAAGCGAGTGGAATAAAAGCTTATCTGCCTGATCGTTCATTAATTTGTATTGTTTCATCGTAGTATTCACACCAGAATTATGTACAGAAGTCCAGTGACCACGTACAATTTCGGCGAAACAACCAGCGCACTGCCTCAAAGCGCCGAGTAATCCAGGGGCTTTCAAAAAAACAAGAGCCAACTCCTTCGGCGCTTTCTCGCCGCGAAAATCAGGCGGCGCACGTGAGAACGAACGAAAGCTCATTGAAATTCCTCGCGCCACCGCGCGGAAGGTCGCCATAAAAACTTTATAGACGCTGCAGACGGCACTTACCAGGCACTTCAAAGAACCCTCGGCGTTTAAATGAGGATAACGTGCGGCGTTGCGTGGGACCGCGTGCGCGTTTGACGCAGCGGCGCGCGGCGCGCGGCGCGTGGCCACGCGGACACGGCACCGCGCACGGCGAACGGCGAGGCGAGGCAGATGCGGCTGGGGCGCAGCACGGCCGCCAGGGAGGTGCAATTGGGTGGGGTGCAGTATCATACGGGACATATATTATATACTATTATCTACTGCATGTAGTCTACATGCAGTGCAGTAGCGGAAGTTGGGGTCACTCGGTCCAAAAGAGATTCTTTCAAACCACCAATGCAAAGTTTGTAGGTTAAAATATAACATTTTTTTTATCCACTTTGTATAAAACTGTATGAAACTGAGATAAGTGTCGTAACAAAAGTTATTAGAACCCACGCCCGTTATTAACTAGCCTCGGTTTTGTAATGAAAGTAGAACAAAAACTAAACTATGTCCTCCTGTTAACCTCTATCAAAGGATTGGGCGTGGCGAATCAGATGCGACTGTGCGCCGGGGCGACTGTACCACGGGCGCCAGGGAGGTGTACGTATTGCAGGAATGGTGCCACGCGTCCCAAAGAGATTTCAAGTTTCAAATCCTCTGTTCAGGGGGGGGGGGCAACTGCTCCCCCAAAGTTGGGACAAATATTTATTACTTTTCATTTCGCGGGTCTTCAGATTTATATTATAAAAGTTATAAAAGATTTAAGTTTCTTTGTATTTTGAAAAAAAATTCCCAATTCAGAATTTCAGTCACTCTGAGTGTGCGTGTGTGCGGATCCGCCGCTCACGGTGAGACCACTTGCACCACTTCCCGTGCACCATCCGAAACGTGTGAAGTATCATTAGTTTACAAGTATTCTAATAAATTTTCAAAAACATGGTTTGTTGTGGCAAACTTATTAAATTTGAATAATTTTAAGTGAATACGGAGAAAAACCAACTGTGAATAATGCTACAAAATGAAAGCACGTATAACTTATTACCTTCGACTTCTTGCAGTTACATTCCTAAGCGTGCAAAGACAGATTTTCAAACGAATGTGACTAACATCTTATTCTTCTTAAACTTAACAACTTATTCTTATAAGCATGCAAAAAATAGTATTTTACTGTTTATTTATATTCCCCTACAAAAGGATTAATAGAGAAATTGCAGAAGTAAAAGTGAATACACATTAGACCGAGTTGGTGGAGTTTTAATCTTTTCAAAAATTAGGGGACGAAAATATGGAAGTGTAAAACAAATCCGTTGAAGAATTAAATGTAGTTGTCAATTTTGGGACAGAAGTTTCGGAAATAATTGCAAATAATTTATTAGAGAAATACGCCGAATATACGGATGTGATTTTATGTGATTTTTGTGAAAATAAGCAAAAAGCGTTCAGAATGGGAGTTGTACTAAGTTCTAACTATTCGCACTATCCATACCTGCCGTACCCTAAATTGAATATAATAGTTTGAAATCATCTTTTAGTGTATGTTACCATATTGTTTAGAATTGTAACCTACACATATTATGAATAAATAAATAATTTCCATTACAAATTTCCTAGCGTTTTCAATATTTCCAATGCCGCAAAATAGGTGCTTCTCATCTAACAACATTTCGTAGGACCGCGTTGCGATAAAAATTATGAATTCTTCATTACTTCTCACTGCTTGTAATCTATGGAATCGTAGTCGGCAAACATAAAACTGTAGACCTTCCTATTAACCTATTAACTTCTATCAACATGAGTATGTCAACTTCTTATGTTATAATTTTGAATTGGTTATCAAACTGGACCTAAATGCCTCGTCTTAAAATTCTCGAATCTCGTATTGTAATAAGATGTCTTCCGATATATTGTAAATAATCATTTCCATGTTTGTGTAATACGAGGGGCGTTCGAAAAGTTCCGGGAATGGTGGTTCAGCTTGTTAATGGTATACCCTATGGCAATGGTTACCTAATCACCTTCTAAGTAAGATCCTTGCGCATCCTTCCAATAGCTCCATCGTTTCTGCCATTGTTGGAATCAGCAGGTAGAAGGGTTCTTTTGACGCCTGACGGAGCTGAGCCGTCGCATTCTATTTAATGTTCTCCACAATTACAAATCGTCTCCCTCTTGGGGTCCATTTCCACAGTAGGAACATCCAATAGTATCGGGAAGCGAGATACGGAATATACGGTAGTTAAGGAAAGATAGGCATGTTCTCGGCAATGGATTTCTGCGCAACAAGCGCTGTGTAGTTTGGCGCGTTGTCGTGATGCAGACACCATTCTCCAATTGGCTCTATGCGACCTTTGAACCGCATCACCAAACCTCTGCAAAATTTGCACATAGAAATGTTCAGTAACAGACAGTCCACAGTGTAGTATGGCCCATAGTGTCTGAAAAGCCTATTTTCTCAGTTTGCACATGAACTTGAGGTTCGCTCGCTGTTCGAACTGCGACTTAACGCCGATGGACTAACACTCACCTCCACATGACACGGAGCAGTCACTGGCACCACTGCCTTCTGAGACATCTTCAGACCAATTTTGCCCGCGTGCCAACAGGCGCAGTCGCCTACCACAAGAATATGAACCCTGTCTTATTGCTAGTTTGGCGACGGCAAGCCCATTCCGGAAACTTTTTGAATGCCCTTCGTAGTTCGCACTTATAATAATAAGGTAAGTTTCGGGAAAAGCCAAGGAAGAAATAAACATTTTCAAGTTGTCACTCCCTACAGTTGTATCCTCTGCTCCAATCCGACTGCGGCGTTAACCATATGGTGGCTTGCGAACCTGCACCAGCGCTAAGGCACGCTTGCGTGAAATTGCGTGAGCAACTCGTGAAGGAACTTGTGTTGGAATGAATGACAGGGATATCCGACTATTCATGAAAACCGCTCTTCTGTTGTGTCGTGCGGGTAGCCGCATTTCAAATATCTCAGGAAGGATTGCCAATAGGGCTAGAAGTAACTTACTATTGTGGGAGAAAAGCTGTTTTTCCCCCTTCGGTAATGTGATAGAGACAATGACTACTCGTGGTGCAGTTTAAAAAGTGTCACTTACCTTGATGAAATGCTACTATTGTAAAAGCATAATAGGACATGTAGAGCTCGAAATATCTGACTTCCCAATAATGGCTAGGGAATGAATGCATTGTTGCAAATACTTGTGTCATTATTGCAATGCATCTTAATGTTCAATATTGAGAGTCGTAAAGGCAAAAGCATGACCTCCAAAGATTTCCAGGCTGTAAAATACCGTAGTTCATATTGTACCCAGACACATCTGTCTTAGGAAAGTCTCGAGACATCGACACAGACCTTTTGTGCGAATAAGCCAGATTCATTGTGCAATTAGATTATGAATACAATTATATTTTATTGAATTGTACGGAACTTTAAACTGTCTTGGATAATCTAATTCTGAAGTGTTTTTATCGAATACTTCCTAATAAAAATTCGGTCAAATTTTTCGGTATATTACAGTGTATCAAAACAAATTTTCGGTAAAAGTATTTCGATAAATTCAAAGAATAACACGTTTGTTTTACAACCGGGATATCGTTGCCATCTCTAATAACAACTGCAGTTGGCGGCGAGTGCGCGGTCGCGCGGACAGAGGACGGCCGTCACGGGGCGCTGGCGGCGGCGCGTGCGTCACACGTGGCCCTTCGCGCTGCTTCCGGCGTGCGGGCTTCCGGAACGCCGCCGGCCGGGCCCTCTGGCTAGGGCTGGCGGCGGCCTTTGAGGTCGCGCCACGCACCGTGGGAGCCGCCCACGCTTCGCTTCCGGCATGGAAATCGCGCCCGACGCCGCCCCGATCACACTCCCCGGAAGCAGATTCCCTCCGCGCCGGCACGCGTACGGGGCGCGACCGCCGGGTTGCGAGAGAAATATGCCAGGGCAGGTATGTTTTTAATGGGTTGGGCTGGAATTCTATTGAAGCATAGAGTAAAAGGAATTGATTTGTTAAAGTGCTATCGGGTTGCGTGAGTACACTTGGGAATGCCTTGTATTTAATATGGGTTGTATTTGTCCATTTTTGTTGTTGAGTATGTATTACATCTAGTGTAGAAAGAATTGATGTGGAAAACAGCCACTCGATTGCATGAGTAGGCTTGATAAAGTATCGCTTTTAATATTGTGGACGGGATATGCCTCTTAGTATTGACCAGTGATGCTAATATAAAAAGAATTGAGTTGGGAAACTTTTACTGTTTACACTTAGAGATTGCTCTTGGAACTTTATGTCGTGTATCGTTCGAAGGCGATTATAAATTATATGAAATACTCCTATATTATTTCTACATGTGACGTGATCTACATGTATTTGTGGAATTATTCAAAATATTGGTACGAAATGCTGTGAACTTTTTCATCGTATATTAATTTTCACGAAAGAAAACAAAACAAATAATTGCAAACAATATCAATACCTCTATGTTTTTTCAATAGATTCATGGATGTAATGCGAGTGTCCCTGGGTGTGACTGCAGTGTTTCCCTGTATTTCAGTAGTTATGCCATACGACTGGCAGTATTAATACTTTTACTCAACTGCTACACACGTACAAACAACACAATAAAGAACTTAAGACGTGCGTTCAGACCTTACTGGTCTTATTGTAAACTTGGAATATCTTAGGATTGCTTGGTCTCCTTGTGATCTTGCAATACCCAAGGGTATTAGTTCGAGCTTGATTTTTCATATGGCATCATTATATTAAAGAGTTAGCAAAACAGTCAAAGCATCTCATCATTTAATCGTCGACTCGGTGTATTGTGACTACGAACGCAGAACGTGGGCGCTGGGGCAGATGGTCCGGCTGTGAGCCGTGCCGAAAGCCGCAGCCTCATCGCGCCCAGAACATCCCGCCGCAGCCGCCGCGCTCTTTCGGAATGCTGCGTGTATCTTCAAACACGCTGTGAACGTTTTTATGTTCCATATTTTTCAATGTAACCCGCTCATTGGGCTGTTGTGTGTGGTTTGTGGTTGGCAACTAAACGAGTACTTGTGTTGCTGCTGGATTCTGTCCGCTGTAGCGGAACGGAACGTAAACGGACGTCTTGCTGGCTTGCATCTGAGGAACTCGTGTTTCGCATGATGTAGAGGAACATGATAATTCTATTTACTACGACGTTCTAAAGCTATGCTTAAAAATGGACAGGTTGTCACCTTTTAATCGCAATGTTAACGAAATAAAATATACATTTATACACTTTTGGGTGGGTAATGTGATTTTCGATATTTGTAAAATGTTGTAGTGGCCCTTCTGAATATCCACTTTCTGTACATAGTGCTCGGAGTGGAATGAAATGTATGAGTAATGCCTTCACGAAGAACTAAGACATATTTCAGATTCTTGTGATCTCTGATAACAACCTTTGTTCTGCCTTCTGCTGAAATGTGGTCGCATTCTCTTTATATTAAATTTTAACAACTTAGTTCTTGGATCTGACAAAGCAACACGCAATCCATAACATATTTAATTTGAAATGAAGTTAATAAATTCTGTCTTTTTTTGAGACCCCAGAGGTAAAAAAACAATAACTACTTTGCAATTGCAAACTTTTGCACGTTATAGGGTAAAATATTGTAAACGTGTGTTGATTTCCTGGGAAAATATTATTTAGAACATTAAATATAAATAGATTCTAGCAGACGTGACGTGAGGTTTAAAGTGTTTTTACCCATAGGTGTGCACAGCCTAAAAAAAGAGGGAGCAGCAACCATGTTTTTGTCGCCCTTTTTTGAAGTTTTATTTTTATTTAGATTTGACATATTTTACTAGAAAATAAATGAAACGTGTGCAGTTGATTTTATGTTGATCCATTCACACGGGTGCCAGTTGGTTTGGTGAGCCTGTTCCTCAACGTGTTAAATGAAAAGAGGAAAATCAGAAATTGATCATGTTTACGGAATATATATATATATATATATATATATATATATATATATATAAAGCGGGGGGGAACCAATTCATCTTCCGGCAGTGGGATAAGCTAGGATGGGGCCAGTAGAGTGAATGTGGCTGCTCCATAGTTTCAAGAGCACTAAAATTTAGTGAAAAAGAATACTGCAGTGAAAATTCTATTTTTATGTAGAAAAAATTTTATGTAGTATTTGTCACTGAATATCGCTCGCCCAGGTGGCGATGTCATAAGCGCAATCCTGGATTACTTCAGGTAACTAGACACAACACGTGCGAAGTGACCATTGAAGTGGGCAAACGAATTTCGAGCAGTTGTCATTGACTGTTTACCCGTGTCTGATGTGCAATGCAATCACTTGAATGTGAACGGGTGGGCTTCGCATCCCCGTGGGGGGCTATCGGGGAGTAGTTCCGGGCGTCAACGAACAGGGTGGCGGGGGGGGGCGATGTTTACGGCACGCCCGTCTGGCGTGGGCTGGACGGCGGCAGCGGAGGGGGAGTGGCACGCGACTCCCGCGCACGCGCCCCACCCCCCCCCCCTCGCCACCCCCGAGGTGCAACGGCCACTGGACATCGGCTCCAAGCCAATTCGGGCTCTATTCCTATCATCGGTATGTGTTATAATGGCGTTATAATACTCGAGAATATGTTAATTTGTCCTTCATTAATGCGCCATTTTTGTAATGTCTGTGCTATTTTTTGTACCATTAACAGTCAGTTAAAGGAACAAAATGGAAGTATATTTTAGAGTCGTATCAATCTAATACGTCAGTGGCCTGGTAACGCGAGCAGCGTATTTCGTCGTAGGAAACGCGCGCTTGTCGCGTCGAGTCGCTCGTCTCCCCGCGCTGTGCGCGTGCGTCGTGACTGGTCGTGCGGCGTGTGGCGCGCGTCAGCTCGCCCTCACTAGACGCGCCCTAGCCTGCTCACTAGACGCGCCGCGCCTTCCGCAGAGCCCCCTCGAGCGCCCGCCACGGGCTGGACTGCCACGAAGGCAGCATCTGACAAATGATATTTATAATAATAATGAGACGTTTGCACAATTAACAAGTTTCGTGATGCCCATGTCTTCCGCAGCCAGTGTCATGCGAATTGACAACTTTATTTACGAAGGCGATTTGTCAGCGGTAACTGGACCAATGCTGCATGCAGCGTTCCAGAATCTAAACTAGATAATGGGCAATAGGCTAACAGATCCAGGACGTGCCAATATTTACAGTTTGCACCAAAAAAGTACGAGGGGAAAGTATACAGCGAAAAATGACATTTTATTTGGTGCGACAAGATAACGGTCGCATCAGCCGCTTGTGAATGACATTTGTAGGCTCTTGTCCTCTGAGACGAGTGGGTCGCCTTCCTCCGCCGTCGTCACGTGATTCCCCATCCTACTTCTCCATTGTAAAGGCAGAGCTTTTTTTTCAGGCTTGGGTAGCAAATCTAGACACGTCATGAGAATATCAGAAAAATGTTTATTAAGATGAAGTAAAAATCTATTCGCTTGGAGTTCATTTAAAGTAGTTACACGTTTTTTTCTCATGAAACGAACTCTTAATACGCACAGACTGAATACACGATCAAATTAGTGCGCTATGATTTGTACATTGACTTTCAATAATTGTCGAAACAATTTAAAACTCTAAATGTCCCAATCATTTTCAAAATCCTTGTAATATAATCACAACAAACAAAAGACACTTACTACTTCTCATCTGTCTTTTCGTTCGTATTCCTTCAACACTTGTAGCGTTACCTTCAACACCCTTCCGCCTGCCACCGGCCAACGCTCTGATTCATCTCGTCCGTGTGTTTCACTTCTTTCACGAGCGCCACCGCCCAACGTGCGGCGCCCGGCTCGTCATCGCCACTTCCGCTTTCCTCGTGCGCCCGCGCCCTCGACGCGCGCATCAGTTTGTGTCGCCTTGGCTGCACCTCCGCCTGCCACCGCCTTCACCTCCACCCCCTACGCTGCCGCTGTCTCCGCCACAGGACACTTGTAGATACGCAGAAAGGAGAGCTATCTACAATCTTTGTGCCGATCTGATGCGCTTATCGAAACGCTTAGAATCCTGTACGTTGAGGCATTTATTGTGTGGTGAAAGTGTGTTTTATTTCGTTTCTGCTCGTTATATTAGCAAAATCATTCGTAACCCGAAGGGACATTTGCTTCGTATTTTCTATTATTAATGTCGTAAGTCTTTGCTATGCCCATTTTATTCCTAGTCTTTGTCTCCGCTTCCGCCGCCGCCCCATGTACCGCCATCGCTGACACCATAGCCATTGCCGACGCTGTCTATAGCCGACGGATGCGGCACAGGCAGCGAGTGCTGTCTGCATCTTGGTCGAGAGTCAGGCAACCGAACGGCCGCCCCCATTATATATGCTCTCTTCCGATAGCCACTCAGATTGCATTCAGGCGTTTAAGGCAAATTACATCAATTGAAGGCATTGCATAGAGTATCGTGTTTATTAATATGGATATTTGATTTATTGGTTCATAACAGTTCGAATTGCATCTAGATGGAATCAGTGGCGCCAAGGAAAGCGCCTTGCTATGTATCTTTGTATCGCGCGAGGGCTGTGCGTGCAGCCGTAGTAGTATCGCGAACTTGTAACAGTAGAGATATTTAAAAGATGTACTTTGGGATATGGTATTGTATTTTTATTGCTTACTACCTTATTTCTGTAATTGAATTTCTGAATAAATCTTACTAATGTATGCGCAGTACATGCACATCGCCAAGTGTGTGTGTTTGTAAAACACATCGATCACACCCAATGCTGCCGTTCTTTCCGAATGAAATAATGAAACCGATAAAATTTTTACATGCGTTTGGTTGTGACATTCGCTTATTCACTGTTCATTAATCTCACCATGTAGGTATCTCCCCTGAGCCACCTCACCCTTAGTGTTACGGATCGGTGATGATAATAATTTGGGAAGTTGGAAAAAGGGCTGAAACACTTGCATCGCACAGTATGCATTGTCTTGTTGAGCGGATTTTTATTAATAATTTTAATACATGGATACTCATGAAATTACCAAAATTTCGCACTTATTATTTTTTTCGAACTGAATGTAGAGAATGATTTTACTCGTTCAATGGGCAATTTTGAATATATTAAAACTGATGTTTTGTAATTTCGTGGAAATAAAATGCACTTATGGCCTTAGTCATCTAATTTATTGAAAAATTAAATATTTGTCGATGAAAGTAATGCTTTTAATGCACTATCACGCATTGGAAAAATACACTGAACTTGATGATCTCTATTTATCGAAGATTGTGTTTGTTTTTACTTTATCTTAAAACACCTTCATAGGGAATACGATAAATTATTACGTGAGAATCGACGAATTGTATATGATGAAAAAAACATTTTAAAAAAAGTGATACAATTCTGTGCAGGTGCCTGGAAGTGTTTTGCGCCTATTTGTCCTCTAATTCACTCGTCTCCCTAACAGTTTGTCTCCCTATATTTTTAGCAGCACCCGAGGACACATGCCAGCACCATGTGGAGTCCCTGATCTGCTTTAACTCGCCGGCTGAGAGATACTCGCAATAACGCGAAGGGCGAGGAATCCTCCTCGAGATGAAAGGTTAAACGGGTGTCTCGGCTGCGACGCATGCGCGGAGACGCGTCGATGAACTTCAGAACCCGTGCCAGAGATAAGTTTTGAAATATCGCGGTTGGAACTGTGTACTGCTCGGAAGCATGTATCTGTTAAAACTTTTGCAACAGACCCTGTTTCTCCAACTTGGCTTCTCACGCAGTTGCGGTAGCGGTAGAGTTCGCGGTTGCGCTGAGAGACACATATATGGAAGTGAAATTGGAAGCTACTGCTTGTTGATATTATAAGAAAATGTGGTTAACTTTGAGCTATTTTTTTGAGGAGGAGAGAGAGAAGAGTTCAAGGGAAAAAAAAAAAAAACTTTTTTCGATACTTCCGCATTTGAATAGAATGTTTTATTCTGAATGTATTGTTCTGGGGTCTTGTTGATTTGATAATTATTTCTCGTCATGTAATTTATTCAGTGTTGAAGAACCATATTCCCTGTAAGTTAACAATATTTTAAAATAATTATATGCTTAATATTTTTATGGAACATTTCAATCTTTTTTTAAATACATTTCCTTCACTGTTGGAATATGTGTTTCATATGGAGTAGGTTATTTATCAGTGTACATACTTTTAATCGTGAATTCAGTAAGTATGCATTTAAATATGACAATTCATTAAAATTTCTTTTCTGAAATTTTTTTTCTACATTGCGGAATCAACATCTCTAGTAATGTTGCAGTTAAAATTTCAAAACCTTTACCATGCAGTTAAGTGGCTTTAATGAACAAAGAAATGCACTACCAGGTAATGCCTTTATTTGGATACTTGCATTGGAGTAATATTGCACGAAAAATGTTCCTAAGTAAATTAAGCAATGCAAGTGACACATTTTATAATCAACTATGTTATGAAGGCGTAAATGCACTAAATTAAAGATTAATGTTTATTTTTGAGCGTGAAAAATTTCAAAGATTTTTTGATAGATTTTTCAAAACTCTGACGGCTGTTTATGTTATATCCGTGCGTTTTTAATATGCTCTTAAGAGCTCTCCGTTTCCCCTTTAAGTGCTATCAATAAAAGATGGCTACTTTAACAACTTTAATCGGCTTTAGTGTGATAATAGTATTGTGATAAGCGAATTCATGTGATGGAATATCCAGATCATAACAATATTTATTTTCTTTGATGAATGTTTGTTACTGGAATTAGCTATTTCGAAATGTGAGAGTTTTTCCTCATTTCCAAACAAATATAATTTTCCAGAATCGCTCCACTTCTATGCTATCTTAGATTACGGTTATCTAACATTACATATTTCCTCCAAAGGATATCTTGTTACATAGAATTTGTCATACATTCTTTCATTGTGACATTTGTTTATTCCGAGCATATAAAACTGTTTTTTTTTCTTTTTCAGGTGAGTTCGGGGGAAATTTCTAGGTCTCTGATGTGAATGTGGGTGAGTTGTGCGTAAAAAAAATATTTCTACAAATTAAATCCACACTTATTTGCTTAAAATTTGGAAAATACTAATGTCAATGTGTTGTATACCGAAACCTTTCCTTCTCTTACTGTTATTACTCTGGTGTTTAAAAAAATCATGTCATTATTGAATGATCTACAATTGAATGAATATATGTACAAAACTTCAAAGCCACAAAAATCAGTAATATTGAAAAACAGCTTGAAAAGTTAAAACATATCTTAAAATTTCGAGCAGCGAAGATGTACTACAAAAATATATATATGTGTGGTATATAGCTGTGTAAAAGTTTTAAAAATTATATATATATATATATATATATATATATATATATATATATAATTTGGGTATCTTATATCCACCCATACCGATTTTAACGATCTTTGGACGAGCATTAATAGATCTTAACCCTAACGGGGGTGCAGAGTTACAACTGAAAAAACCTTAATCACAGATTTTAAGACCTATATTCTAGATCATTATGTTGAAGTGGTTCTAAAACGTTTTCTCCCAATACTGTTGTATAAGTATGAAAAGGAAGATTAGGAAAAGTACAGATATTTTCAAATTGCGTAAAGTGTCAGCTCTAAGTAACTACCGGCATGTGCGACCTATTGCATTAAATAACTGTTTTTAAAAATAATGCGAATATGCTCTAGGATTTTTTAAAGTTATCGCTTAAATTGTGGTTTCTATAATCAGCTCCTCATTTCGAACGTTATTAAAATCAGTCATTCACATTTCCTACTCCAACGTGAACTCTAGTGACGTCCTACATACGTGATCAAAATATGTTTGCCGTGGACATTTACCGGACTGCACCAAGAGGGAGGACAAGAAAAAAACAGCAAAATCCATAGGTAGTCGGCTCTGAATATCATATTTTGCCATAATTCTTAGATTTTGCTGATGAGACAGTTTCTTGGATTCTCATAATTTATCAATATGATTTTGAATTTTCCGATGATAACCGAAGACCATAGCCCAGATGCAAAAACTTTAATCCGTCCCTGTTAGCTTCTCCGGCTTCGTCGTGAGGAAGAGGCATCTGGGGCTTTATAGAGACGTTTGGGCTGCGCGGAGGGCGAAAAAGCCCGCGCGCCGGCATTCCGGCGGAATTCCGCCCCGCGCCGCGCTGCGCCGCACCGGGGCCAAACAATGCGGTCGCGGCGGAGACGGACGGACGGACAGGCGTCTGCTGGCCACCGACGCGCCTCCCCCTGCCGGGCCTACCCGATCCTCACCGTCTGCACGTCTCGGCCCACACGGTCCCGTTCCGTCCCCTTTCCGTTTCTCCCCGGCCCCGCCCGCGCCCCGCTCCGCCCGTCCTGCGGAGCCGCCCCTCTATTTCCCTTCCGCACCCCATCGCATCCCATCTCATCCCATGCCCATCCCATCCCATCTCACCCCATCGCATCCCACTCTCATGCGAATTCCACCACCATCCCATCCATCCCATCGGCATTCCACCTCAATCCCATCCCCATCCCATCCCATCCCATCCATCCCATCCATCCATCCATCTCATCCGTCGCCGTCCCGTCCCCTTCCCGTCCGTCCGTCGCCGTCCCGTCCCGCCCGATTCCGTTTCGCGTGTCCGTTCCGTTCCGTTCCGTTCCGTCATAGCCCATCACACTCCACCGCACTGTTCCTCAACCCTCCCCGCCTTGGTCGTGATCCGTTTCTCTCTCCTGCCTTTCCGGCCTCCTCCGCCTGCTCCGCCCCGCTGCGCCCCTCGAATACTCCACCCGCAGCCGCCGCCTGTTCTCGGCAAGCTGTTCCACTCCAGCGAATGCTGCGGCTCGTTTGGATTAACGCTGGGGTTCCCGATCTTTTTGTCGACCGTCTCCGAAGAAAATCTTCATTGACGCTTTAGGAATACATTCAAGTGATAAGTGCAATTAAAGTTACGTACATCAAGTGGTATACTTCCTAGTTGAAACGAATGAGAAAATATACGTAATCTAAACATAGTATGAGTAATTTTAATGTATAATTATTTCAAGTAGTGTAGTAGATCTCTTGTTTTATATTTACTATGACTTTCATTTCATTATTGATTTTATATTTAACTTCGAAAATATATTTTCATTAGGATGTAAAATTATTTATTTCTTGCAATTAATAACGGACGTCCATAAGTAGAGTAGGCGTATTGTAATAATTTGTCGCTTATTTGTGAAGGCAACGGAAAATTTGGATTGTGCTGGAGAATGAAACCAAATGTGATATATCATCAACCATGACACGAAAGCATTCGGGATATAGAGCAGTCCAAGATCTTGACAATGGCGTGACGATATCAGATATCAGTCTTAAGCTGATACGTACAAGATCTTTCATTTATGGTTCCCGGAGAGACAAAGAAAGTTCCGTCAGTGTGCCAAACAAAATCCTTTCTTTGTAACTGATACTCGTTCAACTACATATGATATAGGTAACACGGGCATTGTTGCGAAGATATTCCACTGTGGATTTAAGTAGAATACATTGAGCTGAACAATATCGTCAGATACAAATGTAAATTGTTTCTGAATTGTTTACGGTTGTTCGTTGCTTACTTTCCTCGTACTTGTCTGTATTAGCTTAGGAAAATATTGTTTCGCTCCTTAAAGCCACACAAAAAAATCCCATTCGTAATTCAATGTTGTGGAATTAATGACTGCGAGTGAGAGGTTTAAGCGGAAACGTCGAAAGCGATCGGAAACATTTTGACGAACATGCCTCAATAACATTCTCTCATGACTTCGCAGATAATTACGTACATAGAATATAAAGAAATTCAAGTGTCTACTGTAGTGCCACCACACTGCAGAAGAAAACTTTTTAAGGAGGCTCATTAATAAAAATTTCCGATGGAAGAGGACGGGACATTACAAATTATCTACAGTACAGCCGCGTTGCTGCAGCAGTTTCTCACCACAACGCCATCCGCGCCATCACCGAGCCCTTCTTTTTTTTTTTATTCCCCCCCGCCCCTCGGTCTCACCGCTGTTCATCAGCTACCAAATCTCTCACAAAGAGCTTTGTAGCTCCGCAATTCTTGCCGCACTCCTCCCTCCCCACCGCGTGTCCGCAGCGCCTGCATTGTCGCGCCTCCCCCCCGGCAGCGCGGCGTGGCGCGTCCTTGTCGGGCCTTGTTTCGCCTCCTCACCCCTCTTGGGCCGCCCGCCCGCGCCTTTAACTCTTTTGCCGCCGCCTCGTTGCGAGGGCCGGTGGGTGGCCGGAGGCGGTGGCTCGGAACGCGGCGGGCGCTGCGCTGCCGGGCGCTGCTGCTCGGGCGGCGCGTGGTCGTGCGCCCGCTCGCCTCGTCCTCATCGTGTCCTTACGAAGCACCCCCCCCCCTCCCCCATCGACGCTTTGCTGCTGTCTGCCGCGGGTGGATTTTGCTGTTGGGAGACTGGCTCTGACTTGTTCATTCGGAGTCATCACTTGCCTCGTGGATTACTCTCGACCTACCACTTGCCTACTCTCATTAACTGCTCTTCCGTGTTTGGCGTATTTGCTCGAATAGCAGTACACTTATTTTTGTCCAGTATTCTCATTGCAATCCTTTTCACGTTAACTTTCTATGTTGAATTTTTAAGTTGGTACAGGTTTTCATCCCTGGCAAATGTACTTACATTTTTAATGAGTTCTAAGTTTATATTAGTTGCCTTACACGTAGTCTCTACCATCATCCCATTTCGCTTACATTTTTCCCTTCTTTGGACTTCTACTTTTACGAACCTCATCAGATCTTGCTTGATTCTCTCATAGGAGTTGCTAAATGCCTAATGTACATATGAAAGGTCGAAAATCATACTCGGTCGAGCGGGTTAGATTTTTCACGGAGAAGACTAAATAGATTTTGCCGTAAAGTCAATCTGTCAATACCATATAACAAATTGTATATATCCAATAATCCCAAGACAATCAGTCACAGATCGGAAGAGCGCCTTGGAGAGCAACCTTGATAACCAGACCTTTCGCATCCCAATCATTCCGCCAGCAGCTTTGCAATGATTTTCCCCAGCGCTTTCCGTGTGTGTGCGTATCGGCGCTGCCCGGCCTTGGGCGGCGGGAGCGTGGGCGCCAGCTTGTCTCCGCCGCCGGACGTCCGGGCCCTCGCTCTTCTCTGCCGCCGCCGAGCGCGCCCCTCCTCCCTGGGGGCTCCCACGACTCGCGCCTCCTCGAGACGGACGCAGTTTTAAAGCGCGGGACACTGCGAAATTGAGTTGTGGATTGAGGGTGGAAACTTTGCGCACTGGAATCGAGGCGAAGTTCGCCCACGCCCGTCGGGAGTGGCGAGGAGGTGTTGCTGGTACGCGTCACTCGCTGCTGTGTTCCTTCGCAAATGCAGGATGAATATCGTATGTGGTAGGTATAGTGAGTAGAACTTTCGTATCTCGGACTCGAATCAATGTTTCGAATTTTGTAACTTGCGCGTTCTCTTTCTTTGTACATTCGAAGTTTGACATCTTCCTCCTTGTTAAACCGAAATATTCAATGACTTGATTTGTTTTTCTTGAATTGAAAGATTGAGAGTCAGTCGTGTAAGAAGCGAAAAATGAAGAAGGATTAAAATTTTGCAAAACTACCGTCTTTGTGAAAGGAATTTTAATCTACTGGACATTTTCTGTTGATTAAAAGAAAATTGTACATTCTATAATTACCTGCATTTTCAGTATCAGTGCAGCAAGCTTCCGAAGAACGAAATCATTTTGAACTACTATGTGTAATCGGATGACATCTCAGATTGTTGGAAATCCTAAACGTATTCAAAAAGGTAGAGGAAAATTGAAAGAAGAGTTAAAATTCGATTTTCTAATGCTCTTCGAGAACAGATGTTTCCAAGCCTACAAATATTCGTACACCTTTCATTCAGTTAATTCGCTTGGAAGCCGTCCTCCTCGAGGCGGATGTACCCGTTCCTTGATCCAGCTTCCGTTCGCTTCGTCCGCCTGTCATCTCGGGCTCAGGGCGCCGCCGTCGTCTCGCCTCCCACTCCGCCTGCCGCCCTGTCATCTCCGGCGGGTTCGCCTCCCGCGCTCTCGGCGGCGCGACGCGGGTCTTCGGGAGCGCCCCGCTGCCGCTAACGCGATTCCGCGATTAGCGTCGCTTGACGACGCCCCTCCCAATTAAACTTGCGACCGGCTACGCGCAGCGCGTCCTCTCGGCGACGACGCGATATTAATTAGCGCAGCCGCCTGCTGCCAGGCGTGCACGCGGGCGGGGCGGGCGCTGGGCGCGTTGGCGCCGCGACGAGAGTGCTAAATGAGCGCGCAAACCGGATATTCGCGCGCGCCGCGGCGCATTAGCAAGTGTTCGTACGCGACTCGAGGCGAATTCCGCGCGTTTAGTCGTGGAGCAGATTGAATCGAGATGAACACATTGCTTCGCAGAATTTGATCACTCTTGCGGTACGTTCTTCACGGATGAAGAGGATGGAGTGCTGGTCTCTGAAATTGACGTTAAGCTTTCCGTTCATGCATCCAACCTGATGCATAAGTATGAAACGGTGATAGGATAATAGTATCATTTCCCTTCGTAAGTTCGCTATTTATACGAGCATTTTTTTATGAGGCATCCTGTTTTGGAGTGAAAATCCACGCCCTTTAGTGCTCAACTATTTTCTTTCGTTAATTGCGTTTGAAAAGTGGGGTACAGAAATGTGTTCGATAATGTCGATGAGAGTCATTTGCCTCGATTCTGAAGGTGGGTTTCGCTTCGCTTCGCCGAGCGGCTGAGCGTTCGCCGCGGCGGGCTGCGTCCGCGCTCAGATGGGAGCAAACGCGGCGCAGCGGACGGGGATGCGTCGGCAGCCGCGCGCGCCGCCACTCCGCCAGCGCCAGACCTTGGCACAAACTTGTCCATCATCGGCAGCACGTCCCGGCCGCTGCAGTTCCACTTGTTTTTGCTCTCCTTATGGCTGCTCTCAGCCGGCCGAAGGGCTAGGGCGTTTCTGCATCCATTAGAGGAGGGCAAAAACTGCATAAGTAACTGTACTGGAAGGGGCTGGTGGAGATGCTTTAATCCCTCGTTGCATCCGTGTGTCATATGAATAAGTCATGTTATGTAGGTATCATTAAAATACTTATGAATTAAAATTCTTAATATATGTTCTTATTTCTATTTTAATTTTTTTAAATAATTCAAAAGGAAAGGAAAAATATAGTTTGTTAATCATTCAGTCTAGGCAAGATAATCAGTGAAAATAGTGTCGTAGAAGATGTTTGTTAGATAGCACTGTCAAATTCTTTGTCTAATGCTCTACCGGCGAATTCTACTCCCTTCTTAGATTTTCACAGTAGGTTCAGTGCGCAAATATCTGCCATTAATTATTTTATATATAAAAGTAAATGTATTTTTCAGTTATTTTAAAAAATTAGAAAATAATAGTTTTAGACCAGTTAAAATTAACAGTTAAGACTGCTCAAGCCATTGCCATTGTATCCTTATTTTTCTCATTTTACTGATTTGTAGAGTGATCGCGTACTTTCACTCCACAACGATAGGAAATACATTTTTTGTCTTATGCATTGTCCTTGCCAACCAAATTCCGTTCACGGAGCGGTTATTACTAATAATTGTTCGGTAATTCCTCGTTGTTGAATGAAGTTAAGATATGAAGGGGATTTATGCAGCGTGGTATTCTTGTCGCAGCAACTTACTCGTCACTATATTGTCACCTAATCTCCTCCATATTGTGCTCAAATTCTTATTCCATCGCACTTGATGTTTCCTCGATCTTTGCCTTTTAATTTTTTTTGTTAGTATCTTCCTACTTTTTGTTATTGTGCCATGACTGGATGCGAATACGACGTATACTCTAGCGTTATTGAACTGTGATAGTCGCAAGCTACTTGTTGGATGAACGAGTGTTCGCGCTAGTCGTGCGAAACTCATGGCTGTGATTCACATTTGCTTTATTCAATGAAAATTTGGTTTTTCTCGAAGCAAGAGAACGATTTAAACATGTTATTTTTACACTTGCACATCTGACATCATCGCAACTTTAAAGCAGTTAACTAGAAATCCGTTAAATATTTACAAGAAATGAATATTGTATTAATTTTTCCAGAAGTTGAGGACATTGCTGCATTGTCTTAAATGTACCTTGCAAAGCAAAGTTTACCTATGTTATTATTTTTCACTCTTCGACGGATGCAAGTACATATTTTCATAGACTTTTTAAGAAACACGTAATTCAGAAACTTATTTCTTCTTTTTAAACAGCATAACAGAAACATATTCTCACACGAAACTGCAAATAAAGTAATGAACGAAAATCACGCCTTATTAAAGTAAATTTTATTTGACTATGAAAGCATTACTGCAAACCGAGCTAAATACATCATTACCGAGAATAACATGTTTGTCTCTGGGGAACACACAACATACAAGATAGTGGGATGATTATGTATTGTAAAGGTTGCGTCCTTTCTATTTGTTGAAGCGCACAAAGAAAACGCATTCTCACAAAAATAAGTGGTCGGAGAAAAGAAAGAAAGAAAGAAAGAAAATTTTGTGTTCTATTGCTAAGAATTTTGTTTATTCATCCTGCATCTAAGACCTTCTGTAGCATACGAGATGCTTGCCCCGCAGCTCTGCTCGAAACATCCTTCGTGCAGGATGTATCTGGATTCTAATCTCTTAAACATTTGTGTGAACGTCAAATTCCAAGGTGACGAGGAGTACGTCTAATTCGAATTTTGTTCAGAGATTGGCCTTCTTCGTTAATTTTAGGCCATGCTGTCATTGCGCAGAAGGTTTTTAGTTGCTTTCTTTCTTTGCTAATAATCTCTCGGAGTCTTAACAAAATATATTTTACTATTCTATTTCACATTTTTTCTTCATTAGCCGTCCACAACCGTTTTGTTGCAGTCTGGGTGTTAATACGCTTCTTCTTGGATATTTCTCAGGCTGCCTGTACATCAACTCATTTCTGTCTTCACGTAACATGCATTTCTGTCTTAAGTTTTACACACTCTCACATCAATGTTTATTGTTCGTCTCTGATCTGTGCGTTCCCTCCATTCTGACAAAGGCACGTCCTGTGCCAAGTCATGCTTCCGTTTAGTACAGAAAACCTCTGATGCCTGCCTTAGAAGCCGACTGACACCATTTCGCGACGAATTGGCTAGCGCCTCACATCTTATGCCTCTCCCTCCTTTCCCTACTGCCCCTTGTTTAAGGCCGCCTTTTCACGTACTATCCTGCCACATGTGTAAAGACAGCGGGCGGTAATTGAGAGCGGCCACGTGTCTCGGCTGGGTAATGCCCTGCGGGGGGAGATTCGCAGAGGGGAATGTCTCGAGTCCCGTGTCCGCTCCCCACTGCAGTAGACGTCTGGCGAACAAAACACTCGCTCACGGGCTGTTTAGAAGTCCGCTCGCCTTCGGGAGTCCTCCCCCCCACGGTCTCGGTCGAGCTTCATTACCTGTTAGTTTGGTAATCCCTAGTAGCCCATGTACTTGCTCCAGGCGAGGTTACCCACCTGCTTGCCGCAGGACTCTGAAACTCACACTTAAGGGACCGCTTCCGCTCAACCCATCCTTTCGTCAATTCAGAAGTAGCACCAAATGTACCAAATTGCACTTCCCGACCTCATGTGTCTCCAGCAACGTTTCCCATTTTCTAGAACGACGTCTCCGAACAGTGTGCTTCCTCAACTAATTTCAGTCCCTAACTGACGGCGATTCCTCACGCGTCACGAAGTCGTCTCCTCGCGCCCGACCAACTCCGTTTCAAAAATGTTTAAATGCGCCTCGCCCCTCCTTAGACGGCTCTTTAAGGTTTCGGTCGACATCGCGTCCCCTCGGTAGCTCGTACACTATCAGCCACTCACTTCGCTCAACCTAGCTTTACCCACGCAAGCTTTACTTCATTCTTTCCTGGTACGTTTTTGAGCGTTCTAAGCCTACATACTTGGCCAACCTCACTCTCCAAACCGCTTCACCAGACCCGCCCACCTCTCCCACCTGTTCATGCAGTCAACTTCCAACCAATCTGCGTGGCCGGCCGCCCTCCCGTTGCACACGCCACCTGACACGCTCCCCGCCCCAACACCTAAACATGCCCCACATAACCCACGCGCGGTGATACCTTCTCCGTCCGCGCGTCCACCTGCCTGTCTACCCACATGCGCCAACGCGGCGCCAACCTAAGCCTAACCCATTCGCTCAGCCGCCTGCCCCGCCCACCCGCCCACCCCACCCCGCGCCCCACGACGGCGCCCGCATACGCGGGCGTCGCGGGAGGCACGTCGCCGCTCGCGGCCCACGCGCAACACCGGGAAAGCCGCCCGTGCGGCTTTCCTGCGGGCGTGTCCCCGCGTCGCGCCTCTCCCTCCCCTGCCCCCTCTCGCGGCAAGGACTCCGGGCCCCGCCCTGCTCGTCCGCTCCCGCCCGCCCCCGCCCCGCCCCGCCCGCCCCGCCCGCCCGCCGCGCGCCGCCGGCCCGCCTGCCCTGCATTCAGTCCGCCTGGCACGACTCACCACCCGCCCTGCTATTCACTTTCCCGCACCAAATCCTTGTCCATCCCCACACCGCTCCCGACCCCCTTCCACCTTCACCTCAACCCCACCCCGCCCCCGCACCCGCCCCTGTCCAGACCCCGCCCACTCCGTCCCTCCCCAACCGCCGTCGCGGAGGCGGAGAAGGCGGGGGCGTCGAGGTGCGATGGCGCGCGCGCGGCGTCCACAGCGGCGGCGAGTCCTAAATCCGGCGCGCGCGTCCGTCCCTCTCGCGGCCCGCGGCGGCGGCTCCGCTCAAAGCGCGGCAGATAGCATCCGATCCAATCAAGGGGCGCTAGCTCCCTCTCTCTCGCTCTAACGACCTGTGATGTGTGAGAGCGGCGGCCTGCCTTTGTGACGTCACCGCGCCGCCGCCGCGGTTCCAAAGAAGTTCCGCCGCGCACGAGGAGGAGGAGGAGGTGGTGCTGGTGCTGGCCGCGGGGCGGAACGGGGTGGACGTGCAGGCAGGGGCAGGCGGCGAACCGAGTGCTGATGGCGGGCCAGGTGCGGCCGCCCCGCCCCGCCCCGCCGCCCGCGGTGCCCACTCGCGAACGTTCTGGAATCCGCGCTGTGCGCGAAACGCGCGGGAGAGGGCCGGACAAGCGCTCGCCGGGAACCGGCTGGGGATGAATAAATCTCAAAGGAATTTATACAACCATTGATTAGTCTGTTATCGATCATTTGGGTTATCGAAGCTGGTTTGGGAATGCCCTTAGGATTCGTAGAATTTCGTTGGTAATGTGCGGAACACATGCTGCCGAATGTATCTGAGAGTGTACTGTTAAATGTTGTTGTGTTAACATATTGTATATTGCGTTATTATTTACACACATTATTATTTCGGATTGTGCGACTATTGAGAGCAATTAAATTTTGGACATATTTTCTCCCGATTATATGATTGAAGCAATAGTGAAGCTATGAATTATGAATTAAGCAGTCCTTTATGTATTCTTAATTAAGTAGCGTGATAAAATTGTGACTTTGTGTGAAATATCTCTCTCCCCCTCTCTCTCTCTTTCTCCCTCCCCTTCTCTCTTTCTCCCTCCCCCTCTCTCTTTCTCCCTCCCCCTCTCTCTTTCTCCCTCCCCCTCTCTCTTTCTCCCACCCCGCCCTCTCTCTCTCACTCGTTTGCGAGAAATAATTAGGTTAATAAAACTGAGGAAAATAAAAACATTTTTATTTTCTCCACTTTAAGGATAAATGAAACATTGAAGAAGGGGGGAAATACAATTAAAAATTAAACATTTCACATAAAACATTACTGTACCTGGAAACTCCAAATGTCGCTTTCTTTCGAAATTTTGAGGGTTCATGGAAGACACGTTCGGGATACATCCAGAAGCGGAGTCTGTTCAGAGAAGTAAATAGGGAGACACTTTAAATGTTGTGAGATCTATTCGGGCTTGTGGTTTGCTACAACTATTTCAAATACTAAGTGAACAATCTTTTTCATTTAGGGTCTGTAAAACAAAATAAGTAAATAATATCGAAAACGCCCACCTCTTGTTGTGATGTGTCAAATCGGGTTTTGCGAAACCCGATAGCATTACCGACGTCGGTAAAATAGTATCCATCAGTGTGTGAACGTGGAAAGTTGGGTGAAATCCCCCGAAGGCAGCTCGCCCACCGCCGTGAGCCCGGGGACTGCTGGCGTCGAGTCACCCTTGGTGCTCAGGTGACGCGGCGCAGTGCGGCGGCGGTATCGACGCCGGACGCCTCCGCCTCCGCCTCCGCCTCCGCCGCTCCCCGCGCCGCCCGCGGCCGTCGTTTAGTTTCTTTTAAAATTTAAATTGGCCCCGCGCGCCTCCGCAAGAAGAGCATTGGAGCCGCGGCCGCGCGAACACGCGGATCCGGGACCGCCAGGGGAATTGGGGAATTGAGGTTCCGCTCGCCTCTCTGCCTCGTCTTGCTCTCTCGGGCTTGATTGTGGTTTTATTTGGTCGGGTAGCGGTTGCAGGCTGAGGCAAAATAAATTTATTGCTCTTGTGAAGATTTCATTCAAAACGTTTTAGAATCTGTAGAATCTCTTCATCTGCACCTTGGTTCGTATCAAATGCTGCTGTACACCGAGACCTGCACTAACAGTTCTAGGAAATTTTTTAAAAAAATGTTCACTCGAAATATTACCAACGCCTGGATATGCACCCGAATATCTAGATCTGAATACCCTCGATAATATCCAAGAAATATGTCTCCTAAAGTTTTCTAGAGGATAATAGTGTTCCAGAGTTTCTTCTCTTCATCTCATTTTCTGCTTTGGTACACTTGAGCCAAACATTTTATTTTATTTTGTTCTAATATTGTTCTCATGTCATAAAACACTTAACTTTTCCTCCCTATCCTCTAGTGTTGAGAGTAAAAATTGGAGTCACTTCGACTATACGATCTCGAAATGAGGTTGTAAAGGCTAATTTTAAGGCTCTTTTGTAACTTCTTGCAAACGAGATGAGAGTAGGTGCATGCAACTTCGTACTCGGAAATCGGAATGTCTAGATGAATGGATGAAAGTATAATGCTCAGATTACATGCTTTTGAGTTGAAGCTTGGTAAATTCGTCTGGAGTAATATCTAATTGTGCCGTTTCAGAGATCGGTAAGGTATATTAATTTTGGGAAATACTTTATACGCAGCCCCATCGACAGTTTCAAAATTTTCTCAAAAGTAGTTGAAAATGGTGTAGTTCCAGTGTTTATTAAAACTTACGAAATTTTATTTATGCAAAGTTCAAATTTATTTTTTTACCCCCTGTATTAAAACCAGAGATTTTTTCTTGGTGCAATTTATGCATCAATTTTAGACCGTTAAATGATGTCTTGCACTTTTTGTTAAAAAATTAGAATATTTTAGTAATAACAACAGATTCTTAACTGTAAGAGGAGAAAAGGTTTTTGTATGTCGCGCATTCCTACTACGTTTTTATTACAGTTCTGATCAGAATGCCACGGAAAGTACCGGTAGGTAATTCACTGTTAAGCTACATTTAATATATATTGTACATTTATCTTTATGCAGTATTTACTGATTATATACTTCGTGAATAAAATTGTAAATTTTTGTTGTATATAATAGCTCCATTGATTCTGCGGCTGCTCGGTCCATGGATCCGGGTTCGCCCGGGAAATTGGAGTAATTGAGGTTCCTCCCACCCGCCACTCCTTCCCTCCCTCCCTCCCTCTCTCCCTCGGGTTCTGATTTCAGTTTTATTTGGTCGGTCAGCGGTTCTAGGTGAAGGCAGGTTGCGGTTGTGTTGTTTTTCTTCCGGCGCAAAATGTTCCCGTCGAGAGCAATTGGAGGGAGGGCTTTTATTCACGGTTTTCTTTGGAGGGGGTATCTTCTGGATAATGTGGATTCCATGGGTCAGATTTTTTCGATTGAATTTGTTTGTAGTTTGTGTATAACATTATTTAGAATAAAACTACCAGTAATGCCCTCTAGGATATAAGTGTTAGTACATTTAAAAACGTTTTTTGCTATTTTCTTTAAATTATTGGAATTCAGTAGTAAAATCGTTTTGTGATACTCAGTTGACAATAAGCATACCTCTTTCTCAATAGATCAATCAAATGGCCTATTTTCAATTCTTTGTATTATTTATTTATTTATTTATTTTCAAACATCCATTTTGCATCTTTTAGTGGCCCTCTGGATATTGCAAACTTTTGGTAATGATCAGATACTTGACACAGTAATGGGGCTCCTAAATGTGCTCCCTGAACGTGTTTGAGGCAATTTACATCCACTAATAGAGATTTTGGAAGTCTGTGTCAAATTTGAACTTTTGTCCATGAACTGCCGTTATTTTCATTTTTTGTTCTCCTTTTTTCATGTCTCTACTGTGCTGTACAGTGTTTCTTACGTAGTCAGAGAGACCGAGAGAGAGCGTGACAGAGGGAGCGAGAGAGGAAGTGAGTCATAAAATTTAGATAAAATTTAAAAAAAAGAAAAAAGACTCATATAAATCGATTGATTTACAATGTGTTTCCATTCCTGTTGTATTTACTGTTATTGCAAAATGTCACTCGAAGGAACTTATACATTTTTGTTGGACTTTGAAACTAGGTTCTATAAAGGATATGCGCATTTTTATAACGTATTTTATTACAATGACAGAATAATTCGAGAACTTATATTCAGATGGTCCTTCTGGCACGCTAAATTCTCTCTGAGTTTTGCAGCAGAAAAACCTTCTTCTTGTGAACATGATTATAATTTAAGTCAACCATTTTCGTGAGCCATCGGCGTATTTTTTTCTTGGGGTAATCCACTAACGTTGAGTCTCCAACTAGTGGATAGACATTTTTGTGGTTATAGCAGTTACGTGGATATCAAGAGGTGTGCTGAGCTTCTACATTATATTTTCGTGTGTCAAATACTAAATGTGCAAACATATTATTTTCCGATGAGTTGTTTTAGTTTTTCTGCGAAATGTACCCATCATTCCACGAGCTCAACACCTTTCTCCCACTGACCAAAACTGGGCTGATCAAGCTTTTGCATTCTCGATGATTCGCGATGAAGGCAACGACTTACGAGTTTCTCCGAAGATGTATATGAAATTACAATGCAGGCAAATGATAAAGTTAAATGCAAAATACTTCCGATTATTATTGTTTTCATAATAAAATATGTTAAGGTTCAGCAACAATAATATTATAACTAACAATAAATAATGTTCTCGACAACTAAATATGTAAATACATTTCCCTCTGGATTATTCTTTAACGAATCTGCTTTTAAGCGGAGTTACTAATCGAATATATGTTTTAATAGTCATGCAATAAAATTATGCAAGTAACAAATGAGAAATTCCGTGAAAACGTGTGAGTAAAGTGAAAATTCCTCGTAGAGAACAGGAGGGCTGGCGTCTCCCAACGTCAAGCGCCCGTGGGCCTCCAGGGACTTAACTGGCCCTGCTTGCCTCTCAGACAAAATATTAAAAATAAATTCAGTGAAAAATTCTCTCGTTAATTATATCCGTTGCCGAGCCTGTTCACTCCCTCGTAAACAAGCCCTGTCCGGCGCCGCGTGGAGGGGTGGGCGCGGTCTGGTGGAGTGTTGGGGGGCGGGGGCGAAGGGGCTCGACGGCGATGCGCTGCTTCTGGGTGGGCGCCTTTCGCCGCCGCCCGCCGCCGCCGCCGCCGCCCTCCATGTTTTATTCATCCCGCCTTTTTGTTTTCTCCGGTTGTCAAAAACTGTGTCCGCGCGCCGTCGCGCGCTGTGAGTGGGTGACGCCGCGAGCGCGGGCGAGGCTGGGTGCGGGCTTGGGAGGGGTGGGAGAGTTTTCTGCCTTTCTCCTCAGCCGCTCGCGTCGCCCACCCGCCCACTGTCCTCCCCCCTCGTCTACCTCCGTCGCCCTCCACCTTCTGATTGACACGTCCCAGCACCTCGTTAAGCGCGAGAATTGCTTAGAAGATTGCGGCGCGGAGCGCGAACCGGCCGGCTCAGAGCCGCGCGCGGCGGGGAAGAGGCAGAGGAGGGAGCCAGCGAGTGCGGGAGACGGCGACGGCGGCGGAGCTCCGAGATGGATGAGTTAAATTGAAGGCTGCGGTGGCGGCGGCGGGGCGGCCCTGGCCTCGAGCTGCGGGTCGTGTTGGTTGCCTTTTTGTGTACGCGCTGCTTCGCCTGGCGAGCGGGCGCGCGCGCCGCGGGGCGGCGTGCGGTGCGGCGGGCTGCCTGCCGCGCCGCCCGCAGGCTCCGGCGCGGTGCGCGGCCCGCCCTCAGCGTGCTGGTGTGCCTCCGGAGACTCCGTTCTCGGCAGATGCGCGTGGCGCGGATTGCTGCTCTTAAAACCCACACTTGCTCTCTGATTTCCTTTCCGTGGGAATGAAGAAAAATGAGGGAATCTACGTGCCGTAAATCTGCTTCATGGGGCAACCGGCTTTTATCTCTCTTTCGAAGGAAGACGTAACACTCCTGTTTTGTGGAGTTTGTGCGGATGCGTTAAGCTGGGCACAAGGGCCAGCTTCTTGAGGCGCACACTGCTTTGGCGCCGATTCTAAATCTGTCGCCGGATTCATTGTTCACACGCCGGACTCCGTGAGTGCGGCTTGTTGGTGTATAAAGTTCTATAGGGAACTATTGCGCGCCGCGTGCCGTCGCGTGCTTCAGAGGATGACAGACGGTGCGAAAGGCCACGAGGAAGGCGGTTGCCGCGAGTGGCGATTGCGCGCCGCGCTGCTCCCTTTCGCGCGGCGCGCTTCTCCCGTGAAGAATACCAAACCTCCGCCCGCGCCCGCCCCGCCCCCGCCCCCACCCCACCCCCACCCCCACCCGTTATGCCGCCTGTCAACTGCTTCATGGTTTTTTGTGGGAAGGCGGGCATGTCGCGCGCGCGGGAGCCTGGAGGGGCGAAGCGGTATCGGGGGGGGACGGTGGGTGGGGCGTACATTGTTGCGGGCGCGCTGGAATGCTTCATTTGTTTGTGGATGTGGGAACGCGTCTCGTTAGCATATCGAGCGCGGCCATCACAGGCGCGGGGCCGGGCCCGCGCAGCCGGGAAGCGCGGGAAGCTGCAGGTGGTGGTACGGTGTGACGCACGGGGGGAGGGGGTACGAATCGGGGAAGGGTATGCTGATTATTATTGAACATACTGAGGATGAGGGACGCTAAAAACGGGGAAGTGATAAACGAAGACTGGTGAATTGAGGTATTTTTTTCTTCAATGGGATTTCCAATTGAATGCTTCTTTTTACAAAACAAATGCCTTGTTAGACCACCTGAAGATTGATTGAGAATATAAATGACCGTTTTCTTATGACAACCTCGTAAATCTAACATCTTTGAAAGTATTATGAAAAGAAAGAAAGTCTGTCGTCCATATGGGACAGTTGTTCGCAGACGACATGTCTAGTTGATGGCCCTAACTATGTGGAATTTCGAGGACACAGCGTTAGGGCGCTTGGAGCAGTGATGCGTTGCCCGCCGGGTCGTGGAGAAAGACGGTTGGGGGGAAGACCATCAGTACGAGTGGGGCGCGATTATTTATTACACGACCGTAATTGCATTAATGGCCATTATTGCGTCGGCTCAAAATAGAAACAAACTATAGCATTTACAATTTTAAAAAAATATTAATATATCTTCACAGCAAGGTAGAGGCCTCAGTCCTACTGAAAATTTCGAAAGGAACCCTGCAGCCCTACATAATACGGAATTCTAGTGCCAGGCGAAACGAATCGTCCTTAATCCATATTGATAACGTGACTAACGACGTTATACAGTCTTAAGGAACAAACTTCAGAAGAGCTTTGTGCAATAGCGTTAATAAAGCTTCGGACAGAGAAGTTGCAAAATATATCAAAGTGTTGGCAAGTGGTGAGACTTTTTAAGTACAGTAAGAGTCAAGTGTAAAAAAAGTCCATAATGAAAGGAAAATAATATTTTTTATCCCTGCGCAATGAGAATGCAGTCCGGGATTTGAAATATGCTCTTCTTGAGAATGCAGGTAATGTCTAATAAAAGTGTTCATTATAAGACTATTACAAGCCTAATGCCATGATTTAAACTTCATTTTCGCGAATTTCCTACCTGCACCTACGCAATATTTTCCCCTTTGTGGGTTCTAGGGAAGTGAACTTAGGTGAAATTGTTACTGCCTCAAATACGAGAATCAGTTTATCAGAATGGGGACAATCCAACCTTTCCTTTTTCAGGCGACGATCTTGCCGTTTGTAAGGTGACCGTTATGACGTACAATATTTATGAAGGTATAAGATTTTAGTATATGGCCTTAGAGCTAAGCCCTAAGGTAAGACGTTATGAGTTGAAGGTCCGTCACGTGACTGTTGCTGCATAATGTGTTACCTTGTGCGTAGCGCTAAAACTCCTTTATAAATCAATTTATTCCTGAAAATATGATCAATTCCTGACTTTCTCCCTTTTATTCTGAATTGTAGGAGGAAATGATACACGACATTGATGCAGAAAGCTCTCCAAACTATTTGGCAACCTTGTTTTTTGTTCGATATAAAATAAATTGTGTTTGTTAATTGTATCATCAAAGTTATGTCATTCTCTATATATTATTTACTAGTAAAAAAGGCATTATGTAAAAAAATGGTTTAATGGAAAGGAGGGACCCAGAAAAGTAATTGGCCCCCTCTTGTTTGAAGGCTGAGCGCGCCTTTGAATATTTTATTAGCAGCTAACGTACGGGGCCAATTGTGAAACTCACTGGCCACCTTCAATTGCTAATATTTCTACAATCTTTAAATGTTCGTCCTTAGTACCTGACAGAAACAAAGGCACGTTAAAATAAATGTTTAATTGTTATGTACTGTGCATTTTTCTTTTTTTCTTTTTTCTTTCATTTCTTCAAAGAATGTTTGCCTTGGAGACCTTTTTGAATATAGCTATTATTGTTATTAAGCAATATTTACTAATATTGGGGCAATTTATGCTGCTGAAACTCTTAAGGGCTTTCTTAGTTCGCGTATGTATTAATGCATCCTTGACTGCAGGGAGAGAGTTGCTCTGTGGTGAAAGCGTATGGATATCATCCACAATCGTTGGAATCCGATTCATAGCCACAAGGATAAATTTGTGTGTGCCGTTTGCATACTACACAATCGCCTTGACATCACGACAGTCATGCGGTAGGGAGTCAGTGTCCAAGTTGCCCCTTATACGAGTATTTCCTTCACTGCAATAGCGCGAAGTGAAAACGCAACGATCTGTAACCTTTCATTTCTCGGAACCCCTTGCGCTCAATGCGAGCGCGATGGTTGTGTACGTAAACACGCAGCCCGAGCATAAATCATTCACAGATATAACTGAGGCTTTGATTCCCTTTACTAGAAGAAAAAAATAGCTCGTAATTGGCTTAGAATAGTATTCGTACGCTCATAATATCAACATTCTATTCGTGTAAATTCACTTATAATTTCTCAAGTAGTTAAGAGTATGATTAAGTTACCAAAGACCCGAGAGAAAATAAATCGACATTATACTGTTGAGGTGATAATAATCCTTTTTTCATCCCTATTCTATGGTATAGGAAGAAAAGTAATAAATCCGCTTAATGCAGTGTCAGCAGTTGGTTTAGCTTTTGGCTTTTGCTAATGTTAAGGGAACTAAATTTACATTAAATGGTACAAAAATCCCTCGAGTGAATATCATCAAGGTCTTCACGCATTCCATTTTGTTGAAGATGCGCCAGAATTTCGTTGGGGGTTGTCAAAATGGTACGTGAAAATATTTTTGACTGTTAAGTTTCGACACAGAAGTTCGCTTTTCGACCTCCCGAGAGAAAGTTCTTGCTATGGCGCTGCTCGCGATTGGCTTGTCCTCCCTCCCAAGATCTCGGGATTTTTTGGAGTGGGCTCGTTGGGATACTCTGAGGCGGAGGTGCTGGAGTAGCGCCTCTCGTGAGTAGTGTTGCCATCCCTCCGAGTATGGCTTGGGAATGCCAGGTTTAAGAAATAATATCCTGGCAACGGGCTAGTATTAAAGTCTCCGGACCATGCTGTCATACAGTTGAAAGAAACATATTATTATGCAAAATATATATTTTGTAACTTTAAAAATGTGTTATTTACTGTTAAATTGGGCACCATTCATGTTTAGCCCGTGATATGCATTAAAAAAAATTTGATTTGTTGTAATTAAATTGCGTTTTTTAAGTTTACTCAAGATTATTTTAATATGAATAATACGTTTTTTGTGTATTTATTTGTGAATATCGTATTTTCAGTTGCAACTGCCTGATCGAACATCACATTTTTTGTAATAACTGACTAAAGAAATAAGTTACCGATTCTCGGGTTTGTCTTACACAAATTATGTTAGTTTTTGTGTTGAACTTAATTTTTTGTGACTTCCCCTCTTTCCACCGCTTCGGCAATCCCCGAGTCACAGTCGGTCAAAAGGCTCTGCCCACCCGTCAGCCGCGGAGCGCAGGGCACGGCGGTGGGCGCAGGAATCCGAGCGAGTCACGTCGCGTCGCCCCGCGCCGGCCCTCTCGGCGGCGCAGGTAGCTCTGTTTGGAGAGGACGGAGGCGGCGCGGAGGAAGCTTCTCAGAGGTGTCCTACCGGTTTCCGAGTATTGTTACCGGGTGGCGAGGACACGACAGATGGCGTCCAGCGTTGTCAAAATACAGACGCGCGGCCAGAAATACATTTCGAGGCTGCTCTTATACGGCCATAGAAACTGCTGACGTAGTACGTTTTGCAGAGGTTCGTTTCGCTACTTAAAATTTGGGGTGAGAATGTTTAGCTTCGTTTCACTAGTCTTAATTTGTGGTGAGAATATTTAGCCTAGTCGATGTACGAAAATTCAGTGTTTATGTTGCTCACATCGTGTGTCGACAAAGACCAACAAGTTTGCGTTAGTACTTTGTGTGCAGCGTCACGATTTTTCAGATGACGAAAATTTGTAATGAAACATCTTACAGAAAACCAAACCAAAAAGGTTGCTATTAAATTAGGGCGTTACGTAAGCTATCCAATAACATAATTGAAAGCTCGTTCTAAAATAATTTGCTCTGAATATTAAGTTTTAGTTGTCTATGCAATTGATTTGAGTGTATCATTTATCGCGGAAAACAAGCATGCATTTTAACCTCTGCCTGTTGTAACTGCTTGAAAATATCTGATAGCTGATAAAATTTGATACATGTAATTCTCATTACCAATCTTTATATGTTGTATACTTCATTTAAGGGTTTGATAGGCAAATGTAAACCCAATCTTTGGAGGATAGCTCCCAGAAGTAATCCGAAGCCATTTATTACCTGACGTTCAGTGCACCTACCGTCTCACCGTTGAGGACCGGCGTAAGCCCGGAGGCTTTGCGGCAGAGAGCGATAGCTGCGCATCCCAAGAGGCGGAAGCGAGGGAGCGCCGCTTGTAAACATGGTAGCGCAAGTTGTTTGCAGCGACCCAGAAGAATCAATAGCCACCAGGGCTCCCGAATGACGGCGGCGTGTGGAAATAGCGGCGGCGATAGGAGGAGGAAGCGGCTGTCAGTCTTCTCGGCGCGGAGGCGGAGTGGGCGGCGGGGCGGGGCGGGGGCGGGGCGGCGGGGCGCGCTATTCGCGCTGTCAGTCGCCGAATGATTGGCGTGTCCCACGGCCGCGCGGGTCGCCGCCGGAGATAACCCCGCCCGCCGCGGGCGCGCGCGCTGACGCCACGCCATGCCACGCAGCGCGAGGCAGAGGTCGCATGCAGCCAGGGGAAAGTGGTGTGAGGGAACCAGGGGCGGTTCCAGGGGAGCGGGAGGCCATGCCTCCCCTCTCAAAAGGTCTACAGTTTTCGGTTCTTATCTCCTTTTATTTGTCGAAATTGATTTAAAAATTTATTTACGATAGAATTATGCATTTATTTAAAAATTATTTGTAAAGTATCATATACACAAAAATTATATACACTGTAGTAACAAATATGTTTATTATTTAATAAAAATCAACCTCCCCCCTTAAATGATGAGCTGGATCCGCCGCTGGAGGGACCTGTGACTTTCTACTTCCACTCTCGGACTTGCTGGGAATGCTGGGCTTTACTCGGAGTGGTCGACCAGTTCAGGAAACTGCGAATAACAAACTATAGCAGGGGTGCATCCCCTTTCGATCATTGGGGTTCCACCATCTCCTGAAAAACACACACCGATCACACACATTCATATAAGAGTATTATTATTACTTTTCCATTGTGTCGGAAGTCATTCAATGTCTCTGTTGAGTTCGTTTATACTTCGTTCGTTACTTCTTTAAATCAACACATATAAATAATTTAAACTGCATTTTAAATAATATATTGTCTGTACGAAAACATCAGGACGTCTGATCACTACAACCATACACTTCTAGAAAAAATACTGGCTGCGCCACCTACTACAACATTTTAGTCGTAACACCGCTTCCTTTGCAACGTATTGACCAGGAAGGCGGATTCTGTAAAGGTGCTGCATAGCTGGCCATGTACCCAATGATTAGGGGAGATTCTAGCTGCCGGCTGTTTTGAATGATAGTTTTCCGTGGTTTCTCCGATCAGTTCTACGAATATCGGAACAGTACCTTAAGAACCTGATCATGGACCGCGCGCGATCTTTCATTCCTCATCATCGTCCCTTCACCTCCCTTTACACACTGACTTAGGCTCTCACTTGCACTGCACTACCATATATTTCAAGAGAACGGTTTGGAGCTTACTCCTCTTACCCGGCTGGGGCAGTGCGGAAGTACCTGGTTGACAAAATATTTTCAAGCTCACGTCTAGATCGGTGCAGACCTCACAATCCAGCGGTTGGAGATTACCGCGACCTACCGGCATATAACACGTGTAGTGATGGTAGAATTAAGCACTTTAAATTTTAAAAAAACGTATTTTTAAAACAAAGTTAGAGCATTATATAAATTAAGATGTATTTTGTAGCACTTATTGAGGAAGTCATTTTTAAGGGAGGAATCTTTGAGAAAACATTTTGATCCTTTTAGATTTTCCTATTAAATCAGGAAATAAAGGAAACTAACTTAATAATTCGCTATTTGCAAGCTGCAATCAATATAAAAGCGCAAGAAGCTTAATGAATAGCGCTTGCGCCGCAGGTACAGGGCCTTCCTCTCCTTCACGTGACCTCCTCCATACACCCTAGTGCCCTTCTGGGACTAAAGGCATAAGCGTTCTTGTCTAATTTTGTCTGTCGAAAACGATCAATACCCGTTCTTTCGCGTTAAAATTCGAAAGTTCCGCGCTGGGGAGGGGGTGGGGGGAGTGGGCGAGATGCGAGGTGGAGGGGCGGGGAGCGCCGCCGCCGCCTGGAGACCCCAGAGGTCGCTGACAGCGCGTGGATGACGACTGCCAGCCAGCAGCACGGATGGATGGCTGGCTGGCTGCGTCGGAGGACTTTTTGCTTCCCGCGGGGCTTGTAAGAAACAATGAGTGATGTTCATATGTCTCGCTGGAAAATGTAAGAATTTATCGCAAGAGCTTTTTCTGAGGTTTAGCTTCTCCGGTTTTGTTTTGTTTTTATGTTGTGTGTCACTGAATATGGGAGGGAGATTATTATCCCTCTGTCGTCCGTTGCAAGATGTGGGAGGTATAATGTTACAGCCCGTGGAATGACTGTATGAAATATGCAAATCGAATTACTTTCAGTCTAGTATACAGTAGTTAACAATGTTATGACAAAGGCCCTGCAGGCATGTAAAACTATCCTCATAATATGAGTGAGATTTTTAATAATTTTTAGTGTCCGCCCACACATTCAATATTTAGAATCTAGGATATAATACGTGAGTACATCTTTTCCAGACTTTTGAGTGCTGCGATTTCCTTCTTTTTAACAGAAAGTCTTCGAGAGGTATAGAAACAATAATCTTTCAGTGAAGGGTCGAAGAGTGAACTTAAGGAAATTAAAGCACGTGGTGCTTTAAGAGATCCTTTGACGCCACATACATCAAGAAAAAAATCTATAACCACGCTAAAAATACGTTGAACTTTCTGTGCTATTTGATATTAATTACATTTTCCTCATTTAAAAATGAAAGCTTGTCCAGTAGGCGCGACTTCTGTGACTGGTCCTGTCGTATTTGAATGACTGATGACCCCGATCGAAATATGTCGCGGGACCGGGGCATGCGAGAGTCAGATCGAGAAGTAGCTTTAAGAGTAAACACGTAGTTCTAAAGAACTGAAGGAATATCTCGACTATCGAACCTGCCGGCTCTTTCAGGTCCAATTTCTGTCAAATGTCACCAACGTAAGCCTTCTGTATTGACAGATACAAGATAAAGCGAGAAACGTGGACCTGTACACACTCCCTTCCTGTACTTGATGGGATCGTTCTAACATCGTAAGCGACCGTTGCTAGCGTCTCCACTCCCGGTCGACATCGTCTAGCGTACAGCGTACGAACTTTTCCGCGTGAACAGCGTGCTCACAGAGCTCGCCTACGATTCCTCTGTCCGTCCACCGTTCTCAGTCTGCCCACTGTGACGTCATGGATACTCACAGCGACCACAGACACAGAGCTTTCGTATAACAAATATATTTATTAACAAGAAAACAAAACAAATATATACACTTAATAATCTACTTACACCCTAGCTCTGATAGACCTACTATTCCCTGATCGCGGGAGCGATCCAAAACGGATTGAAGATGGTTTTGATTGTGGCATTCGCCACTCCTACTTTTGAAGCGCGCACAAAGCCTAACTTCCGTGACCGGATGTCACGCTGGGACACTAAGTCCGTTCTGGCGCACCAACGGCTGGTTTGCCTCGATCGCAGGAGCGATCTTATCCGATTGAGAATCAGCGTGAATCGTGGCACTCAACCACTCTTCACCTCGGAGCACGCACACAGCATCGCTCCCCCGTGACCGCAGTCACCCAAGGACATAGAGTCCGCAGGCTTCGTCAACTAATGACTCCAGCCTCGCGAGCCTGGCTCGCATATGCACCGTCTTGGCGCCAAGTTTTGTGCACACGCACGAGGTTCTCCCACCGTCTCCAGAACCCGCCTACTGGCTCCGTACACTCTGTTTTATAGGCGAGGCCCACGTGACCTACTACGTCACGCCACCCCTCGCTTGTTATAACAGTGAAAAGCTTCTATAAGCCGGAAGACACCCAAAGCCTTGTGTCTCCCGTCTCCGCGTTCTTTCCTTTACGGAAAAAACCCTTCTTCCTGTGGCGAGCCTAATCCGCAACCAAGCGTCCCCAAATAGATGCCATGAGGCACGCTGGCTAATACGTTACACCATCCTCTCGTCCGTCGGCCTGCTGTCGAATTGTCCGTCTACCCAACTACCCGCCGTCTCGTCCCTCCCTCCGTCCGCGTGGCCGCTCGTCGTCGGCCTGTCTGCTCGCCCGCTGACCCGTCCGTCTGTCCGTCCGTCCACTCATCTACCTACCCGCCATGCCTCCTGTCTGTTTGTCCGTCCGCATGCCGCCCGTCTTCCTGCCCGCCTGACGGCTCTTCCCCGCGCGCCGCCTGGCTTTCGTCTGGCGACCCCGCCGCGCCCTCCCGCCGCCTAATCGGCGCTCGCTCGCCCGCACCTGCTTCCTCTCAGCGCCGCGCGGCCGCCCTCGGCGTGGCTCCTCCGAGACCCCGCGCCTCTGCGCCCGCCAGCAGCCCCGACCAGCTTCCGCGGCGGCTTCGGCGACCCCAGCGGGCCAGGCATCGAGCTCACACGGGGCGCCCCAAGGCGCGAAATATCGTTACATTAGATAGGGGGTGCGGGCATCATCGTATGTTTTTTGCCAGTACGAGTCGTTCCCTACAGTCATGGAAACAAAGGCACAAGTAATGGAAGTTATTTGTGGTACGTCAATCCGTATTTTGTAATTGATTTCTCACACGATTTGGCTGGGTGTGCACAGTAAAAAAAAGTTGCGAGTGTTTTTTACAGTGCAAAATCATACATATTCTGTTTAAGTGTTCTGAATTCTTCAATATGGAAATAAAGAGAGCATTAAGAGAGGGCAAATTTAATTTTGATTGAATTGCGCATACACGAAGTCGAATTCTGTGTATTATTAGATTTATTTATGAACTCTAAAACAAAACAAGAAATATCACCTATACTTCGTTAATTTGAGTTTAGAAATAGGTATTTTTTCTGGAACTATTCGTGAGGTGAAATCAGGATATTTGAGAAAACTATGACCGTAATTGGCTGAAAAAGTAAGCATCAACATTCCATAGCGAGAAATATCTGGGTACGTTTGTGTCCAATCGAATTTAGCGTCTGAAAAGCGCATGGCGGTGTATTTGAACGTTTCCTCTCCGCCCATACCTCTCCCTTTCGCGAACTAAGCGTGACGTGGATGGCGAGTCCGGAACGCGCGGGAGGCGGTTCGGCTAATTCCACAAAAAACTTGCGAATGAGCCGCTTACAAGCATTCCGACCGGTAGTGCTAGGGCGACCTACTTCCCGTCAGAACTTGTCCTTTCAGACACGGAATGAGTGGCGCAAAGCCCGCCAAGAATGACTGCTCCGTTCTCGGAATTAATCTGAATTCTTCGAATTAGTTCACAGGCTGTGCATCCCGTAGTATGAGGCTGCTTTTTGCGTTTGGCCTTCTTTACCTTTTTGGTGCTCCTTCGTCCTCTAAAGTTGAATTAGACTTGTATTATTTTTGAAAAAGAAAAGAAGTAATAAACGGGTAATGAAGATTACAACATATTTGAAGCGGGCGTTTCATTGTGATATACTATGTAAGCATAAAAAAAAAAAAATGGTGTAACACCAACCCATTTATCTTAGAGAATTATTGAGATGACTTCGTCACTTTTAAAATATAAAACATGAGTACTTAATCGCTTTGCACCTTGCCAAAGAAGCAAATCTACCTGATATATCGAACAGATGTACTCACGCTTGTTGACTGAGTTAACATCAACAACTAACGTAAATTTACGCGTGTAAAGTCAAGAAATCACTGAAAAGTATAGTAACTTGCGCAAGTATCTTCCTCGCCTGGCAGAGTTTTTCCAGAACGTCTGTCTGACGGAAAAGACTGACAGCCTGCATCATCTGTTACTATACTCGCGTACTGGGAAGGCTGATGGTTTGTTTTTATCCCGTTGGGAGCAACGACCGTTTTCCCTTGAGGAGAGCGTGCACTATCTGTCACTTCTCATCATGGAGTATGCTGACCATGTCCAGTTTGTTTTTCAATCTGGACTTCCACTTATAGCTACTACCATTTGGTTTCCTCCAGATGCAAGTTCTTAATGCCAGATTCCCACTGCAGTTCATGAGACAGGTTTTGTATTAATCAAAGAAAATATTAATCTTTAAATAATGAAAGAAAAATATATACGAGAAGTCAGACCAGATACTGAAGAATGAATTAAAAAAGAGTTTTATTCTGTCGTTTTTATTTATATATTAAGTGACATAAGGAATGGCCTTCAATTGAATTTCATTTTAGTGTTGAAGAGTTACTGATATAATTTTACACTTTATAAGCAACAAAGAAGCTCATTGTAGTATTATCAATTTGTATGGAATGATACAAATTGATAACACTGCGGTTGCGGTTGTCAAACTGTTATGTTCACCTATATCGTCACATGCAAGAAGAGATAAGCGTCACATGCAACATAATTTTTGCACTATCAATAAATGTCCGACATTGTATCTTTATGTTCTGAGATCAATTTATAAAAGGAAGAAGCACAATTGTTCAGGATTGTATTAAATCTTTTCCGATTTATTTCATTACTGCTTCATTATAGCAGCATTACTGCTACATTGTAAAATAACATAAAGAACCTACAGGTGTTTCATCATATGAAAATTATAATTGTTAACAAGGCGAATTAACTATATTGTATACTAAACTATCATAACGACTTTATTAAAAGTGCGTGTCCATTTGTAGCTAATAGAATGGTTTTTGTTTCCGTATTTCTTATGTCAAAGTAATTACTAATAAAGGTTTGTAACCATTAAACAAAAACCAAATTGGCATTGTTGCTCCACTGTAACATAAACTCTCATTTTTCAAAAATAAAATAAAATAAAATAAAGATGGCATAAAATGAAAATGGCATGGAAGACACCCTCAAATTTAGCTAACAGTTTTCAACAGAGAATAGTCATCGTTAAAAATGGAATGATCTTCAAAACGTTTCCTATTCACAAATTTACTGCCCCAGAAGCAATTCTCCATGACACTTAAATTGCCCATGTGAGGAGACACACTGCCACCTTATTTATTGAGCAGTTTGAACAAATTACGAAACATGTTCCTGCTTCGCCACATCTTTGCTCCCTTAAAGTCACGACTTCATAAAGGGGAGCAAAGTTATTCTGAAGTTGAAATGTGTGCTACAACACGTCGTGCTTGTTGAAATCTGCGTCATTAACGTGTTTGCCATGGGGAACGTCGTATACCTTTTCAACAGGTAATCGTATATCAACAACAGGCTCGAGCCAATAAACATAATTCACTAAGACAGGCTTTGCAGAAAATTAAAAGTCACCGAAAAGCACGCAAGAAGATTAATATAATGTGTTTGGTATGCGACCGACAATTATCAGGGCAACCTCATTTTCTAAAAAGGAAATATATAATCGTTTTGGGGGGTATTACATGAATAAGAATTTGAAGGGCACTATGTACTAACAAATTTATAGTGAATCATCTGATTTTATTTTTAATGTACACAATTCTAACGAAAAGCTCTCTTTGCTATTTGCGCGATCATATCATTCGCCGAAATGATGAATATTTAAGGGAGTCTATAGTTGCATCAGGTGGTCATAATTTTGCTGACGTAGCTTAGATATATTGGTTTACATTCTTTGCAACAATATGATGTAAGAAACATCATTCTATTTGTATTTATGAATTCATATTATACTTTCAAAATTCATATTTTATTCTCGTATTTGACAGAAATTCAAAGTTAATAAACAACTTCAAATTTCTACTTTTTTAAACGCTTAGCATAAATGTTGAAACCTAGTTGTATTTGTACTACATTTTTTCGGAGATGTCTAATCCGTTAAAAGCAGTCGATGTTTTCAACGTTCCGCAAGTTTTATATCCGAGTCCCCTGACGAAGAGGCTTCTTGGACTGGATACCTGCTGTTCTTTTCTGCCTTCCACGTACATTCTAATTCTTGGGTGAAGACTTGTCCGCTGTCAGTGATCAGAAACCAAACTAAAATATAAAGCAGTACAATTTTTAATGTTCGAAGGAAGCATTTCAACTCAACAAGTGTCACATATTTCTTCAGAAGTAAATTTTCTGAAAACTTGTAATTTCCATATTAACATAATCTTTTTCAAGACATCGTTGTACTTATCAGCTATTTTATTGGCTAGAGATGACCCATTATTATTCGTACTGATATTTCTTCTTTAACTGGGTACTGAAGAATACACATTTCAAAATGTGTAATTGTTTCGCAGTATCATATTTTAAACGGCTTTCTGCTTCATGTAGAAATGAGATTTCTTTCCACCACAGTCGTCGTAGTCTTTTACATTACAATTTCATAAGGTACAAATGAGAGCCGTTCAAACCCGTGCTAATTTATCTTGCACTTTGAGAATGCATAACTCCATGTCGTTAAACTTTCATGTTCTCATCATTGAATAAAACTATTTTTCACGTTTTCAAGTAACATGACTTACCGATCCTTTCTTTTTTTCAGATTTGTTCCAATTATCGTGTTAGCTGTGCTTTTGGAATAGCAGAGTGGCGGTTAGGTTGGGGTGGGGGGACGAGTTTCGGGCGAGCGTGCGCCCGGATAAGAGAGCGGGCAAGTGGGCAGGTAGGCGGGTAGGCGCCTGAACGAGGTGGACGGAGAGTGTAGCGGTCGGGCGGGGGGCGCTTAAGGGAGAGTGGTGGAGTGAGTGATCGGGTGGGCGGGTTGGCCAGGGAGCGGGAAGGTAGGTCGAAGGAGAGGGAAGAATGGACCAGCGAATGGGACGGATATACGAACGGGTGAACGGGCTAGCGGGTGAGTGGGCGATTGGGCGGCGGGCGGCTTCCGAGGCGGCGGCGGCGGCGGCCCGGGCAGGCAGCGCGCGGAGGCCCGGGCGGGGCGGCGGAGCGGCGGGGCGATAACACGGCCTCTCCGCGGCACTTCAAAGGCGCCGCCGCGCCGCGCCGCCGCGCCGCCGCCGCCGTCGGATTCCCCGACGCGGCGCCGCACCACCGCCGCGTCGCGCGCGAAGCCGCCGCGGCCTTCGCCTCCACTCGCCCGCCCGGCCCCGGACACTGTCTTTGGCACTTGCTTCTTGCCTGCAGAAACCCGCCACTCTTCGTCACTGTTTTGTGTGTCGCATCTTCTGCATTTGGTCCAGGGTGGGTTTGACTCGCACTTGTTTGCTCGCCCGCGTTATTTTACCCTCGGTGGTGTCGCGTATCGCAATTTCCTGTTCGCCCACGACTCATGAGGGGTTGTTCTTGTATTTCAAATTTTTCTCTTTGTTTTCGGTTAGGCTTCTGCTAGCGTGCGAGTTACTGCGCAGCATCCATATCTTCGGTGATAGAGATTCTCGTTTCATCTTGTGTTATATTTTCTTCCTTGTCCTTATTCCTTTCGTTGCTTACCAACGTGTTAATACGTCATAGAGTCAATGATTTCGATGGATACGTTTGTTACAAATTCTTCGCTTCTGTATTTCGTCTTCTGAACTTGAGTTCTTCTTTCGGTTATTTTCAGTATTTTTCTGTCTTTGCTTCTATTTTTCTCTTTAATCACATGCCAGATTACAACTCATCGTTGATCTGTATTTCTTCAGCCAACATGATTTTTTTTCTTTCATTGTATCTGTTCCTTGTGTTTTGTACTGTCATGTTCAAGAACGTGCCCTTGCCTTAAAGCAATGTCGTGTTTTTGCTATGTTCTCTTCTTTTGAAGGAATTGGACGTGCGTTTGCTATTTTCACTCCTATTTCTTTCCTTTCAGCTGGTGTTGAGCATCTATATTACTGATTTCCAATGCGCACGAAGAATTGAAAGGAAACTATGCAGCATCGCGCCATGTGAGAGGTGCTGTGGTTGGTTTCGTTAGATACCCAAGAAACTCACAAATATCCAAAAAGCTTGAAACAGTTTCGTTTTTGATTGAAACTGCGAATGTTTATAGTGTTACATTATTAATTGGATTGTTGGTGAAGTAGATACCTTTTTTTATTTTGATAAATAATATAGAGATATGTCAGGTATCAATATTTTAATTCAACTAATGATCATTTCGTCCCGTAGCGATCATCCTCAGAGCTTGCAGCTTCTGGGCCGAAAACAAAGTTCTGCAGAACTTTCGGCAGAACTTTGTTTTCGGCCCAGAGCTGCAAGCTCTGAGGAATGATCGGCTCACGATCGAAATGATCATTAGTTGAATTAAAATATTGATACCTGACAATATCTCTATTTATTTATCAAAAGTTTATAGTGTTGTTCCTCCTATTTCTATTCTGCGCCTACTAATTGAATTCTCATACTTACAATAGTGCGTCACTGATTACGATCGAGTTAACGGCATGCGATACAAGGTTCCAAGGAAGAGACCTCCCGCTATTTAATTTTAACCCCATCATCGCATTTTATCAACCTGCCACTTTTTTAACTATTGAAGGTGCTCATCACTGCGTGCCCTGGGCGCATCTTTGATAATGTTTTCTGATTTTATATTACGCTTGCCTGCGTTCAACTTTTGGAAGAACGAGGTGGCGGCATAGAAAAAGGCGAGGTGTGTGTGTGTGTGTGTGTGTGTGAGAGAGAGAGAGAGAGAGAGAGAGAGAGAGAGAGAGAGAGGGAGAGAAGAGAGAGGGAGAGAAGAGAGAGGGAGAGAAGAGAGAGGGAGAAGATAGAGAGAGAGGGGGGAGGGTAATGGTGCTGAGTATCTGACGTGTACATATGAGGCCGAGGGCATTAGGCGCCCTCTCAGCGTTGTTCCCACCGCCGCCGCCGCCGCCGCGCCGCGCCGCCCAAGAGCTGCATTTCTGCTCGCCCCGAAGGTCACACGCCCAGCGCACGGAGCGCTGCAGGCGCCGCCCGCCGGATACCTGCCAATTACGACGGAGCCACGTCAAGCCACTTGTCAGGCGGTCATTTGGATTCCGTGATTGATTTCGTGACGATTTCGGACTCGAATGTGTGGAGAAGCGAATATAAAATTCATTGATGTATTTTATCTAAGGGTCTCTGGGGGTTTGCAAATTTGGTCTTAATAGTTGATTTCTCCTTTTAATATTATGTTGTAGAATCATGGCTATCTTCAAAAGTAGTTTATAAGATTGTAAAGTAAGAAACATAATGGTGACCTTATAATGAATATTTCTTAAATCCACGAGAAGACGGATTGTATCTGATCGTTAATTGCTTCTCATGTTTCATGATTACGTTCTATGAAGCTATTTGACTTTACACTAAAATAGGTTTGTAAGTGAGATGAAGTGTTTGTATCTGAGAGAGCACTACTTTTCGTCGGTATGTATGGGTCTCGATTTACTACAACTACGTTCTAATGACTGACAGAGATTAGAACGATTGCGATTCACAGGCCTAATGATGTGAATGTCGTCGACGAAGTGTATCTTCGTATACCTAGGGATGCGCCTATAGCGCCTTTTGTTATAACTGTTTTTTTTATAACTGGTAAAAAGGAATTTAGAATCATCTATCACGTGTACGAAGCGAAATCATGACTTCATTTTTTCCACGTTTACGAAAAAAATAGCCAAACTTAAAGACAGCTAAGAATTATATCCGGTTGGTAGTTACGAACAGTGATATTCACTGAATGTGGTTGAGGAAATTCCTGCAACTCGAAATTACACATGCTACTAACTCGAGCAGTCTGGAGCTATCTCAAAGGAAGAGTGGATTTGTGCTTCAGGCGCCCTTCATGTGTTCTTGTACCCTGAACCCAAACTTGTTATTGACTTAACCAATAGGCTAAGGAGTACAGAAAATTTCCTGCGTTCTCAGGAGTTTCATAATTTTTACTTGTAGAGGAAGGCATTCGTCAAGATGTCGTCAGAAGGGTTTTGCCTTGCAGGTTGGGTGAAGAAGTTGTGCTAGCTGTATGATCGGTTATAGTTTGTGGTATTAAATTTGAAGTAATATTTTAAATACTTTGTTAGTTCACCAACACTAAAACTAAATGTGAAAAAGTAGGTGTAGAAGTCTGGCTACACGAGATGGAGTTTTTTTATAGCTGACAAACAAGAATGTTAATGTTTTTTGTTATGTCTTTGATGTGCTAAGCCAGCAAAGAGACCGTAACTGTGGTCTAGTGCCGCGACCAAAAGCTCTTCTAGAGCTCTTATGGTGCAAGTCCTTCGTTTGAAGTACGTTTTTCATAGCTGCGCTTCACCAACGGAACAACCAGCTAGCAATCGTAGGTCTGCGACCGAAAATACTCTTCCAGATACTCTTCACAGAGTGTCTGTATCGCGTCTGCAGACCTCTGCGTGGTAAGGATTCAAACATTTCTACGAGTTCTCTTCTCACAATAGCAAAGCACTTACACGCAATCGAATATTTCTTGGAAACGAGTAGGGCTCGAATAAGTAAACTTCATTGTGGCATACATGACAGAAAAATTTGTTCACGGTAACACGACCTCGAATATTTTTAGGATATTAAAATACGCCAAATAATCTACATATAAAATAGCGTAATAGAAGAAAATCTTCAATATTTTGATTCTGAAATATTGTGCGAAGTTATTTCGTCTGTTCTTGGTCCACGATAAAGGGAATACGTTTGTTAAAAATAACGCTTCAGTTATTTCTTGTGTGCAGTAGAACCTCCCATTATCCGGGGTAAAGATAAGGAAGAAATCCGTGCAAATTGGAAACGTATATAATCAAAAATGTTATTGAAATGTGGCTAATTAAAAATATTAAGAATTTGCATAAATTTTAAAGGAAAAATGCAGGTGATAAACTTTGATCTGAAGTTAAACATTTGAGTAACGATGGAGAATAAAGACTGCTATTGTTTATACCTTATTTGGCGATAAACATGGATCGGATTCTGATGGCCTAATAATTCTTTGAAAATGACTTACGAAAATACTTAAAAATACACAGAAAATGTGTAAAAATGGCTAAAATGATGCAAAGGTCAAAAGGCCACTTAACAATTGAAAAAATGACAAAAAAATGGCTTAACAATGGTACATTTCTATAATCTATATGTCATGATAATCATTCATTTGCAAGATAGCTACAATGCTCCAATGAAAATATGACATATCAAAATACGTCCCCTGGTGATGAGATTTTAACATTCATTTTAATTCCAAGTTGTGGTAAAGTAAATAATTGTGAAAGTTAATAGCTGGGATGGCATTGGCTTAAGACACGTTTGTCATGTTTTAGGACCTTCCGGGAATAGTGTAAATAGTGTATAAATGCATATTTGACGAATCGAAAACCAAAGGGATGCCTCGTCCAAAGTAACGATATCACATTGCATTTTATTCTAGTATTACTTTTTTTATCTTGTCTGTGGTCCTTAGCACCCGTATATGACAGATATATTGTATTTGTACGTAAGTAGAGTAAGTTTACGCGATTTTTATGATGATTATTAGAACATTACATAGTATTAAACAGCTTATCACATTTAGTCTGCTTGTGGTGGGTCAAATACTTTCTGGGTATTTGTATGGATGTATGTAATTGAAGTGGAGGTGATTTCCAGAGATGGAGATGGGTTCTTGTAGTAGTCCTTGGAATTCTGTGCAAGATATTGGTTCTCAATGAGAGTCTTCTGTCGAGTAATAGTCCGAGGTATTTCGCTATGGCGTTTACTGTTGTAGTTTGAATCGGGGGGTTGAAGTGGTTGGGGAGAGTGAATGTTTTCCCTTGACTCTTCTTTGCGTTAATCGGAATGTACCGTTTTCAAGGCGAAACCAAAAAAGGTTGAGGTGATGTTGATCTACTGCAATTTCTAAGTCTGCTTGTAGAGATTAAATTTTACTTCTTTGGATACTATTCACGTAGTATTCAGAACGCATTGATATGCTGCGGCAAAACCACGTTTTTTCATTAGGAAAGGTGTAGGTTCGTTTTGTAGGTCCCAGATACTGAAAACGTTGAACATCCTTGTTCCTACTGATAGTAAATAACTTCATCTAACACGCAATGTAGTGAGAATCCACGTTTTGTTGGTCCTTAATACCGAGAAATAGGTTACGGCAAAACGTCTGTCTGTCTTTGATCAACATTAATACCTAAACAATTCGGACGATTTTCTCCAAAATGAAATTCGTCGATCAATCCGGCTGGATTCGAATCGAATAATTTGATTATGAGTGTGACTTTACGTGAGGACTCAACAACAGTTTTAATTTTTTTTAAAAGTCTCCAAATTTGTCGATTTAATTTGTTCTTTGGATACCGCCAAAGTCACTTAAAAAGACGCAGGTCTTACTTTCGTTGAAATTACTAAATTTTCGAAAATCGTCTGAGTCAAAATTTTTTCGACGTCTTCCTACAACTTCAGTATTGAAGATCCATATTTTTCCTTCACGAAAACTGTCCTTCAAAAACAAAGCTTGTACACAAACAATAATGTGGATCGTTTTCCCAAAATATGAGTAGTTTTAGTGTTGTTTTGCGGGCAATTAGGCAATAAACAAGATTTTCTCAAAAGCAGCTCGGATTTTTTCTTTACTTTTTTAATATAATAGAAATGTCACAGGTATACTTTTCGCTGAACACTTTGAATTTTTGAAAATGATTAAAGTTACAATTAATGCGTAAAAGTAGTAGCACCACTTAGTGAATAGAAGTTTTTCGTTACGTTGCCAATCGAGGCCTGTTTCCCGGGTCTCTAACTGGGCCGCGGGACTGGTTCGATGCGAGGGAATGTATGCGTCACGCGAAGCAGTGTCGTCTGGAACCAGGCGGGCAGCACCGGGTTCGAGGCCAGGTTTGGCGATATCGGCCCCGTGGGGTCCTCCCGTGCCTCACCATCACCGCCCTCTCCTTCGCGAACCTCTCCGCCACTGCTAACCCCGTTAGCGATAGCGTTACTGTTAGAGTTCGCGCCACCGCTGCTGCCGAAACTATCACTTTAACGCTGAACCGCCCGCGTCTGCGATGCCACTCTCCGTCGATGTCGTTGCGGCCGCCGCCGCCGCCGCCGCCGGTATGTGGAATCGGTGATGAGCGGAACCGGTCGCGACCCGCCGCCACCGCCGCCCCCCGCCGGTGAAGGCGGATGGACCGGCTCCGAACTCTCGGGCGGGCGGGCGCCCACCTTCGGTTTCCAGCTCTGTGGAAGAGCAGTCGGCTTCCTCACGCTTCGCTGGCATTCCCTTCGCTCTCCGTGCGGGCTGCGCTCGGAGAATCGCGTTTGTTCTCCGTTCGAAAGCAAGCTTTATGCGTGGTGTTCTTTTTCATCTGTTTTTGATTTTTGTCAATATATTGTTGTGTTGAGCATTTTCAATTTGCGTGTAACGTACTTACTGTTAGAAACCCCGGATGTTTTTGTACAACCAACAGTTTTAGGATAATTTCTAAATTGAATTATTCATCTAAAAAGTAAAATGTTTTTTTCAGTTCTTAACCAAATGAGTTTAGCGAAATAACTATTAATTTCATTCTTTGCCTAGCATCTAATTTTACAGTCTCAATCAATGTAGCTATCACTTGTAAGTAACAGCTTACATTTTTGCTCGCTTTGAGGGTGTGTTGATCTGCTGGTAACTTTTGTCTCTATTTTCGATCCTCACTTTGGTGTAGCGAATAGAAGCAGAAATGGCGAAGAAATACAGGAATCTACATCGATGAGCGTTCAATTTCTATTGCTCTTTCTAGAAATGAGGGTGATCTTTTGAATGACCTTCTGATAGCGATTATATTTAAAATATGCGAGTCCACGGTCGTTGAATTGAAATGCCATCCATATAAGTCGAAAGAGTTTTAAATCAAATAACCTTCAAACTTGATAAACACTGCCAGCTTGTCAGCGAGACGTGAGGTTGTAGTGGTTCACTATCGATGAATAGATGCTTTCTTGAGCCAGAACAAGGCAGCCATTCGTACAAGTGACCGCGTATATTTTTCATGTCTGCACCAATGAAATATTTTAGGAAATTTGTTCATAGCCAATAATTAATAATTCCGATAAAATGTGTTTATCTCCTTGAACTGCACAAACACAATTTTAAGGACAAACATTGCATTCACTGATTTTTATCTACATTTGCAGACTGGTTAATAAAAATCTTATTTCGAATGCGTTTTTATTTTCTAGGTTTTGTTTTCTGGAAATATGTTGGCAGCAATTGTGGCAATGAAAATGTGAATGCTATGTTATGTGAGTAATGGAGTCGGCTCTTTGCTAGACTTTCCTTGTCTCATAGGAAACGGTACGTTGCTGAATTTTAATCGTTATGTTGCCTTGGGGCACATCTGACATATCTCGACCTCCCGGCTCTACTTACAATGTCTTAAGATAGCATGAGCATCGTCCGTCTGAAAGTTTGCAGTTTCGAACACTGTTTTCGCTTGATGTTGGTGTCGTCCGGAATCATAAGGGAAGTCGGGGAGCTATCAAAGTTCAATGGTATTGAAACTATTGATTTCATTTGGCGAAAATGTGCCGCTTAAAAGAACAATTATTTGTGAGGCACATATTTATCGTCTTCTTCACCTTAACCTCTGGAAATGCTGGCTGGATATTCCTTACTTCTATCTTTATCTTATTACAACCATAGACTTCGGATCCTTCGTGTTGCCATGAAATGCCAGGTCTACCTCTCCTATTTCCCCCTCGTAGAGTGTCTTGTTTAGATTCTTTTTGGCGTTGCCTCTTCCAGACAGACAGACAGACTGACGGAGGGAGGGAGAGAGAGACAGACGGAGGGAGGGAGAGAGAGACAGACGGAGGGAGGGAGAGAGAGAGACAGACGGAGGGAGAGAGACAGACAGATAGACAGACGGAGGGAGAGAGAGAGGCGGGTGTCTGTGTGTGTATGTGGGTGTCTGCGTGTGTGTCTGTGTGAGAATACTGTAATTGTTCAATTTCTTTCTGCACATTTTAATGTACCTTTACTCTCCCCAAACATCCAGGGAAAACAGTTTATTGGCCTAAATATTAATTATTGACCTGTTATTTTGTCATTTCTAATATTTTTTATTGTTATTATTCAAACACATGTTCGAGGAAGAGGAAGACTTTTATTTCTGCATTTTTACTGCCTTACACCTTTTCATTATTTAAGGTGTTTTACTCTATTCTTTATGTTTCATTTTTGTACTTGCGTCCAATTGACAACTTTGCTTTGTACCAGTTTCTGTGTAGTTCACAGATAAAATATTTTATAAATTGTGACTGGGTAGTCACAATTCATATATTGCCTTATTATTCAGGTAGTGGCGTTATTAATGAAAATTAGAAAAATTAACAGATTGTAGAGAGAACAAGGTAGTATAGAGGGAAGATAATGTAGAGGGAACAACGTAATGTAGAGGGAAGTAGGTACTGTAGAAGTATATGTAATGGAAACAAGGTAATATGGAGAGAAGTAAGAATGTAGAGGGAACAACGGAAAATAGAGAACACTATAGCATGTAGGGAATTTTTGGTAAAATTCATAAAAAATAAAATCTTCTAAAAAACTATCAATGTTCGGAATTTTCGGAGGTTCTTAAAACAAAAAAAATTACAATTAGTTTATAATGGTGTTCTTAATGAAGGCCAACTTGTGGATCACGAAAGTACCTAATCTTAACATTTGTGTATTGACACAATTGTCGTAATCTTCCATTACATGACCACCGTCACCCACCCACCCCATTAAAATTTCTTATTCATGGAAGTTAAGAACTTAATTAATGTGTATTATCTTTCCGGCTGTTCTATGTGAATTTAGGTCCCCCTTTTGTTCTTCCAGAGAAATACGTTTCATGCGCAACCGGCAACGTTGGAACTGCACGCTTAGGATTTCTTCAGCATATGAACCTTTTTCAGGAGCGGAAAGCTTTTGAAGACTGCACTATCGCGCGATGTCGAATTTAGCTCCTCCACGTTCCGAGATGTAAAGATGGGGAGAAACGAGTGCACCCTCATTGGTAAGGTCGTTAAGGTTTGTTTGTTGTTTCTTTTTTCTAGTAATTTTCTCGGACGTCTCTCGATGCTTTCTAGCCGGAAAAAAAGGACTTTTTTCTTTGGTTACGGTTTTAGTTTTCTTCTCAGCTAAGCTTCGTATACGATGTACTCCATTCTGCTTACATCTTTTCATGGTTTATAATAGGTACCGTCGAAGTGTTCCCGGTTTTTTTGAGCGTTCTGTAAGGCTTTATGAGACATTTCGTTAAGTACATGATACTCGTTTATCGTAATTTCGACGTAACTATGTCAATAACTATGGTATTAATTTTTAAAAGTACTTTTTGTGATTAATAATTTAACTAGGGAAGGATTAGATATTTTTGTAAGCTCACAAATTGTTCCTTAGTATTTATATTGCGATTAACGTCTGTTGCGTTGATTGTGAATCAAAGGTTGTTACCGGGTTGTTGCCAACTACATCTTGGATATATCTTCACTATGTTACTTGCAATCATGATCTAATTCCGTTACCATTGTGATCGTATATCTCCTCAGTTACTGTTGCAAAGCTGGGGCCGTGAGGGAGTAGGCAAAAATCTTGTGACTTGCCGTACTGCACTCACACTGAGTGATCGGTTACCTCGATGGGCGCTGTCATCGCCCCGCCGGACAACCACGTGCACACGTCTTGGCTTTTCACGCACCGACGGTCGAGGCGCCGCAACACGGCGTCGCCGTCGCTGCGGCCGCGCGCGACGAGTCGACGAGGGCGGCGACCGGCTAATCGAGCGTGTAAGCTCCCTCGCGGGCTCCGCCCCCCGCCCGCCGCCGCCGTCGCCGCCGGCAGCGCCGAGCAAACAGCCCTGTGAAGGATGGCGGCGGCCTCGCGGGCGCACGAAGAGGCGTTTGCCCTTGCCCCCGCGTGCATGCCTTGCTTTCATCTCCATCGACACTGACAGCACCCCGTCCCTCCTGCCCAACCCTGCCACCGTCACCGTCACCGACCGACCACAAGGTGTGCGTGCTCGCCCTTTCTTTCGACGAACGCCTCCCAGCAACCGCCACCATCGGTATGCTATTGCTTCGTCGTCCGCGAGCGACGATCGGTCGCTGCCGTTTTGCGTATCCATTGCCACCGCCGCCTCCTGTATGCTTCAGCCTCCATTACCGCCGCCAACGCCGTCTCCACTGCCGCCGCCGCGGCCGTCCGCTACCGCCGATCTTAATTGCGCGCCTTGCATTACTTGCCTGCGCGCCGCCCCGCGTCTCCGGGCCAGCCGGACCGGGCCAGGCCGGCCGGCCGGCAGGCGGCCGGCCGCGAGGCCGCGGTGGGATGTGGGCATGCCTTATTATAAGTTTTTCGAAGCCGCGATAGCTATCAACAAGTCTTCTTCGCCCGCCCCCCCCGTGGCCGCCGCGAGTTTTGGGTGGGCCGCTGGCGCGCTCTCCTCCGCCCACTTCCCCGCTCCCTCCGCCCCCCGCCCCGCCACCTCCGTCTCAACCCCGCCCTATGGACCCGCCCTCCGGAGCGCGTCGCGGAACGCCGGCTTGTGGCGCGGCTCCATTGTTTGCCGTGTTCACCGGCAATCAGCGTGGTTCTGGAAGATTTCATAATTTCGATAATCGCGCTTCGGGAGAACCACGAGCGCCGCGCGCGTTTCGTTTCGCCGCCGCGCAGGCGCAGCACGCCCGCGCCAGACCAAGGGGTCCCGCCGACGGCATTGTTTCCTCGTCCGGCCGCTCGCCCCGCCGCCCCGCCCGCCGCCCCGCCCCTCCCGCCCCGCCCCGCCCCGCGCCGCGCTGCCTCCGCAGAGAGGGAATGTATAAGTAAATACGCCGCTCGCATTAAGGAAATGGGATACGCGGCGTTTCTTGGGTGCGCGGTCAGCTCCGTCGCAGTTGCCGGCCGCCGCCCTCGTCCGGCCCGGCCGTGAGAGCGCCCGCCGCCGATCGCCGTATCTCTTCCGAATAACGATAGTCAGAGTGGGCAGCCGGATTAACACAGATGCCGTATTGCCTGTTTTTATTTTTATGTCGGAGGCTGATCTGTTGCTGCCAGATTACTGCCTTGTTAGTGTCGTTAAGGAAATTGGTTGAGAGGGGAGGTATTTGTAGAAGATCAGATATTTTTGAAACTATTCTACTTCGTCGGTTTACGGAAAAAAAGATGAGTTCTGTTATGTCAGCTGTTTAGAATAGAATACTGACATTATACAACGTCATGTTTGACACAAAAAATGTAAATGATGTGTGTGAGAAAAAGTTAAAAACGGGTGGGTAAATCTTAAAACATGTGAACGTAATTACGTAAAAAACGTAATAATAAAAGCATAAGTAGAATAAAAATATCCTTTATTAGTTTCAGAATGCACTCTGAACGACACTGACAAATTCTTCATTATTTATGAGTATTCCCCAAGATAGTAGAAGGTGAAGTTCAAACATGCGAATTTTATGACCTGACAAAACCTGTCAGCCATGTTTGATTTTTTATTTTCGCTCGGGGAATATCTTGTTTACGACGCTCCACAATCTGACACAGGCTCAGTGGATGCAGATTGGGCGCGTCGGAATGGAAAGGCGAAGGCGTCGCCGTGCGGCCTGTCGGGAACAAAGTGCTTCGTCGCCGCGTCGGCAGAGGGAGTGCATTGCGCTTTGAGGAAATGGAGAGAAACGAAGCGGGAGATGGAACGTGGCGGCCGCTCCGAACGACAAACCGAAAAGGAGCGGGAGGTGGTCTTCGGAGACCTGTAATTGAGGCTGCCTCCCGAGTCGCCCGGAAGGGAGACGTAAAGGCCGAAAAGCGGAGTGCGATTGTTAAAGAAGATTGGGGGAAAGGGAGGAGGAAATATGGCTGGGCTACGTGCGTCGCGACGGATGGAAGAAGAGGACTTTATGATGATGGTGCTGTCGAGGGGGATCAGGAGGAGATTGGAACCAAGGGCGGCGCTGCGCGGCGTGGTTCAGTCCAGCAGCCCCGCGCGTCACGGAGATGCCTTGCGTGTCTCCTCGCGCTTTCACGAGATCCATCTCGCAGCGTTTGCGGGTAAGGCTCGTTTTTCGACCACTTGCGAGATACTATTCGTGTTTCTACACGTTTGTTCCACTATCTCGTGTGGATATCTCCACGGCTGGACGTTCACGCGGAACGAAAACAATGCACTGGAAATTCCAGGTACTTGTTTTACAGAGTCCGAAAATAAAATAAATTACCGCTTGTAAAGATGAAATTGAACGTTGCTGCTAAGTCATGATCAGCGTTCTGATTGATGACTTGGCATACCACAAGAAACTGGCCTGTGAGTATTCAAACTATACTGGGATATGATAAGAAGGCGCTTGGGCTGCATGAGAGTGAGAAAAGATGAACAACAAGAAATGTGTTTTAGTAATTCGTTTTGTGACGCAATAGGCACGGATATGAAGAGAGAAAGAAATTGATTTCAATACTTAAAAAAGACATCTAAAAAAGAAATATTCAAAACGTGAGGTAGTATTTGATCGGTGGAGACCTATAACCTCTTTCTGCCAATATATTCCTTGCTACGAGTGATGTATGTTATGCATTATCATAATACTCGCGTGATTGTATTTCGCCCCAGTTTAATGAAATTGACTAATCGTCAAGTGTAAAAAGTAAAGATGCTCCTCTGACGAAATTGACCCTGCATTGCTTATTGAGAATTGCCGCTATCTTTTAAGAGCGACTCTCAACCCTGATACACCGTTCTTTAAATACGTTATCAGTTGACGGTTCTTAGAATTGGATGTGGGGTAAGTTGCATGATTTATTTCGTTGTATATTGACTTCACCGTATTAATGTCTGACCTCTACTTCTAGGAAGCCCGAACTGATAAGTCGAGAAATAAAGTTGCAACTAGTAAGTAGTGATGAAAACAGGACAAGTGAACTTCTGTCATCGTGATTCAAGGAACGGAATGCTCCTTTTTGTGCCACCATTTCGTTGTTGTTTTGTTTGTTCTTGTTGTTTTTCAGAAATTTTTCACATATCACAGATACATTATAAATCTTGGTAGTTCATAATATACGAATATAATGCCCTATCTCTGTGGAGTTGTTTAAGTCCTATTCCTACATAAAATATTACAGAAAAGTTTCGACGTTTTCAAATCGATTGTCATTAAGTGCGCAATTAATGTCAATCACTCCATATGATGCAAAATTTCCACTTCTGTAATTGCTGAGATAACGTTTGCTCTTTTTTCATTTCAGAATGTCACAGACTATGAAATCTAATATTTTTATTTAGTCCAGTAATTACTTTGTTACTTCAAATAAAAGAAACGAGCATCGACCGTTGTATTCTTGGAATTGCTAGTAGGGATTATAGTATTCGTGTTGGTGCTCTTTTTGAGGAATGTGATCCTGCCAAACAAATAAAGCTGCCCGAGTCGTACTTCCAAATCATCCTGTTGTGTGGCATTTATCGAGGAATGATAACTTATTATTACTGGCCTTCACATTCTATTTTTCGACAAATAACGAAGAAACTTTGACCTACGTCGATAATTTGGACCACGTAATTTAAATGCACGGTGCGCTATAAAATTTGACCTCAGCCGGAAAGAAAGCTAGTATTACATGGGAGGAGTTGTTAGGTTTTACCAGCGTGTTCCACCTCTCCTGAGCCGGCCTGTACTCCAGAATGATATGTATGCATCTGTTAAACCTATCATCGACCTCGGCAAAAGGCCCGGCCGACCGCGGCGCTGCCCAGCGAACAAGATGGCAGCCGTCGCCTCCACCTCCCTCTCCCCCTCCTCCTCCCAGCGCCCTGCTCCGCACGCGTGCGTGGAGAAGGCGAACGCCGCGGGCGGGACCTCACTGCCGCCGCCGCCGCCGCCGCCGCCATCACCAGCGCTGCTGCCTCCACTTTCGCCCCTGCGCACCAGCCCAACCGGACGGCGGCGGAGGCGGCGCGGCGCCGCGAGGCGGCCGGGCTGTCCGGAGGCAGCAGCAGCGTTGCCGCGCTCCGCGGGGCGGCGCCCTTGTTGTGATAGATTTACAAGACTCGCGGCTGTTACGGGAGGGCGCGGCGATGGCGGCGGCGGAAGCGGCCCAGCGACCCCCGGACCTTCCCGGACGCGTATTAAGACTCCCGCTGAGCGGAGACCTCTGGCGTCTTTCGCGCGACGCGTGTTGCTTCGCGCCACACCTCACCGACCGAGAGGAGCAGAGGTTTGCGTGGGGGTTATCCGCGACCTGCGAAAGCAGAAGAGCTGGGTTTGTAATATTTATGCAAATGCCACCAATTCACCTGGATAAAGTGGTTTGCTTATAAAAACATTCAAAACTAAATGTATTTTTAGAAAGTCGTAAACTTTTCCTAACATTCACCTGCTTGATTTCCATGGAAGTGTCAGAGAAGGAACAGGATTAATTGACATTTGAAGCGGTACAAGCAGTGTTCACGCGTCTTTAGATCAGAATATGCGATGTCTGCAGTAAAGAAAAACGTTCCTATGTTTTGTGTCTCTACAATAGAATGGGAATAAATAAAAACTATTTGATAATTAAATTTGTTCAAAAAATTGGTTGTCCCGACCGTGATTCGAATCCGGGTCTTCTGGCTTACGCCCAACTGCTCTAACCACTAAGCCACCGAGATAACCAAGCCTTTGAACAGTTTTCATGAGCGCAATAAAAACAATTTAGTTAGTTGTGATAACGAATAGAAATTATTATCAATGTTTTTATGAAAATGTGGTAATACCATGCAGAATGTTTAGGGAGGAACGCATGTACTAAATCCATTTCAGGTAAACCCTTTATTGTGCATTTCCTTGTTGATCCAGATGGGTTTCCCTTAGGAACCTGTTTGATGTAATTGTTAACAATGAGGCATTTATAGTAGTTAAAGCGCACAGAACTAAAAACTTTCCGAACTTCCTCTCCGGAAAATGCCATGTAGCCACAAAAAAGTTTGCTAAAGACGTTTTCTTTCTCTGGAACAGCAACGTCAGATAATACGCCTTAGGGCGAAGTGGAGAATTTCAGGTACCCCATTCCCAGTGCCGCCTAAATAGGCCCCCTTTTCCGCGGTTTCTACATCTCCCGTCGCCGACACCTTCTCGTCTGCCGTCTCCAACTTCTCCATCCCCATTGCCGCCGCCACTGCTTCTTCCGTCAACACCGCCGCAGCCCACGCCGCCTCCGGCACCATCACCACCAGGTCCACCGTCGGCACTGTTGTCATCGTCGCTGCCGCCACCAGCGCGACAGCTTCCACCGTCGCAGTCACCGGCACCATGACTATGCCGCCACCGTGCGACCACTACCTTCACCATCGCCAGCACCGCTGCCGCAGGCCGCCCCTGTTAGCGCCCGCGCCCGCTCCCCGGATGATAGGCCCCGCGCGCTTATTTACGCGGCAACACAACAAACAAGGCCTCCCCCGAATTATATGATAATTAGCGTGCCGACCCACCGCCGGCCCCGCGCCGCGCTGCGCCGCGCCTGCCGCCATCTTGCGTGTGCCTGGCCGGCGACGCGTCGGCGCCCGCCCCGCCTCCCGCTACGTCCCAAACCTGCTGCCTGCCCCCTCGGGGTCAGGGCGCCCAGCCTCGAAATTTCCCTCCACCGGGCACTTGTTAAGTAGTCAAACAATGCATACATATAAATCGCTTAACGAGAAAATTTGTAACGCGAACGATGTTTTGTACGTCAGAAGTTTTGAGTTTCTGTTGCTGTACACAAAAACTGAAATTAAAGTAAGACGATTTTAGTGTTATTTGACTAACTCATCCAATCGTTTTATAATACCAACATACTTATATTTTCTTGAGATTTACGTACTAAATTAGCTGAAGTCTAAATTTTCTCTTGTAATATGAAATACACCTCGATTGTAATAAATTACTGCCAGCATTTCTTCGTTCTTGCCTGTATCAATAACATTGATCTTGTGATATGTTGCTTTGGTTATATTGAAATGAACATTTCATATAAGATTCTTATATACGGACCCTATATTTCGAGCACGAAAAGCAAGAAAATACATACATGGCGTATAGTATTTATTAACATACCTGAAAATATTGTCATCCAATACTCAGTGAATTGAACTTGGGGTCAGGCTTAGGTAGAATGTGATTGACTTCAAGTTTGGTTAAGGAATCGTGTCTGCTTAGATGCCCTGGGAGAAACGGAGATCCTGTTCGAAGAGTGCTGCTGGAGGGTATTATCCTGGCGTATTATTGGCTCGAGCAATCGCAGGTTTGTAGATACACAGGGCAGGATATTCCGATACACTTATCTCCGTATACTACGTGATTACACGCTTCGTACGTTCGTATTATGAATGTTTACCTCGGGGGTTTAACGTCAAGTTCATAATTTCACGGACGGGTAACAAACTGATGAATGTTTGCGCCAAATATTGATTATTGGTACATTACAAATATGTATAATCGTTTGGGGAGGAGGGTTCTTTCGTTCCAGTCCATATTTAACGTACTATTTGTTTATTCTTAGCACTCTTTCTCTTTCATCTCTTTCCCGTTCAAAATTGTGCACTCGTGCACGTTTGTTGGGCTTTTTCTCAACCTTTATACAGCTATTTTTATCTTCTTCATGAGACTGCATCACAAAATATTGTGCACATTCCATTTTGCCTTCTTACACACAACATTTGGTGATTTTCATCGATCACGATTCACGATTTTGAGTAAATATTATCGCAATTCGCTCTTGCATTTTTTTTCTTGTATTTATTGGTTCCATTCTATTCTACATCAAATTTGCTACTCTTTTCAATTTCTATATTCTTACCGGACTTCAACATTTATTTTCATGCCTCGGGTCGAACATTGTGTTTATCTGCTACTCTATGCTGATAACCGTCGCACCAAAGTCCAAGAAGGGAACGGCATTCTGATTCGTGTCACAATCCTGGTCTTCGCTGCGTTCTGTTCTGATGTGTCACTTGAAAAAGTTTAATTTTACTTTGTTTCGTGTAACATTATCTAGAGAAATATATGAATGTTGTCAGAATTTTGTGATTTTCCATAAGGGATGGAGGCAGTAATTTGCGTTGTAGTGGATCGAATGTTTCATTTGCACTCAAAAATGTTCCCTTTTTGCATTTTTCAGTGCCAATAAACTGCGATTGGTGTCTGATCGAAAAGACGATTCATGACTTTAAGGAGTATAAAATTCACTGACATGTTGGTTAGGGAGATATGCTCTGAGATATTTTTCATTGAACAACTTTCATCTGTTTTTCATTTAAAATGTATGCATGTAAAAATCGAATGCTCGATTCGAAAATCGAATTTAAAATGTATGCATGTAAAAAAAGCTGAGTAACTCTGTAATTGTTGCGTGGAATGTCCAGATCACATATTTCGTATAATTTTGCTTTACAATACAAGCATAACTATTTACTTGGCTATCCGGGAGACGCTGAGTCCAGGGCACTGGTGCCAACGTTTCGGTCGCCAGTCTCCGCCCTGATGAAGGTCGTAGAATGGCGACCGAAACGTTGGCACCTGTGCCCTGGACGCGGCGACTCCCGAATAGCCCTGTAAATACTGACTCCGGCCGCGGCATCCGAAGCGTAACTGTTTGTAAGGGAGCCATACGTCATTGTAAAATAGTAAAATGTTATTTGTTAGCTTAACGTGGCGCCGTCGGTGAGTATTTTCGTTCGTTTTGTTTGTACTTTGCTAATTCATAATGAAAATTATTTTTAAACATACTACAGTGTTCTGGCAAAAACATGTTCATGAAAAAGTGTCAACATATGTATTTATTTACAAAATTAGGTTTAAATGTCGTCAAACGGATGAATTAAGGACGATTCATATAAATGTCGCCAAGAATAGTAATTTACAGCGTTCCATCTATGTACTCGTGGCATTGAAACCTGAAATTATAAATATCTATTAATACTTATTTTGCGGGCTTTGTGAATACTACTACCTTTTAATATCGATGATTTAATGCCTACTTCATTATCAATATACATCTTATTATGTTTACTGAAATCATACAATTTTACTGATCTTCTTTCGAACATTTATAATTTCCTTCATCAGATAACTCTCTCTTGTTTACCTCTCCTGACAAAGTATTTTACATGATTCTGTGACAACACGGGAATCGCACAAACTATTCTACAAAACCAACAAAACGTGTATTTTCGTCGAATGATACCTACAACGTCTGATGTGGTGTAAAAATCGTGTTCGCCTGACCCCTTGCGGGCGTCTCTTTGAACAGTGGGCTTCCAGTGGGTTGTTGTTTGGTTTTTTGACTCCTCTCCGCCGTACGGGACGGGGATCGGGAGTCTGGGTTGTTGGCGGAAGGGTTAATTAGTCTCTATTGGTGGGCCAGAAGGGGTCAACCCTTGAGTGACGGACAGACGAACGAACGGACACTGGCTACTTGAGTACTTAGTATCAAGTACTTACAAGGATTCATTGACGTTCCAAAAAAATAATGTTGCTTTATGCAAAACTGATATACTTTCGTTTCGTATGATGAATTGTTTTTAAAAAAAGTCATCACTGCTATATGAGGTACTTTTGCGTTATTACCCAAGTATTTTTTTCCGAGTTTAATGTCTAATGTGTTTAATTCTGGGAGGTTTATACTACATGCATTGCTGCCTCACGACGACTACCGGTGAATCTCACCCGTTTTTGTTTTCCTGGCTCGCAGCATCTACTGACTGGTGGGAGTATCAGTGAAGATTACTCTCATCTAGACTGCTATCGAGTTTTCTTTGCACGCATATTGTTGTCAGTTTTAAAGTCGATTAGGCAACTATTGTAATCCGCGAATGGACTGTTGTTGTGGGTGACAGAAAAGACGTTTGCCATGAAGCAAATTCGAAAGACGACATACTGTTGTCAGAGTCGTATACTATTATCATTCTCTATTCTGCTCTACTATTGTCACTATTGTTAAATGAATCATGGTGATTTATATCTGTGAAGAAATAAAATATTTCAAATGTTCATAAACGTCCCTTACACAATTCTTCATGGGCAAGTCAACACAGGTAGAATTAAATACCATACGTTAAAGTTTAATGATTTTCATGTTATATTCAAATAAAAATTTTGAGATTACTGGTTACTTCATCAGAAAGTTTTTACGAAATTCGTAATGGTTAAAAAATGTATAATTTTATCTGACTACATATGTTGCCAGCCAGCGCAAGCACTTGCGTAACGAAATGGAACGCGAGTATTGCAGTGTTAATAACAAATATAAGAATTTGGAAAGCTATGCGCTTCAGTCGTGTGCTATTTACTTTCTCGCCCGGAAAAGTTTTATACTTAGTTCTTTACTTAGTTTTGTTACGCATTTACCCTAAAGCCAGCCCAGTACTCGCCATAAAAAATGTGACTAATCATAGTTTCTCTGTCACTTTGAGGCTAAACTGCTTAAAAGACGTAGACGCAGGTGTTTCCGGGGCTGTCAGAAAAGTCTCTTGGGAGTTCCTCCGCGGCGCGCCGGGGAGTCCCGCGACGTCAGGAATGCGAGCCTTCCTCGGTTCGGTCCGCGCAGCCACGCAACACGCCGCGCCCGATGGCCGGGGTGCGGGGCGGTGCTTCGCTGGTCTGGACGAAGCAGACCAATAAAGCACGTGACAATTATACATATTTCTCACTTTCGACGATGTTCTATCTGACACTTTTCACGAAAAATCAATATCAAACTAAATTGCGAATTTTAAAAGTAAATACCTTTAGACCTAATAAAACTTTTGAAATGCCAATCTGTTCAATGGTTAGTCCGCGCGATTGCTAAAACTCCGGAATAGTTCGTGAAGAGGAAGGATTTAAGTCGGGGCTTAAAGAGTGAACTTATGAACGATTTGAAACGAGTGATAAGCTAGCTGAAATTTTTGTTGCTGTTGTTTGGGGAACATTGCTCCCCAAACAACAGCAGGAGGTTAAGCCTTTAGTTGCATTCTTTGATCACATGAAATTGCTCAAAGAGACAATTTGATGTTACGTCATCATAAATGAACGATTCAAGGAAACAAACCTTGAAATTGAGGGCATCATACTTTCTGATTGTTCTTGTTGCATATTTCTTTTCGTTTTAGCGCTTGCTTGGGGATCACGCACTGACTACTACGGGCGTCGTGGAGTCACTGGCTGCGGGCAAATAGGGACGATGCGGGTGAGGAGGGCGAATGGAGGCGGGACGGGCGAGGCTGGTGGGGCTTGGGCGAAGCGGGAGGGTGGCGGGGGGTGGGGTGGGACATGGCAGGGAGAGTGAACGGGCGGCGTGCAGCGGGCAGGTTGGGGAAGGGTGAAGCGGGTCGGAGCTGATGGGTAAGGCCAGGACGAGGCTGGGCGGGTGCGCTGGATGTGGCAGGAGGGCGGCGGGCGGGCGAAGCTCTCGGCGGCGAGGGCTATCGCGTGTACGGGATCCGGCCGAGCGCCTATCGCGCCCCAGCCTCTTCACCGGGGAGATATAAAATGGTGCGGTTGTTGCGCTGCGCGAGCGAGGCACTCCGCGCCAGGACGCCGATGGGATCAGCGGCTCGGAGGCGATGAAGTTCATTACGAGGGGCGGGCAGGGCGGGCCGGCCGCCGGCCGCTTTCTACTGTGGCTCCGGCGATGCTATCCGGCCGCGCGCACTTGAGCCGATCATCCACGAGGCGGGTGCGCTCTCTCGCGGTAATTGCGCCCTCCCTTGTGGGTTTACGTCGCGCGGGTGACGTTTCCAGGGGAGTGCGGGAGCCGTCGGTGGGGACAACGCAGTTCAAAAGGTCATTATGGCATTTATGAATGGTTAATATCTTCTAGAGTACACAAAACGTCACATTGGCGTCTTTAGGTACGTCTTAAAAAATATTCGCACACTATTTCTGCGATACCGAATATAGGACAATTTAAGAATTAGTACAAAATTCTCTAACTTGTATTTTCTGCCTGAGACGTGCTTTGTGGTTGTTTTTACCTTATTTTCAAAATAATTGGTTATGTTACTTCTGGATAGGTGGAATACGCAAAGTTGCGGGAAGAAATCTCTATATCTAATTAAAATAACATGTAATCCCATGTTACAATCAAGTGTAATTTATCTTCTTTACATTGAAATGTTATTAGACACGTGTTTGAGGTATAGTAGACACTACGCGGCCTTTGCTTCTGCGGGCAATTGCATCGTTGACAGCTTCAATTTGTCAGTTCGTAGAAACGATTGTAAGCGATGGAAAGTCTCGTGATCCAATCAACAAGAATATTTTTTGCTCCCTCAAATGCTGTGGCCGAAAGATGCCGTGTCACAACTGGCTATGCAGCGACCATTCTGAGCCGATCGACGCCAACAAATTGTCTACGGTTTTCGAAAACCGGACGCCGAATGGCTCTGATAAGGCATTGCTTGCAAGAAATATTCGAAAGGAGGAAGATTTAGTGGCGGCAAGTGGAATCCGGCGCGAGAAATCCAGGAAAGGGGACGCTGATTAGACGCATTTCGAATTCCCCGTTCTTTCTAATAGCAGTGGCTGGTAAAGCATTCGCGGCCGCGCGGGGAAGTGAGTGGTGTTGAAAGCCGCAGTTCCCTGTGTGCGCGGCTTCGCGCCTCGCGCATGCTCTCACGCCCCCCCTCCCCCTCCTCTTCCTAAGAAGCAGTGCGCTCAGTGGTCCGGAGTGACTCCCAAAGTACACTTCGACGATTTCTACAAAATATTAACTTCAAATTATAAATAAATTGCTTTCTATACTTCCAAATAAAAAATTGATATAAAATGAACAAGCATTTTTCGAACTTTTTATGGTTTTCGTTTTTTTATATCTTTGTTGTAATTGCAGGAGATTTTACTTAAGAGTAAGATATGTTATGGTCTAATTTTATTATTTGTGAATTAATACCAAGTGAAAGAAGTTGATTACTTGTTTGCGAATTAATCAGTTTCGAAGTAGGAAGCTCGCCTTGGCAGGTTTCGGGCCAGTGTGCGACGGCTGCGGGGGCGGAGGTCGCGGTCCCCACGTGGCGACCCGCGCGCGACCGCTTCGCGCCCTAGCCGCGCCGCGCCGCGCCGCGCCTCGCCTCGCTCGCGTTTTGTTTTGACTCGGCGCAGCTGGTTGAGAACCCTCCGTCGCTGGAATGTGAAACGAGAGCCTCGCGCGTGAATTACAGCGCCTGCGTGGAGGCGGTCGCGCCGCGCCGCGCCGCGCCGGGGTGGGCGGCTGCGAGGGGGCCCCATTGGTCGCAACGTGGGCACGGGGCGGAGGTGGGCGCTCAAGCTGAAGCGAGGAGGTAGAGGGATAGGTAAGGGCAGGAAGAGGCGGGGATGGACGGAAACGGGCGGTGGGGAGCTGAATGAAGGCCGGTGGAGGCGGGCGATTGTGGCAACCGAAGGCACGTGGCGCAGGCGATGGTGCCGTGGAGGGTTGTGAGCACGGCGACGGCAGAGACGGCTGGAGTGGGAATGACACAAACGGCATTGTGAAAACGAAGGCGGTGCTTCAAAATTTGGCAATGGTACTGTCAGACCGAAACGTAGGTATCTTCTTTAGTTATGATGTACTCGAAGGAAATATGCAATTGGGTAGAAACGAAGGCGAAAATGATAGATGTACCCAAAAATGAAGATAGCCGCAAAAAGTTGGACGTTAGTCTTCATAATTTTAGCATTCTATTGTTCGTTCAAGAGTTGCTCATGCTGTCGACATAACCGCGGTCGCAGGACGATATGCAAGGCGCTGTGGAGGCGTAAGGGTGGGCGAGTATTTGGCAGCGTGGCGAAGGTCGCAACGGAGGTGGAGGCGGAGGCGTGGTGCTGGACCACCTGCACCTCGGCAGCGCTGCCTGCCTGGCCGCCCGGCCGGCCGTCCCTTGTTAGCGGCGGCCGCCGGTGGGCTGCGAGTGGCCGCTCAGGCAGCCCGGCGCGCGCCGCGCCGCGCCGGGAGGGCACCCGCTCGCCTTTGTCCCCGGCAGCTGCGCAGCGCGCAACGCAGCCAGCGCCGAGCGGCGCGGAGCAGAGCAGAGCAGAGCAGAGCAGAGCAGAGCAGAGTGGGTAGTGACGGCTGCGCGCGCGCGCGAGGTGCGCACGAGGGTCTCCGAGCCAGTCACGCCGCGCCGCGCCGCGCCCCGTCACCTCCACGCCTCCACGCCCTCAGCTCCCAGCGCCTGCCACGCCACGCCGCGCCGCGCCGCGCCGCGCCGCGCCGCGCCGCGCCGCGCCGCGCTTCGCAGTCGCTGTTTGCCCACTTTTCGGCGCGCTCGCTCTTATCGACAGCCGGATCCGAGCTTTGCACGTTTCGACGTGAGGAACTTCGGCCCTTCAATTGTGTAATTCCGCCGCATTGTTTTCGAAAGATGACTTCACTTTCACTTTTAGTAGAAAAATAATTCTGGAACTTACCCATGTATTTTTATATTTATACATTTTCATCACATTTGTTTTGAAAGTCTGTGTTACCTTATTTCAGAGCGGAAAGTCCGTCTTAGTGTCTCTAGGGGAAGACCGGAGCAAAGCAAGAACAATGCTCCGAACAGTCCCATAGAATGCACGTGTAGTACGAACGTCCTCGGGCAATCAATAATTAGTTGCAATATAGATGTGTATTGAATGCAACGTGCGATCACAGTAGAACAAAACAGTGCTAACTGGAACAATGAATTTATTAAAATATTATTCCGTAGTACGTATGTTTCATGAAAACCGGTATTTTTTGCAGCCTTTAATGTTTTTGAAACTTTTACTCACTTGTGTTTGCCCGGAGCGCCACGTAATGTGTCTTTGCACTATTGCTGGCTCATTTATCTCCCCATTATCGCCATTAATCTTCTACGCATGTTTTGACTGTACAAAGAATGGACCGCGCTAGCGGGGAATTGAATCCGGACCTTCCGGTATGCTTCAGTTGCTCCTACCATTTGAGCTACCGAGAAAAGGCCGTCCATAAATGATGTAACGCACGTTCGGAGTATTCTGAATTCGCTCTGTTCCTCTCGTACCACACCCGTAAAGTGCGATTGAACTTTACTAAATAATTACTCAACGCTTGCGACAACACCGCCACATTTTATAAATGCAAGAAGTTAAAATCAATTATAGCACAGTAAAACAGTTCCTATTAATTATATATATGTTGTAATTTGTGATAACTGAAGTTGGACTTAATTGGCGATGCAGACTGCACGTAACAATAAGATTGGGAGCAAGTTGTGAGTGAAGGAAAGACGCACATGTAAGAAAATGTTTGATCACAATCCTTCGACACGCGGATGATGCATGTCGAGGCCTCAATTTAAAAGGATTATAGAATACAGTTACAAATGAATTTGGAATATTTTCTTCGTAACCTTTCAGATTCAATAAAAATTCGATGAAAAAATCTATTTATTGTAATAATCGATATCTATTTATTGTAATAATTTACAATCTGTAATAACTTCAATTTAGTTATGTTTTTAAAAGAAAATAATTAGATTATATTTTAATGTTTTAGTATAAGACTGAAAAAGAATGCACCCTATGTAACGCAGCGAAACTCTGCTTCAAACCTCGTTTTTCCTCTCTTTAGCGTTAGGTAATATGTGGGCGACCCTAAAGTCAACTCTTCGAACTGCTGTAAGGAGATAAGGGGGTGTAACTAACACCTATCGGTTCGAAGCGTTCTTTGTCTCGGTAATTCAAGTGATTAGTGCAACTAGACGTATTACCGAGAGATCTGGGTTTGACTCCCGGCTTTGATCATCCATAACATAATTTATAACAATTACATCATGCTTAGTCGCTATGAAGTTGCAACGGTAGTCGACAACTGCCAAACTGAAACGCATTCCCACGTAACTGTTAAACTTCGAACCGCGGCCAGGTAATAAAGTGTATAAAATTGTTGTGTCTGTGTTGTGGACGCGGGGCGCGGCGCCTCCTGCGCATGCAAAACGCGCTTCTTGCTCGCAGCGGGCCGGGCTGTGTTCCTCGGTCCGCCCCTGCACCCGAGCCCCACGTCCGTGTTTGCCTTTTGTTCTCGCTCATCCGACGCGGCCAAGCGGCGCCATCTCGTTGGCCGGAACGAACTGGACGTAAGGCGTGAGAGAAAGTTACTCAGACGGAGATGATGAAGGTTCGTGTAAAGCTGGTCAGTTTGTATTGAAATGATGAATACGATCGTTAATTGCTATTAATACATATGAATCAATCTTTCGACATATTCTCTGGACCAGTCTTCATTGATTGATATCTAATTCTGAGCGCTTCAACTGCTGAGGTCCTTAGACCCGTAGGTATAGTGCATGTTTTATCGCCAACGGTAGCGGTGATATTCTTCAGCTGGCGCGGACTTACGTCAACTTGCGGGGATTTTCCCCAACCAGGTATCGCCCACCAGCGGTACTGCCTAAGCCGGGGCAAAACGCAAGCTCCCGACTAATCTGTTGACATGCATGGTAATATAGTATGTGTGTATTGGAAGGGAGGGGTGAGAAAATAGGGGAGAGGAAGGAAAGATCGCGCGCGGTCCGTGGCTCGTTTGTTAGGGTATTGCTCCGGCATTCGCGTGATGACGATCAGAGAAACCACGGACAACCGCCGATCAGAGCAGCCGGCCGCTAGAATTCTCCTCCAGACAGAGCTGAAATCGACCTCGTTACCAAGCTAGTGTCGAAACTCCTGCTACCGTTACTAACCCTAGGACCTCCCCGTCAGAAGCACTGCAATGCCATCAATTGATCTCCTGAGCTACCTAAACTAGTGACTAGTCTTAAGCTATTAAGACTTAGTCAATCGTTAAATACGTTTCATTTTATTCATACATGTTTCAGTTTTATAAAAGAGAAAGTTGGATTATTTTTCTTCTATGAGCAAACTTATTGTGAGAACCATCGAAGATAATCTACTAGGTCTTAGAGAGGATTCGGAATACATGTGCATTCATTTGAGTTTCTAGGTGCCCAATACCATTAACGCTCCAGGCTTCCGACGGCGCGAATTCCCCAGTGGCTGCAGCCGTCGTAGGGCGGCGCCGGCGAATCGTCACGGATGAGAGGATTGCGCACATAGTGGTATTGAAATCCACTTCCTGGTAATGGAGGCTTCTCGTCAAAGGTGGAGCGTAATGTCGGGCTATGAAAACGATCCTCAAAGCCCCCAAAGACGGGATCAAACGTCGCGCGAAGGGAAGGGCGGGGGCCGGGGGGGGGTGCGGCCCTCCTTTTGCCGCCCGCCGTGTGGCTTTGTGCGAGGTTCCCTGCAGAACGGAGCACAGCAGGACGCGGAGGGGAAACGCGGGGCGGGCGGCGCGGAGCAGCGAGGTGGTGAGGAGAGGGGCGGGGCGGGATGGAGTGGAGCGGCACGGTGTGCAGAGCGGTGTGTGTTGACGCGGGGCGGAGCGGAGCGGTGGAGGCAGACGGTGAGGGGCGAGGCGGGGTAGATGCACGACCCGGCGCGGGAGGGTGGATTGCAGCAAGGAGCGGGGTGGAACAGGGAGGTGCAGGGGTGAGGTGAAGGGTAGCGGTGCGACTGGCAAAAAGGAAAGTAGAAGGGACAGCGCCGGAGAGAGGGATGCGAATATTGGCGATGTGGGACGCAACGAATCGCCGCGCCTGCAGAATAGTGATCAAAGGGATCAGAGATCGGGAGGATGAGGATTGATGAGAGAACGTGGGTTGACAAGATTAATGAGGAATCGAAACTAAAAAGCATGATGTGAACAGATGTAGAGAGGGAAAATAAATTGATGAATTCAATTAGTTGTGAGAAGTAAAACACGGTTTGAAGCGGTTTGTCGAAATCGCAACGCTGCTTTAGATGATCCAAAGCGATTGACGGGGTGGAACAGATAGGCACGAGTGGAAAGGTGAAGTGACAAATGTGTTGAAATGATGCGGGCGTCTGGTATCGAAGGAAGACTTAGCGTTGTTTGGCAGAATCCGTCGCCTCTGATCAACACCAGACGAATGCTAGAGCAGTGCTCAGTCAAACGGGCCACGAACCGCGCGAGATCTTTCTTTCCTCTTCCTTGTCTCATCCTTACTCCTTACGTACACACAAACTTACACTACCTTACAGGGTGGGAGACCATTCGAGAGCTTAGAGCTTGTTTCCTCTGTTTGGAGATACCTGGGCGTGGGAAACCCCGTTAGCCGACTTGTAGGTCGGCGCCAGATCTGACTATCCAACGGGGTAAATCACTTACAGACGAAGAAACGTGCGTTGACGAAACGAATGACCTTGGCAGATGGAAACACGAAATAATTATTCTGCGAGAAGCGGGGCGGGGCGGGGCGTTGCAAGGCGGGGCGGCGGGGCGTGCAAGCGGCGTTCGCACCTCGTGCGGCGCGGGCGCTCGCCCGGAAGCAATCGGCGCGACAGCCGCCCAGCCGCCGCTGCCCCGAGCGTCCGGTGTCGGCCTCATGAGGTGTCGTATGACGGCGCGGGGCTGCCCTCACCGCAAGCTGCGCACCCTGCGCCCGCCTCTACATCAGCTGTAATGCAAGATGCAAGTACTCGCCTCTTCAACTCCTTCTCGCCGTTGAGAAACTGCCCTCCCTGGTCAGGTTTCTTCGCTCAAAGGAGACACTTGCGTGTCGCAACGAGCTGGGAGTGAAACGAAAATCACTCTATTAATGAATATGGTGAAATAAAGAGATCTGTGTCCTCATTTGGAGGTCTTCGTCATTTCATATTTCCTTAAAAGTGCTTCTGGAATAAATGATGGAAACACCATTTGACCAATTTGTTTTTGGTCCTTTTCAAATTGCTAGCTACTACCTCACAGCTGTCTTGTTAAAGTGCAACATACTTATTTTATTGACGGTTTGCGATTAATACCTATTGAACGCGTATCCTTCTAGCCAGATGTTGGTGTAACCTCTTAGTAGAGTGACTCGTGCCCAAGTGAAGTTGGCGTGTCGACTTTATACACTCGTTTTATTGCCAGCTATAACTGTGTCTCAACGCTCCCCTCTCATGCATTAGAATGCTGAATGTAAATTTTCCCTCTAAGGAAGTTCAGCCGAAACACGCTTATTCTCCAGTTAAATTGCACTCTTTTTCATGATTTTTCCATAAGAAAAGAAATCGCTCTGTAGGCGTTCCTTTGATATTGTGACGAAACCACCGAACTGTTACAAAGAAATAAAGTTTGAGAGCGCATGGAAAATAAAGTGCAATGGAGCGGATCATCCTCTTGAGGTGAATTGGAATAGAGGGTCGATATGGATACGGTGCCAGGGAGATAGTATTGCTGGTAAAGAAATACTGCTGAGAACAGATATTCTCAATTCCCTTTTTAGGAGTTTTTGGATCCTGAATACGAATAAAAAAGCTAAAATGGTGTCCATGGAGCACGAAAAGCTGGTATTCAAAATTCTCGTTTTCTTTGCGTATTACATGTCATGTACAGTTTTTGTTTTGTACATGCCAAACTTGATGCAGCCGTATTTAGTAAACTTGTCTCGAATGAAGCTAAAGGAATTTATTGAAAACTTTAGGAGATGGCCAGAAAGACACAAATGGCTAATTCATTTTCAAATGTATTGTCTGTTTTAATTTTTCGTACCGCGCGTGTATATAGTATTTAGTAAGACCAAAATGTTTGTTAATTGATGATTTTTCTCCAGGATCGTAGCCGATAAAAAGAACGGTATTTCAAAATAATTTGTGTACAAACTAACTTTCCGGAGTGCACCAATTAGACTCAACTATTTCATTACGCGGAAGTTCCCAGCATGTCATTAACGACAAGACCTGCTATGTGGAATTAGTTGTGGCCTGTCACCTTCACTGGCAGTGAGTCGGCGGCGTTGCGACATTGCTTCCTTTCTAAAGCTCCTCTTCTGTGGTGCGAGGTTTCTGTGGAGACAGTCCACTGCAAGTGCATCTTTCAGGAAAACGGTGAACCTACAGCCATTAGAAAAATACAGTCAAACAATAGAGAAGTTCAACCGTTGAAACTAATGTTTCCCGAAAATGAGTTTAATTAGAAGCCGTAGATAAATTTTATTTGCAGGGTGTGCAGTGTTTATGCTGAAATAGGTAGCTGTGGTATTGAACAATAGATTGTAATCATTTACCTGTTTCACTTACTTGTTCGGAAACCGGCTTAGAGACTGTGGTGAACGGAGGAGGGAGGTAAGTTGCAGGAAATAAATAAACAGGAATACGGGTAGGATAATGAGGCTAGAGGAAAAGATTTAAACGAAGGGTAAGAACGTTGCGAGGAAGTTGGACTTGGGAGTGAGCTGGCAGGACAGTGGGCCAATTGAATTGAAGTGATTCTAAAGAGTTATGATAGGTGTATCTGTACGTGGTAATGCAAGTCTTTTACCTTTGTTTCGTGTAACCTCTATGGAACCGTGGGCTCGAGCTAAGATGTTGACACATTTTTCATATATTTAAAGGGTTTATTGGCTTGCATCAATAACAGATCTCGGGAAAACTACTTTTCTCTCTCTATTACCATCGGACGTTTTGACTGACCAATGATCATTGCAACTCATCAACGTCACATTCGGATGTATGACTTCGTTTCCCACTGTGCAGTTCAGCGTGTAAATACTTCGCGCGCATGTGGAGCGGGCGGGAGGTCGAGTGGACGGGGTGCGAAGGAGGGGAAGTATGTGAATTGTAGGTGAGGAAGAGAGACGTGGGTGGGCCAGGTGGGCGAGCGGGTAAGTACGCCGAATGATATCCGGGCCACGCGACGTGGGCCGATATGGGAAACACAAAAAGGCGGGGCTAAAGAGAAAGACGGACGGGACAGACCGAGACGGAGGGGAATCGGATGCGGCTGGGGGATGAGGACGAGACGAGACGCGGCGGGGCGAGGCACGGTGTATTGAGACGAAGCGGGGCGATTCCGGGCTGGGCACTTGGCGGATCGGGACAGAACGAGGAAGCAAGGGGCGAGCTGCGAGTGAGCCGGGCGGTCCGAGAGAGGAGGCGAGGCGTGGCGAGGCATGGCGGAAGGTGTGGAAATGGAAGGAGGCGCGGCGAAGGCGGGTGTGAAAGGTGGCGCTGGCGACAAAAGCGAGGGCGTCTCCGCAGCCGCACGGGGGAGCGGCGCGCGGGGCCCTCGTTACGCGATGGAGCCCTTTTGTGGCGGGCGCGCCCCGCCCGCCTCCTCCGGGACTGATGCTGCGCGAAAGTGCTCTGCTCCCGCGAGGACGGAGCCCGCAATCGGGTGCTGAATCGTTTGAAGGGTTTTATTTGTCTCTGTGAAGAAATGGTTGGATACGCCTGCGTAATAAATTTTGTGTCGGTGTTTTTCTCAGAAGTGTGAAGCCTATTTTTTGCTTTCGTCTTTCACTTTCAATTTCAAACGTAAAACGAATGTTTCCCCAATGGATTGAAATGCATTTTTGTACTTGTACGTATTTTTTTCTTTTTTAAGAAAAAGTATTGAAGGTACGATTTCTAAAAATAATATAGCGCGTCTTAAATGTTATCAAACAAAGAGATAGAAAGTATTGACATGGAAATATTTAGTTCTGGGCAGGAGATATTAGTAATGAGTGTCATTTACTCGTTTCTACAAGTAAACTGGTGAGATAAAATTTGGTTTGGTCTCCCAAATTACATTTCTTCACGGAGCAGTCTCGTATTAGAGGAAGTAATAAATATTTTCTGAAGTACAATCTTTATTCTCTTCAAGCTTTACAAAATATATGGATCATATCGGTAAAATATATAGCTGTTGCTCTTCACTGTTTATTCACTTAAACATAATTAAAAACTAGTACAATGTTGTAAGTCAGTTGTATTGTTACGATTAAAGTCGTGAAATAAAGTAACGTGAAATCAAATAGGCATGAGCTTTATCTCGCCTCTCACGTAAGCCTATCCCTATTCTTACATTCATACCCCACATCGTCCTTTGTTCACCGCTCACCCCAAAGGCATTCGGATACCGCCGGGGGGACCGCGCGTCTGAGAAACATTACCCCGCTCCCTCGCCAGCGCCTTTCGATCTCCCGCCTCCGCCCGCCGGTGTTGGTTGTTCCGCTCCCCACACCCAGCGTGGCGGCGCGGCCCTGGGGAGGGGACGTAGGCGTCTGGGAGAAGCGGGCCTATTATAATAAACCCTCTCTCGCCCCGCGCGAGACAGCGGGCGGCAGGGCGGGGCCGGTGTGTTGGCCTGTTAAAAAATCCTCCGCCTCCCGAGATATGTACGCGGACGCGTCCTTTTTCACTTCGGCGGAATTTATCGTCAATTTATCGCGCTGCCAGGGGCCGTGCGGAGGGAGCCGCCTTTGCCGCAAGAGGCGCCGGGCGGGCTCCGGAGCGATCCACCTCCAGCGCCGTCGCCTCGCCATGTCCACTCGCTGGCTGGGCCTTCGTTTGTTTCCCGAGCCATTGTTGACAGGAATTGGAATTTTGTGGTTTTCTCCGTTTAGTTTTCGCTGTTGGGACGAGTGTTTTGGAAATGTGTTGTTCTTGATTCATCAGATAGGTTACTTTGTTTACAACGACTCGGAATATCAGCTGTCGAAATTGTGTGATAATATTTGACTATGCATAATTTATGTTATTAAAAAGTGATGATAACATTAAAAACTATATGAAACCGACCAGGAAAATGATTTGCTTCTGTATATAAAATTGGTATCATAATGTTTTCAAACGCGGTAAAACTTCGAGAGTAAAACTTCATTAATTAAATCATAATCCATATATCCGCATTTTGTGTTACCAAATCGAAGATGACATCCTTTATTAGACCTTGGAGGTACCAGCGTAAAATATGTTCATATCTATTATACATATGTGAATGAAAGCATGGCATCATCGAACCCAAACTGATGAGTTGTTTCCTATAAAAAATTTCCGGCGAGCGGTGGTGACGGAGGAGAAAAATCGGAGGAGCGAGTGAAGCGGTGGAGCGTTGAGGCGAACCCGGCTGCCCGACCGCATTGCTGCTGGTCGGACGGCGGGCGAAGGCGAGACGTGGCGGGGCAGGCGGGGCAGGGTGCGGTGCGAGGTGTGCGTGGCGTGGAGCGGCGCGGCGCAGGACGGTGCGTCGCGGGCGCGCGTGCTAACAAGCCGACGGGGGCCTCCGCCGCCCGGGGCTGTGTGCATTCCACGGCCTCCGCCGCCGCCGCGTGTTTGTTTAGGCAGCCGCCGCACGCCGCGCTGGCGTCGCCGGTGCCCCGACACCTCGGAGCCGTGTCGCGGCGCGCCACCAGCGGCTACCGGCGGCGGCGACGGCGGTGGTGGGGGAGGCGAGGGGTCCCCGCCCACGCCCTCGCAGCGACTTCTCAACGGCTCTTGAAAGTAGGCTCCGGAGCAGGAGATGCTCGCTTTGGGTTTGGGTGTTGCATGGAACCCCTGGATGAGGAAAGAGACGCACTGGAGAATTTTGCTGAACCGAAGCAGAGAATTCGAGTTGTTTGATTGAAAATAATTATTTTCATCTGTCTCCAATGTCGAAATTTCTTGGAATGTTGTTAACATTACTCTTATTTTTCATACAATGGGGTACTGAAGAAAAGTCGTATCTCCAAACCCGGGAGGGGTCGGTCGCGAGCATTTGGTTTTTATTTTTTCGTATAGAGTTTTGTTTGAGGATTATATACTCTAGTGATATTCAGAACCTTTTCCCTAATATTTCATGTGCAAAATCCATTACTCGTCACACGATTTTAACATAGTTACAACGAGAATTGATATTTCAAATAGCACAATGTTTGTATACAGAACAAACAAACCAGAAGTTCCATAAAAAATACTAACAAGGTCTGACATTTGTCAAGAAATTTGGACGCAAAATATTCCGTGAATGTGAGAAGAGCATGAAAAAAGTATGTAAATAAAATCAATTGTTTGTAATCATTATGTGAAACAAATTATTGCTGAATTTTACGTATTCATTTTCAAATTAACATTTAAAATGTACTTGTGTTTATGAACACTTTTTTGTTGTACATTAAAGAAAGATAATATGCTTTTATGCAACAAGTTTTCGGTTTGTTAAATAATAATAATAATAATAATAATAATAATGATAATAATAATGATAATAAGTAAAATGTATTCGATTAATGAAGTTAAGGATGTAACAGACACTTCAATACAGAATTATATTAATCCATGACGTTAGGAGACTTCTACGAAATAAATGTTACTGTGAGATCCGTATTCTCCCACATAACCATAACATTACATTCGTAGACAAGACGCGACCTCGCCCGGGTTAAACACTGTTACATTCTTACAATAATAAATCTGGTAACTTTTTTTACGCCATTCGCTTGCGCTTTTCGATTTGTATTTACTTAGATCATGGCAGGAGGAAAAATGTATTTCGCACGCGTAGTTGTGGGAGAGAATGTTTAGCGGCTGTGTGCCTATTTCTTTCTGTCCCGCAGCGTGCGAGTGTAGTGGCTGCTGCATACGAACGTTTCCCGAGCGATGCAGGCGCACAAAGGAAGGGCGAGGGCGCGCCCCACATAGCCCGGCACGTCCCGCGCCGCGCCGCGCTGCCTGCGCAGGTTGCAGCCGCCAGGGGTTGCTGGGAGCGCGGCAGTGCCACCGCCGCGCCTCCGCCCACGCACGAACCCCGGGACCAGCCGGGCAGACGCTAGACGCGCAGAGACGATTCAATTTTCATTCTCTCTTGGAACCCATCTTGGATTGCTAGTAATGAATGTCAGATGTTCACTGTGACTCTTTACGGAAATATTGTACATAATAAGAATACAAGCGCTCCCGTTATTTTCAAACGGAGTTTCGTACATTTCACTTGTACCGTAGTATATTATTTTATTGAATGTGTTTATTTTTTTTTTTTTGTAATTTCGCAAACATTCAGAGATCAGCTATTTATAAACATAGTACCTTCAAAATTTATTTAAAAAATGTAAAAATCTTGACTCAGCAAAAATATCATACGTTGATTAATTTGACAATTACTGTATGAAAGCTGATTTAGATGATAATATGGGAGTCATTATAAATAATAAATTTGATTCACCTTCTTAACAATGAAGACGAAAATCACCTTGCCTTGCTCTGAAGCTTATCCACAAATCTAGCGAATACATTGCATCCGCCGTCGTCTGTGCTCTTCAGATCGCTAATGCATGACCAGCAAACTGCAATCCACATCGATGGCACACATAGTGTACGTCCAGAATTCCTAGTTTCGAGAAAAACAAGCTTGAAAGTTTGTAAAGGTTCTGTTACTTATGGAGCAACAATGTTTGCATTCTGTGAAACACTTATATGGACATACAATCTTTGTGCAATAATTAGATATAGGAGAGGTCTCCAAAAATGATATTAATCCCCAAATAACCGAAGTGAACATAGAATGTGCACTAAGCCCTCGATGTAAGACGGGTCTGTTCGACTTGCATCGTCTCAGGCACTGCCTCTCCTTGGCCAATGGCCGCGCGCGACGTGACTGGCAGCGAGCGGGCGACACCGGACACGGGGCGCCGGTCGCTTATTTTCATGGCGTTTCTAAATTGCCCGCACACGACCCCCCGGCGCGGCTTCGGGACCCGTGCAAGACGGCCGGGCGCTCTCAAAAGGAGTTGCGTTACGCGCTCTATGGAGTACGCGCGCCCCGTCTGAATAGTAGAGCTCTTTTGTTTGCGGAGCTGCTCTCTCCCGAGGACGCGGGAAGTACATAGCACGCCGCGCCGCTCGCATCGAGTTGGATGCTTCCGCAGGCGATAGATTGTCCGGAGTTGTGTCGTGTTTGACATTTGCAGCTATTCCCCCTCCTCCCCCTCCTCCTCCTCCTCCTCCTCCGGCTGTCGCTACTGCGCCGCTGTTTGCCCGAGAGGTAGTTTACTTGGTGTTATGAGCGGCGTGATTGCTTCGAATGGCTTTCGCACTGATTAAGCGAGATATATGGCGTGTATTTATCAGATTACACGACGTACATTGTAAGCATGTTTTTCGTGTAATAATCTGAAATCGTTTTTGTGTGTTGAACTTTTTATCATATTCTGATTAAAGATACTTTTATTGCTAGGTAATGAACAAGAGACATGCAAGAGACAGCTATATTTACATGCGATACAAAGAGAGAAGACTATTTGCGAAGTTCTGCTACTTTTTATCTCTACCATCACTTTGTGTTGGCGAAGGAAGATATGTTGCATGCAATATATACTAGTCACGCTGTTATCATTGAGTAAATACAAAATTTTTGCAAACGTCAGTTTTTACTTTCTCGCCTTACGAATTCTTCGTAAGGAGAGAAAGTTATGTGATCGTGTACCAGAAAACGGCGACTTTTTTATATGGAACATTCATGAATAGGAAGAATTTATATCTTTATTAAAAAATATCATGTAAAACGATGCGTGTGAATTTTATGTTCATTTTCACTTCCCATTGTTTATTTTAATCTATTTTTGTTATTTTATAATATGAATATTCACGTTCCCCGAAATATCTTTAGGATCTTTATTTTACCGCTACCCTTTACACGGAGCGCAACGATTCATAAAGTTGAGGTGCTGCAGAAGTACCACGTGAAAGCCTAGTCCCTTCGTGCCGACGAGGTTACGACCGCAATCGTGAACATGAAGGTAGAGTTGGAAAAAAATCTTTGCTTTGTTTGCGCATTTACATGCATATGGGTGGCCACCAAAATATTCCACATACTTCGCGCATATACTCGTAAGTCAAAGTAATACTTTATCAGTATAAAATAATATTCCAAGTTTGACAGTTATGAGAACAGAATAGAGTATGAAATACCCCAGAATGGAAGAAGAGGGTAAAATGTTGAACTTCGTGGGAATTTCATGAAATATTTTGTCTGGGACACTGGAGGAATGTTGGAAATAATATTATTTATCAAAGATGGGAACCCCTGATGTTAAAGCACAACTAGTACATACAAGCTTTCATACCTGTTAATATTCCGTTGAAAGCATTGAATATTACCATTTTATGAAAGATTTTTTGGATACATAAAAAATTGTATGTGCAATTGCAAACTGAATTCAAACGAAATGTACGTGTCAAAATATTACAAAAGAAAGAACTGAAGAAAATACTAAAACCGTTTTGCTTCTGGTTTTATGAAGATATTTTTTCTTGGAGTGTTTTTGTTGAATGTGTAGGATGGGATTTTCACATTTTGTGCCTTGGAACATTTTTATTGAATCTTACGTTTCCTTATCTTTTTGTTGCAGCCTCATACCGCCTTCTCTTCACCACCAGTAAGGAGATTCGTGTTGTGTCCGTCACAGGAGGCCATAGACCTCGACCACAGCAAGATGTCGGCAAGGTGAGTTCTTATTGCTTTCCGTGTACGGTTGTGTAAATACGAGTGGATGTGAAATGCACTGAATCCCGTTTCGCTAAAATAAGTTTTGGAAAGAGAATCGAATGCGATTCACATGGAAGAGAAATACACGGGAGAGTTAAATTTTGTTTGTAATGTAATTTTAAATGTAATTTGTCGTTTGTTGAAGTAGTGATCGAATGCATAAACAATGGAACCTCCTAAAATTGAATTCCTTCTTATGTCCAATTTTGTTAGTTTAATATAAAGTTGTAAAAATAATCCCGTAACTCGAAGAACACGAACAGAACTATCATTTGGAAGCATTAACAGCTGGCGGACCTACCCATACGACCGAATGAAAAATACATTTCGCATCGCGATGATGTGTGACCGCAGAAAATAATTAGGTGAGGCTCATTTGTTTTACAAACTGTCAAAAAAACTGTTTTCTGGCATGAACGGACCATAAACTTAGGTATCGAGGTAGGGTGCGCCTTGCTGACTAAGCGCTCAGATGTTTAATATCTTTCTAATTGTTTTGTGTTCCGTTGTGTTGTTTGAACACACAGTCCTATGATTTGTGGGTTCCTTCCATAACATTGGATCGTCGAATGGATTTTTTAGACTGAGACCATTGTGGGTCTCATGACTTGTTCTACAAGCCAACTTGTTCTACAAGTTCTTGTAGTTCATTCGGAATATGTGCAATACACGTTACAAAGTCGGCTGTGTTCCTTTGCTGATTCATTACAACAGAATCTCCTCAAATGTAGCAAATATTATGTGAGTTCCTTGTCATCTTGTTGACAAATAGATTTAATTTTAACTAATAATTACGTATTGTAAAAGTGATGTTAATATTTTAATCTGCATAGTAATTAAATGCAAAATCCAGAATAAAATGACTCACGGAAAAAAATACAGATAAGCTTATAATATACACTGAAATTCATTAGTAGCAGAGATCTTGTTATTAACAATATGTCTAGAAGACAACTGTAGATTTGTGGTTATAAAACAAAGCATCATATATAACGTTAGAATTAGTCAATTGTGAAAAGAACTACGATTAAGGATGCTACGATTAGGGACTTCTCATGGTTGTAAAATTGAGTGTTTTTGCAAACATTGTAATTAAAATACCAATTTGTGATAAATGGAGCGGATGATGGAACGTTTTGTGTTACTATTTTCTGAAGCAACCCAAAATACGGATGTATTAGCTATTACCTTCCACAAGGAATTTTATGAGGCGTTCAGTAGAAAGAGACACTACTTCAACTTAATCTCCACCTTCGGGTTATTTCTATCAGTATCTCGAACCTCATTATCTCGAACTCATGTCTTTGATATTCGAGAAATCGAAAGTTCCTCAACACAATAGGGACTTTTTGCTCGGCGTAACGTACAGCAATTTCTCGACCCCTCTATACCATTTTGAGCATCTGCGCATGCGCAACTCGAATTGCGTAGTAGCTCGAGATTGCTGTCGGTCGCTGCAAAAAGTCTATTGAAATGGATCACGTCAATAACGTCCGACCCCCATACGAGTTTAATCTTTGGCCCCGCAGATTAAAATCGATGAAAGCGCTTTCCCGTGGCAAGTGCGTCGTCCCAGGAGCTGTGTCAGAGGTGGCATCCCTTTGCGTGATTCTCATAAAAAAGCACTTCTCCGCAGTCCAGAGGTGCGGCCACGGCGACCCGTTCGCAGTTTTATCGCTGCGGAGTCGGCACGTGGAAGCCGGGCGATTCGATGGGTGATTTCGTCGGAACAAGCGGACATTTTACGACTCAGTGTCACGTGATCGGGAAGGGGAAGGGGGGGGGAATAAGACGCTGCTCGCATTGAGGTAAAAGAATGGCTCTAGTCTTGTGAATGAGATGTGGTACTCGGGCTATGGCAATTTGGCAACGAAACTTGCAATTTACAGCCATGCTCTAAACATCATACGAAGATATCTACAGTACTCTTTAACAAAAGGTAAACATGGAAGTGACATTTCATTCAATTCTGTTTTCCTTATTGACGTGTGGAGAAAAAAAATTAAACATTCAGAAATCAGTTCAAATATTTCATTCATTTTACGATATATATTGATCTTATTTCTTAATTCTCTGTAATTGACGTGCTCGAAACGTGCGTAGACGAAAATTATTTCATGCAATTCGGAAAATAGTTATTACAATCCTTTAGTCAAGTTTCCTTTTTGGTTAAATTAACCTCTTTTTAATTTGTAATCGCTAAGAGAGAAGGAAAATAGAATTTGAAGACAGTGGGATTATTTTTAATTCCTTTTTGTATAGAAATTGATGACAAAAATGAAACTTTACTTGAAGCTTGATGAATGATCATTAAAGACCGTCGTGTCAATCAATTTACTTCATCTTCAGTTGAATTGGATGTAGTTGAAGCATCTATGCAAACACAGTGATCGGTCGAAGAGGCTCGAGATATGTGCAAGAAAAAATGCAGTGTCAGAAACCTCTGAAATGTCTAATGGTGAAAATGTTGTAGTTCATTGTATTACAGTGGTCGAGATAGTATGCTCATCATAGGCAAGGAAATTCAAATGTGTATGGCTAAACATTACATATCTGTAGAAGGTTTTCCACAAAAGTGCGCTGGGAGCGAGGAGGAAGCAGTGACTCCCTTGACAATCTCGGAAGGGGGCCCGTAGTCCCAAGTAATTAAACATAATATTTCCGTAAATATAATGAATGCCTGATTTTCTCTCTTTAAGTTGATACTGTGGGGAATTAATTCAGGAATCCTGTAAATGGTCCAACGTAAATCCATTGAATTTGTTAAGTGTAGCATTAAAATCAACAGTTCATTCTCCTTTATTTATTTATTTATTAGAAATTTTTTTCATCCAATTAAATAAGTCATGTGAAAAAGAAGGCCAAGAAGGACTCAGAAATGCAGTTCCCACTACTTTTAGGCTGCGCACGCCTACATTTTCACTGTTTTTAGAATTCAATACTCATTTCACATCTTTCCACATTCATTCAGCTTGGAAGACGGAGTTCCGGAGTCATCTTGAGTTTTGACGTACAGACAGAAATGACCATTTGTATCTCGATTGATCTAGAACCTCGTAGTGGGGATGGGGAATCGGAGTTATTACATATTTCAACTTAACAAGGTTTGCATATCATGGATGTTGTCATCACGGTAGTATCTCACGTCATGTGTGTGTAGAATGAAGGAAATAGTTTAGTTAGGAGTACAGTTTAGGAAGTAGGGAGGTTTTTCCCCCTCGAAAGTTAAAGCAATCGAAAGCACTAGTATAGATCATCTGCGCATGTGCAGATCAAGCTTCGCAACACTTTTGTGCGTCTGCACATGCGCAGAAGACCGAGATTGCAGTCGATTGCTGCCCGCTAAGGCGTGCAAGACAACTTCCTAGAATCTGTGTTCTTGTTGGGAGGTCCCACTAATCCAGCCCCCACCCCGCGTCTCCGAAGTTGAGTGAGTTGGTGTGTGTGTGTGTGTTTATTAAATGGTTGGCCAGTTAACATATATTTAGAGCATTGTAAAATGTAGTCCGATAAGGTATGGTCAACCATGTAAAAAAGTCGCTGTAGGCTCTGCCTTGAATGGCAATGAACATGCGCGCGCGCGCTGGCTGCAGCTGGTGCAGGACATGGAGGGGTGCGCGGCGGTGGACTACCTGTACGACGCGGGGCTGGTGTGCTGGACGGACCTGACGCTGGAGCGCATCCAGTGCGTGCCGTACAACGGGTCGGCGCACCCGGCGCCCGTGGCGGGCGCGGGCGGCGGCCACGGGGCGAGCGCCGTGCAGCGCATCGTCACCTCGGAGCTCATCTCGCCCGACGGCCTCGCCGCCGACTGGTACACGCGCAAGCTCTACTGGACGGACGGCGAGATGAACCGCGTGGAGGTGGTGGCGCTGGACACGCGCCACCGCAAGGTGCTCTTCTGGGAGGACATCGACCAGCCGCGCGCCATAGCCCTGGCGCCCATGCGCGGGTGAGCCACCCCCCCTGCCTCCTTCATTACACGGCTTACACGGCCCAATCGATGCCTCTGATTGTGAGCCGGGACTTCCCCACTTCTTAAATTCGTCGTGTTTAAATTAAGATTTTTTTTAAAATTTTCGGCTGTTGTCTATTTCCGCTTCCTACTTCTTTCTTGACCTTCCAAATACATCATATCACCAGTCCTCGTTTCTGTTCTACTTTTACTGCAACCAGAGTAATCACTTTTTTTCTTGTTGGTCTCTCGTTAACCCCGTTTAAAAATACCAAGTGTTTCTTTTCTTAAATATTAGAAAAAAATCCTCTCCTAGGGCTAATTATGTTTTTGCGCCTGTTAAGAAAATTCAGTTACTTAATATTGAAGTTATATTTGAAATTTATTATAGTACGGCTATAGCCATTTACAAGCTACGAGGCATTACGTTTTACGAATTAATTCGATCGAGAACATGGTTGTCCGTCAATTCAAGGCATCACATGATGAATTTAGCATAAAATTACTTTTGGCATGCCAGTAATTGTACCAGTCTTTGTAGAAATATCTCATGTTTGAAATTTCAACCTTTGTCTGTGGAAATGGGTGGATTGTGATGGAAGGGTGTGTGAGTGTCGTGTACGCGTGCGCAGGTTGATGTTCTGGACGGACTGGGGCGAGGTGCCGAAGATCGAGCGCGCGGGCATGAACGGAGACCCGCTGACGCGGCGCCCCATCGTCACCGACAACATCTTCTGGCCCAACGGGCTCACCGTGGACCACAACGCCGAGCGGCTGTACTGGCAGGACGGCAAGCTGCGCTTCATCGCCTCCATGAACTTCGACGGCGGCGGGCGGCGCCAGCTGCTCAGCGGCAACAAGCACCTGCCCTACCCCTTCGCGCTCACCTTCCTCGGCGGCAGCGTCTTCTGGACGGACTGGAAGAGCTGGTGAGCCCCACCTTGCACAATGTTGATGTTTTACTTTCTCGCATACTGCTTATGTAGAATGAAGTTATGTAATGCTGCGGCGAAGACGGCGATTTTGGGGCAGAAAAACCCGTGTTGTTGGTCCCAAATACCGGGAAAGTGGATTAATCTTATTCCAAAAATTTAGTAAATTACTTCCTCAAATATAATCAGAAGGCAAGTTTTGTTGGTCCTTGATGCCCCCCCCCCCCAATTTGTTTTACAACAAAATGTCTGTCCGTCCATCTGTGAACAACAGTAGCGGTTAAAACCTAACGTAACGGATTTTTATCAAATTGATATTTCCCATGCGATCTGATTGGTCCCATCACTTTTAAACGAATATTTTGGTTAAAGGGTGTGTTTTTTAACATGAAGCCCCAATGATAGTTTTAAATTTTCTTAACATGGCTCCCAATTTTTTCTTCGATTTGTTTCCCTCAAATGCAGTAATATATATATTTATAAAAATTGCGCAGGTTGAATTTACTCTAAATTTTTGAAATTTCATTCTTCATTGCATCAACTCGTTGATGTACAATCTATTAGTCTGGGATTATGGAGGCCAGATAAAAAAGGAACAATAAAGAGAAATAAAAACACGTAATCTTGTTTCATAACAGCGAGAATTACGAATATTTGCGCACTTGGTCGATTCCCTTCGTAATGTAGGTCTATCAAAACAAATTCATTATGAGACATCTTTTGTAGGTTTACTTGGGTCATTTGTGTATTAAATGAAAATACCGTTCAATGAATTTTGAGAAGTTAACTATTGTGACATAACGAATATGATTTGTTCTGGTTACTAAAGACGAAATCGATACTTAAATTTACTAGATATCTCTCGAATCCAAGAGAAAAAGACACGTTAGATGTCAGGTACAATAAAATACTAACAATGTATTTAAAGAAAGCAAAACACAATGTTACTTCAGTGGAATATGATTTTGGCATATCTATAATATTTGACTTTTTACGAAATACGTCTTTTCACCATTCGCCAGAAATTTTCTATTCACCCACGTCATTTGGCCATGCAATGCCATTTTCGAATTCAGTGACCTGAATGTGTCAAAATTATCTACTCTCATTTCCATAACATTTTGTGCATTGAACAGTGAAATTATGCAAGGAAAACGAACAATTTGGTCATTCGTAGGCAAATGAAACTCGAAATGTATACAGGTTTGAATTTATGAAACGATTTGATAAAATAAACGTATGATACAGATGCCAAAGCGAAAATGAAGTTACAGTATATTTGGATGCCAATGGAACGGCAGCCAGTTTTTTCTTTTTCTTTTTTTTTTCCTTGAAAAATAAAATACGTCGTAACATTCCTTCTCGGCGCGGCATTGGATCCCTGGCGCATAGGCAACCCGACTTACCTCGCTGCGTCCACATTGCGATATGCTGCAATATTTTAGCTCCGATGGAAAATAATAATATTAATAATAATAATAATAATAATAATAATAATAATAATAATAATAATAATAATAATAATAATCATCTTCAGGATCTGTAAATAACATACCATTGCATTTTTCCAAATATTTATTTGCGACTTATTAATTATTTTGTGTTTAATAATCATCAAGCACTTAGACTTTAAATTGAATGTTAGTATTGAACGTTGTATTTCAATTTTACTTTGCTATTAATGTATTCTGAGAAATTGCAGCCGTTCTAAACGCCTCGGTGCGAAAGGTCACGGGTGCTCATCCCGCCGTGGACGTTGGTGTTTGACTTCTTGACTCGAGCGTGTGTGAGTGAGCGCGCGGTTGGGGCTGCGCAGGGACATCATGCAGCTGGAGAACGGCGCCCGCGAGCCGCGCCAGCTGCTGCACTCTGACCAGACGCCGCTGTACGTGCAGGCGTGGGACCGCAGCCGCCAGCCGCCCGGCCGCTCGCCCTGCCAGCGCGACAACGGCGGCTGCTCGCACCTCTGCTTGCTGGCGCCCGACCCGCCCGGCTACTCGTGTGCCTGCCCCACGGGCGTGCGCCTCATCGACAAGCGCACCTGCGCCGACGGTGCGTGCCACGCCCTCGCCCACGCGCTCGCGACGCTCACGTTCCAACTCGCCGACGCACACACATACCTTCACACTAGTATTGTACATTAGCTTTCTCCCGCACTCCCTCTGACTCTCTCCTTCCCTGTCCCTCATTCCGTTCTTATCCCTCCAACACTCCTTCATTCACCCACCCTCCTCCCTATCTCTCTCCCTCCATCCCTCCCTCCCTCCTACTTCCCTCTCTCCACCTTTCCTGCCTTTCATCTCTCTTCCCCTCTTGTCTTCTTTCTTCCTTCTTTCCTCCCTCCCTTGTTTCTTTCTCTTCCTCCCCATTTCTCTACCTTTCTCTCACTTATTCAAATACGCTACTCACCTTCTCGTTTCTTTCTTTCTTTCTCTTCATTTTCTTCTTATCCCATCATCCACCCAAGTTCGCTCTCCATTTTCTTTTCAGCCACAGGTCAGCATTTTTATTTCCCTGATTTATTATCTAGCCTACACTCACACGCGTTTAACACTAATGTATTTCATTCGCTTTTTCTCCCTCCATATCACTCTCCATCTGCCCCTCTCTGTACCTCTCCAATGTCGCCCCCCCTCCCCGCTCACTCGTTGACCAATGTTTCTCGGTTTCTTGCTTCTTACTTCCCTTTCTCATTCATTTTCATTTCTCTATACATCCATTCTATATGACTATTTGCTTTCACACTCACTCTCGATTTCTAAGCAGATCATCCCTTACTCACTAGCTTTCACAAACACATCACACTCACTGCATGTTTCTCTTATTTATTTACTCACGCCCGCTTACCCACCCTTTTCTAACTGTAACAGTTTACACTACTCACCGTGGGTACTCGAAATTACATACTTAAGCACTTATTCATCTTTTCAGTCTACACTCATTCAATCACGCCAATCACTAACTAGCGTGAGCTTGTCCTTTGTAAATATTAGGTCAAAAAAATACTGCCGTAAACATATTGTATACCAGTCTACACTTACATTCTCAATGCGACCAGAAAACGCAACCACGAGAACAGGGGTTATGTTTAGAAAATGACAATTGCACAAGAAAGAACCATTTCATTATCACTTTATCATTCACGTGAAGTGCCATCCTTCTCCCATTTGAACGATATAGTATATATATATATATATATATATATAATATATATATATATATACACACACACACACCATTTGCGACAGTTCCTCGAAATCGTAAAGCCATGGTAGACTTTGTTGTTGATAAGTCGTATCACCAGCACTTCTGAATGATGCATTTCCTGTTTTTTCTGCCCGCAAATCAGGATGAGTGGTAGCGACTGCTGCAACAGAGTTAACTCGCAGTTGTGTACGCGCGTGCACGCATTGCTCTGGGAAATTCACGCGGAAGCGGCCGGCGTCATTAATTGGCCTTGCCCGATTTCACTTTATTGAACGCCCTCTACATGGGAACATTTGTAGTTCGCGGAGATCAAAGGCTTCGCAATGAAGTTTTATCCAGCAGCGGTGACATTTATTGCTCTCGGTGGCAAACTGATGCTTGGAGGAAGACAATTTTATTCTTTGAGTAAATAGTGTACTGTCCCTTTTTGGTTGGGAAGGGGGAGAGAAGTTATAAAAATATTGTAATATTTTTGTCGTCGAAAGTCGGGTGTCTTCAATTGTTTCTTGTAAGACATCGATATGGATGTTGGAAAATTAATGCAACTGCACAAGAAAGAGATTAAAGGAAGAATTTGACTTGTGTCTCCCGAATCACAATAAGAAAGTATTCGTTTTCACTTTGAAATCCATACCTCCTGTGTAAAGTGCCTAATATTTATTCGCCTCTGAATTTACGGTTCGTTAGATGCATCCAGTTGAGAACGAAAAAGAAATCTGGAACACATTGGGTATTTATTGTTACTCAGATTCAAAATGTATACTCAGTCCCTCGTTACCTTCGAATGATGATATATACACAGCATTTTCTTAGTGCATTGGACCTAATTCGGACCCCAAAATCCCCCCCCCCCTCTCTCTCCTCCTGTTCTCTTCCCGTTTCTCTCTCTCCCTCTCTCCCCCTTCTCTCTCTCCCCAACTCCCTCGCGCGCGCGCGCACACACACACACACACACATACACATACACATACACATACACATACACATACATACACTACGTAACCCTTCCCAGTGAAAACTTTCAAGCCATTTCTAAGACTTCAACCGGCAACGTTTACGCGCCCGAATTTGCTCATAGCTACCGTTGCCGTTGCAGCTTCTCTTACCCAGAGGTTCGAGTCCCGGCGGCGGCGGATTTTTGCTACATATGTAGGTCCAATCCAGCGTAATTGTCTGGAGGAGAATACTAACGGCCAGCTGCTCTAAGCGGTAGTTTCCCGGTTTTTTTTTTTTTTTTCGAGTAATACCAGGCGAAAGCTGAAGCAGTAACCTAACAAACCAACCAACCAAGGACCATGCGCGATCTTCCCTTCGTCATCTTTGTCCCCCTTCTTCCCATACATTCACACTCACACACATGCATGCTGTACACTACCACACATGTCAGGAGACCGATCGGGCGCCTTGAGCTTTTCCCGAATATCTTTCACAAGATGTACGGGACTAATGCGCGCAGTTGACGAGTCCAGAAACACAGAATCACTTTCTGTCTCTAGTTCTCTCGAACTAATTCACTCACTCACTCACTCTCACTCACTCACTCTCACTCACTCACTCTCACTCACTCACTCTCACTCACTCACTCACTCACTCACTCACTCTCACTCGCTCTCTCTCTCAATCGCTCTCTCTCACTCACTCGCGCTGTCACTTGCACTCTCTCTTGCTCCCTACCTACCTCACTCACTCTCTCGCTCGCTCTCACTCTAATTCACTCACTCATTCACTTACTCACTCAATCATTCACTCACCTGCCCTCAGCCAACGTAGTCGTAACGAAGGCGTGCGCGCCGCTTTGCGCAGGTCCGCGCGACGTGCTGCTGGTGGTGCAGCGCAACGACATCTCCAAGCTGTCGCTGGACACGCCCGACTTCACCATCTCGGCGCTGCCGCTGCACGACGTGAAGCACGCCATCGCCATCGACTTCGACCCGGTGGACGAGCTGCTGTACTGGACGGACGACGAGGCGCACGCGCTGCGGCGGGCGCGGCTGGACGGCTCGGCGCAGGAGGACGTGGTGACGGCCGAGCTGGGCCACCCGGACGGCATCGCCGTCGATTGGGTGGCGCGCAACCTCTACTGGACCGACACCGGCATGGACCGCATCGAGGTGGCGCGCCTCGACGGCAAGTACCGCAAGGTAGGTGCTTTCGTAGATGTTATAGGGTTCGAGGCCCACACCAGCTAGGTCGTGGAAAAATTCCTGCTTTTCTCATTAGTTGTTTTCCTCGGTTTCTCCCATCCTTACCAGGTGAACGTCGAAGTAGTTCCCTAATAAATAAGACACGAACCTCTCGCGATCTTTCCTCCCCCTTTATCTTACCTATTTCCAGTATTGGCTTACACTTTACAATGCAAGGAGGAAAGCCAGTCGGAAATTTGCGACTTCTACTTGCGTGAAGAGATGCTTGGGAGAGGAAAAATCATTTAGGCCGCCGCCGAGTGTCACTTCGTGTGACAAACGACCAAAGCAGTAGAAGCGCCCGGACACACTACATACTCGCTTCTGGCTTGCGGGAGGGATGTGCTGTATCTGGGAGGGAGGTCTGCATCAAATAACGATTTCAATTGTGAAAAACATAGATTTCGTTGTGAAACAATAAAGTAGGCATGGATAGTTGCAGACTTACGTCCGCCGCGAGCCAGTGTTGTGAGCTTCGCTTGCTCGTGTGTGTCTAACGCACGATGTAAATGGATTGAGTGTCGACTATATCTTTAGAGGAACATCAATTCTATCAAATACAATGTTACAATGGTGAGAGTTTTGTTTATCTATCCAATATCTGTGGCGGAATGGTATCATAAAACGTTGGTGATTCACAAAATTATGCAGAGGGGGTTGAGGAAAAAAAACTTGGCGGGTGACCCAGTTACTTCTGTAAACAAATATTGCCACGCAAGAGGCTTTGTTGATATTTGAAATATGTTAAGAACTCCATCTTTATTAAACGGGGCTGATATAACTATGGGAATTAGTATGTTTTCTTTTTTAAATAAACTTACACTTAAATGCTTGTTTGGTTTAACAGGTACTTGTTATGAAATTAAAAAGCATTTCCTTCGCCTAATCTTTCTCGTGTAGTATACTTACCTTGTGCATCCCTTCCCTCTCTGGGAGGGAATTGCCTCGTCAGGACATTGCCCGTCAGGACATGCCGCGTGCGCGGAATCGAGCTTACGATCATTCGCGCGCTCTCTCGTCGGAAGACCCAGATTCCTTCGCCAGGTCTGTGAAATAGTTGATTAATGTAACGGAGTATTACACCTCCCTGCCCTCCGCTGGCAGACTTTGCCTATGTTTTACAATATTGTGGGGCCTGGGTTGCATCTCGGAGTTAACAATCAGACTTAAGAGTACACGCTCGAATCATTCTTGTATCTGATTTTACTCCTATTAAAACGTAGAGCGAATTGACAGCGATCAGCAGGGACGCATTTATTCAATTCAATTCGTTACAACGCAATATTTCATCTGATCAAACATTAATTCGCACGTTTTAAACGGAGTATGTATAGATACGAAATGCAAAATAATTGTGATACGGTAGGACTTGTCAGAAGAATTGTGCGAACGAAACAGTATGTACTAGTTGCACCCATACATAAATTTCACTCTAAATAAACCATTGTTTAAAAAACAAAAGTAGCTGCATATTGGTACTAAGCTACGAACTGTCACCAGCTGATATGGGTCAAGGTAATCGCTGTTGCTACTGCAGCATCTCTGAGCAGAGATACCTGGAGGGAAAATTCAATAACCCCAAACCAAATTACTACATTGTGTAAATCGTTGTTTTAAAAGTAAAAATGGCTTCATATTGAAGTCCTGCTGTGAATGTTTCTGTCTACCCTTGTTAAGAAGTGGAGGTTCACTTCAAATGGAACATCCTCAATGATCTCATTTTGTCAATTAAGCAATGGAAACATAACTGTTCGTGTGTTCCTTCATGATCAGGTTAGCGGAAATTACTGTAGTGCTGTGAATAATTAATTCAAACATGGATTCTGTCAACATCAATAATTCAGAAATATGTAATCCAAAATAAGTGGCTCAACCCAGGCAGTCAAGCTGGGGTCAAATGAAAGAAGAATTCCCAGAAGTTTGCCAGTAGGCTAGTAGTACCCAGCAACATTTTTTCCTCTATTTTTCATTAAAATTTTATCAAATTGTCCCTTTTTTTTGATCTGCCATCATTTTTATTAATAAAATGCACAAATTGCAACAAATAAAATGCAACTACTTTTAAATTGCTCAAAGAAATTGTCATCCCGACTGGGAAACTAAACCAAGCCTTGCAGTTTAAACCAATTTTCTCCGCCCAATGAATTTCCAAGCCAATTATTACTTTGAACCATTTAAATTATTAAATACATTTGTTGCATTGTAACAAGGTCACATCATGGGAGACATTTACTGTATGGAACACATTAGAAACACATTTGTTCTGTTTTAACCCCTTCACAGTCGTGAATCGCAGGTTCAAATGACTGTTGGTTCCACTTCGTCGATTCAAGACTGTGAAGGTGTGTCTGCATCTGTGATTTTAGATACACAGGCTCACTGTTAGCCAACCATACTACATATGCTTGTACAAACTGAATTCCCTTTTGATTTATTTATATCAAGAAATAAATCAAAAGGGAATTGTTTTGTATTTTTGTATTTGGAATTTTGGAATTGTCTTGTGTGTTCCATCTAAATAGAAATTAGATATAGAAATGAGAAAAATGTAATATATGAATAAATATGTTGCTTTAACATCTAATGTAACATTATGTTATTTCTTGCTTCCTAGGTTTTGATAAGTGAGGATTTGAATGAACCTCGTGCAATTGCTGTGGCTCCTACCGAGGGATGGTTGTTCTGGTCAGACTGGGAAACTGGACGGGCTCGAATAGAGCGTGCAGCATTGGATGGCACTACTCGACGTGTTCTTGTCAATGAGAAACTGGGTTGGCCAAATGGCATTGTGTTAGATATTGAGCATCGCCACCTTTACTGGTGTGATGCAATGACAGACAAATTGGAGGTAAATAATAATATGTTATAAAAAAAATTAGTGAGGAATAGATTTCTTTTACATGTAAAGATATTTGTGTCTTGTAAATAATTTCTGGCCTTTTGATAAATGAGAAAGTAATAAGATTTTTGTTTGTGTAAATTTGCAGGTTGTTACGCTGGATGGTAATGAGCGTCGTGAAGTGTTGAATGATGGACTCCCCCATATGTTTGGTCTCAGTCTTCTAGGAGATTATCTGTATTGGACTGATTGGCAGAAGAGAACAATAGAGCGTGTTCACAAATTAACAGGGGGAAATCGTACCCTAATTGTTGAACAGCTTCCAAATGTAATGGGACTGAAAGTGATGCGTCTAGGTGAAGCTCCAGGAAATAATAGCTGTTCTGTGAATAATGCTGGATGCAGTCATTTGTGCCTAAACCGTCCAGATGGTCATGTCTGTGCCTGTCAAATGGGTAAACTTTCTGTTTCAAATCACTTTTTATAGTATAAAATTAAAATTCTGTTTTCCTGTTATCATATGAATATATTTTACATTTAGAGTCATGAATATTTACCAAAAAAATATTATCATTTTGGATAATTTTGTTCATAATTGGTGAGAGTTTTAGTTGTATTGAATTTTACTACATTTTGTGATAAATATATCGCATTTTAATTTGTTTGCAGATTATGTCTTTGATGTTTATTAATGATTTACCTGAAACCTTTTTTAACAAGATACATATAACTTGGATTTAGGGTTGTCCTTTTCTGTAGAAATTAGTGAGTTTAAAGTTATCAAAAAATATTATGAGGAAAATCTGTCACGAACTATATTGACTAATTTTTTAAAATTTAGTATAATGATTTGGTTTTTAAATGTATAGTTTAAATTTTTAACATGCCTGTATTTATTTTTGTTGTTATGGTGTTTAAGGTTATGAATTGACAGCAGATGAAAAAACATGTGTCATTCCAGAAGCTTTTCTCCTGTATGCTCGGCGTGAAAATATTGGCCGAATTAGTATTGAAAATAGCAAAAATGATGCAACAATCCCTGTATCAGGGGTGAAGGATGCAAGGTAATATCTCTTTCCAAACATGTGGTATAAAATATTAGTTAGGCCATTTGTATTAATTTTGGAGGGGAGGATGTGGATTCTCTTGTTTATGATTTTCTTAAAATGTTGATCGACAATACAAATATTCTGGTAAATAAATGTATGGCAAAGGAATTTATGTAGCATTAAATTGTATAACAATACTTAAATATTTGTACCTTTACAGAAGATGTCAATACATTTCAGTTTTAACATTCAACTAAGAGGAAAATTATTTTATAAAAAAAGTGGTCTTCTCTCTTTATTAGCATTTTAAATCTATTTATTTCACATTGTTTTCTATTATAGTGCCTTAGATTTTGACATTAATGACAACCGGATCTACTGGACCGATGTTCGTCTCAAAGTCATTATGAGAGCTTTTATGAATGGTTCTGACGTGCGTAAAATTATTGAACTAGGACTTGATACTCCCGAAGGTACACATTATTTTATTTACTCATATAAATGCTTTTCAATTTCTTGTAAATATTGGTTTTATTTTAATACTCTCATGTTTTGATAGGAATGGCTGTGGATTGGGTTGCTCATAATATCTATTGGACTGATACTGGTAGCATGCGAATAGAAGTTGCCCGTACTAATGGTAGCGCCCGAAAAGTACTTTTGTGGAAAGGTTTAGATGAGCCCCGAAGTATTGTATTAGATCCGCGAGAGGGGTAAGTCAGTGTATATTTGCTTGTGGAAAACTAAGTTTTTAAACTTCAGTTGTAACAAATGATGTGTATTGTAAACTTCTGAAATATTCTTCAGGTACATGTATTGGAGTGATTGGGGTAATCAAGGGCGTATTGAAAGAGCTGCTTTGGATGGATCTCAGCGTAGTGAGCTCTTTCTGAAGACAGGTCGAGCAAGAGGCCTAACTATTGATTATGCGACTCGACAGCTGTACTGGACAGATAGTTATCCTGCTGCCCTATACATGGCCAGCTTGGATGGTCGCAACCGACGGGAGCTAGTGACTCAGGGTTTGGAATGGCCTTATGGCTTGACACAATACCAGGTATTTATTTTTACTTTGTGACAAATTTTAATTTTTCTAACCAATGCTTGAGCCATTTCTGTAAGAGCAATAAATGCAACACAATTTTGTATGTTATTTTCTTGTTTTCAAAATTTGGCTTTATGTGACATTATTCAACACTTCCCTGGTGAACAGTGTAGTATTTTAGTCCTTAATTAATTAAATACTAGTAATTTGTAAACACATATTAAATATAATTTTTTTGTTTATTTCATTTTCCTTAGAAGTACCTTGGAAGGGTTGACCAGAAATTAAAAAAAAAAAAAGTATTTAAAACATAAAAATTAAGCCATTCAGCTTGTGGGCGGGAAAAGAAGAAAGAGGGGAAAAAGAAAGATTTATTTTTAATTCTAGAAAGGAACATGCAAAAAAATAGGAAGAATACTTTTTTTTAAGTGCCACTTTTATTATGTATTGTAATATAATTGTCCTGTCACCCTTATGGCCAAAACAAGTTAATTTTGTAAAACTTTTGTAAAAGTTTTTTATTCACAATTGCCGAGCGTACAGAGAAGCCGTTAACATGAGTAGTCACAAAATAACCAGGAGATTTATCGGGGACTTGCCAAATTAACCAAAATCTGAATACTGATGTCCAAACACGATGCCGTTATCGTGATCTAAATACCCGAAGAGGTCTGTTATACTGGCCGGCAGCGTATTCACTCACTCGCACTCTTGTGGCTCGCACTATGATGGGACGATTGTAACTGGCTTCACTGCTCACTGAGCGCCGTTTTATACCCGGTCAGGACTGAAGGTTCGCCGACTGGCCCGGCCGTACGGACGATGGCGCGCTCGGTCGCGTTGACCTCTCGTGAGCGGTGTCCGTATTTTCCTGGGGCGCCGTCGCCTCGCTGCTGCGCCCCGGTGCCGGTTCTTTCATAGGGGCACGGGCGACTACTACAGTCACATTGAATGAACTCTCCATACATGTTTTTTAAACCTGGATACTATTTCACATTATTTACTAGGAGTGTGATTAATCTATTCACTGTTTTTGTGAATTTTCAGGTAATAAATATAATAAATAATTTTAAAATAGCTTATTGTTGCACCTCCAGCTGGTAATTTCACGATAAAAAAGTTTAATTTGTGCATTGCAAGTTCAGACAATATTTTAAACATATTACAGTTGCCCCTCTATCCTCGGTCATAGAAAGTTACTTTTAAAAAAATGTACTGTCACGCCCACATCTCTAATTTAACGTCGAACAGGCAAGCTCTTCGACTCCTGCTGGTTACCTACAAGTGACTACAGGAGGATGAACTTGTTATATAGAAATGAAAGAAGATATTCAGTGAACATAATTTCTCTACTTTAATGTCTATAATCACGAATAAAATTCAAATGAGCTCATTTTCCATAAAAAATAATTAGTTTACATTAATTCTTTACCCAAAAAAAACTCGTTACATTGAAAGATTCAGAATTTTTTTCTAAATTCGCCAATGCGCGGCCGAGAGTTACCATTACTATCACTTGTGGTTGTTTTTTAGTCTGTTCATAATTTTTGCCTGAAGGGCTGACACTAACCACGCCAGGTTAGGCGGATGACACTGACAGTTTGTTCTCGATGTTGTTGGCCTCACTCAGCTGTTCCGGTCTTTTTTCGGGGCAGAGTAGGCTGGCTGGCAGGCTGGCTGCGTGGCATTTGAGGGCATGCGGCCCCGGGCGCAGGTAGCAGAGTTCGTCGGGCGCACAAACGAGTTTCCTCCTCGCACTAAGATCGAATCAGTAGGTGTTCATAGTTCGTGTTTCTAATCATTCTCAATTTTCGCGACTCTTAATCAAATTCACCGGAAAAGTGTGTTCCGAAAACAGGTTTACGTAATTTGAAAAAGTTCAATCACAGAATTACGCAAGCAGAAACTTTGTGATAAGAAACAGCAATTTTGTTTCTTTCTTTTAACATCGCCTATTAGAATAGACTTAGAACATTTTGATACCTCCCTGTTGCCACTGATCTCACGACTGGCAATCAACCAAGAGGCAGGCAGCCTCTTATGATGCGATGGCCAAATAATAAGTTGGTGCTTGCAGCCGGTAGAGAATCTGTTCCACCTCTTCTTTTCTCACCACCCCCCCCCCCCCCCCAGAAAGTTCTAGATCGCTCTGAAATAATGACCAGACCACGCCTAGCTATTGGTACAAGCTAAGTACGCCGCAATTAAACTTCGGCCAATCATAGAAGGCACCTGAGGGGTTCCTTCTAGGAAATTCCATTATCTCCATCGTTGTTCCTCATACTGTTTATTAAATGCACGTGGCTTTGGTGCGTAAGTGATCGTCGTCGCTGTGGCCCAAACTTTTTCATTATTATGATTTAATCGTCGCCAGGTTCGGTGGGCGGGCGCGGGGGTGGGCGCAGGGATGGGCGAAGGGTGCAACTGCCTTCTTACCCGTTCCTCACCCTTCCGTAAACAGAGGGGATGGGGTCTCGGCTGCAGGCGTTTCATTTAGGGCCCCTCCCCACGGCGCGGCTGCGGCGCGCTTCGCAGCAGCGCGGCGCGTAACAGAGCATTGGTTTGAATGGAGGCCTTCCCACGTGCAGCGGGTGGCGGCTGCTGCGGCAGCCAACGCCGAACTCCAGCTACGCGAAGCGGAGGAGGGGCCATGCGCCACCTCTAGCAGAACACAGCTTTAAATGGGAGCGTTCCCACTGCGCCGCGGCCGCAGCGTTCTACCTGCTCCGGTCCCTTTGTTCGTCGTCGCCGGAGGGTCGGCCAAACCTACCCCTCCAGACCCCACCTCCTTCCACGGCAGGCGGCGGTGCGGCCGTGGCTCTGGCGGTGGCTGCGTCGGAAGGGCTCTGCTCCTTGAAGGAAGCGCGCCGCGGTCGCGCCGTGGGAAGGCGCCCTTACTGTAGGCGCTCACAAAGAAAGAGAGGGGCGGGCAGGCGCCGCCTGTCCGGCGTTATTGAAATCAACAAGGGCTGTCAAGTGCGTCGTTTTTTACGACACATTTGGTCGCATTTCAAAAGAACCAAGAAACAGTATTTTAATTACTAAAATTCAGTGACGCTACAGTACTTGTTTACATTTTTGTTTCATTACAAAAATATATTTAATTATCGCCAGTCTGATGACTCAATTTTCTCAATTCATATATATACCAGAATGAGAGAATAGTAATCCACAATGAATCACCTCTGTACTTGCAGGTGATTTGAAACTATCAAAATCTGTTTTCCAGAATTCTTCCAGAATATTCTTGAGGGAACTGGCTAAGAATTGCATAAATTGATTTGTCTTCTTGGGCGGAATTGAATGAGCTATTGATTTCTTCTGATGGTAATATGTCACCCAAGACACTTTTTAGTTGCTTAAAAAACAAAAACAAAAAAAAAAAAAATTTTTTTGGTAAATTTCTTGGAATCTTCTGTATGCATCCGCCTAAATTATCAGTTCCCCACCTGTAGACTTTCATGGGATTTTCAATTTCATGGGAATGAGAGAGCAAAAGGTAAGTGTGGTACACGAAATTCGCCAGGTTGCTCGTTTTAGGGTTAGGAAAAATATTTTTTTTATTCATTATTTCTTTCATTGTATGGACACCACAATTGAAATGTAATTATCTAAACAATATCTTATGACTTAGTTACAAATTTAATTAGTAGGTTACCTGAAAGTTATTTCAAATTTTAATCATATAGAGTTTGTATATACCGTATTTACCCGAATATAAGAAGAGTTTTTTTCTTCGAAATATCTCAGTCGAAAAATGCTGGGTCGTCTTATATTTGCAGATTGAGCCTAGTCGGTTAGGATTTAAGTTTCTACATTGCCATTCCATGTCATGAAACTCATTGTTGACGTAACAATAAACTGCGATGACCATAAAAATATCGCGCGTAACAATACGTAATTATATTTGCGTTCGTATTCTCGCTCTACCGCGAATTTGTGGGGAATTCAGACCGATATTTTTGAATGGGCCTGTAAAGAAAATCTCTAACGGAATGACATCGTATCAAATGAAACGTAACGTGAAAATGTATGCCGAGAGTTTGTTACACGATGCAGGTTCGACGAAACCGTGCGGATTCTCGGTTCGACGCCCGGCGAATACGAATTTGCTCTTTGAACAGAAACTGAGGCCATAAACCAGTGCGGAATGGATTGAAAATTTGGCGACGGAAGGGAATGTTCTTAAAAGGCGTCTTATGAAGGACTATGAACAACGCAAAATTTAGTCTTTCAAGAGGGGTCTAAAAAGTTAGAACTGTGACATTTTCTAACTTTTCAGCGATAACTCTAACATTTTCATCAACAAGACAGTTTTCTAGTCAATAAGACATTTTGTAATTTTATTTTGACTAAATAGGAAGAATTAGTTAAAAATTCTCAGGAGGCTTCTTTAAAATTAGGATGTTGTCTTATATTCGAAGTTGACTTAACTCAGGTAAATGCGGAAAATTAAGCATTTTTGTTTAAATTCAATGGTTACACTGTCTATTGGCCATATTTTCAGAGTTAGGCTTTTATTATATTTGCGTGAAAATTAAAATGGGCGATATAATTTTGCATTAAAACTATTTAAAGTATTAAAATATCAAAGTAACTTTCGTCCATTTTTCATAGATAGAGGTGGAAATTATTTGCTTGCCATTGCCTCTGAACTATCTGCCTATGCCTCTGACCAGATCGGTCAAAGGATTACAGATTTAAAAAAAAAAAGTGTGAGTCCATATTTTGTTCAAATTAATGTTTCTTGTTTATTTTCCTTTTCCAGAATTTTATCTACTGGTCAGATTTCAAATCTGGCAATATTGAATGTGTCGACAAAATGACAGGACTGAACCGAACACGCATTCATGAAAATCTCAACAGTACCACAGATTTGCTAGTGTTCCACTCATCCCGACAGGCTGGATGGAACCAGTGTTTTCAGAATGGTGGCTGTTCCCATTTGTGTTTAGCTCTTCCTGCTGGAGAAACTCCTATTCCTGGAATTGGTGGTCCTCATGGCACTAACAGTCATGGTCTCCCTCAACCTACACGGCAGTCGACTACTTACCGGTGTGGTTGCCCTACTCACTATACGTTAGCTGCTGATAATCAAACATGCAAAGGTGAGGACTGCTTTGAAATGCTTATCCAAAAATAATTTCTGAAAAGAAATGTTTAAAAAGCCAATATCATTATCAATCACAGTAATCATTAGCTGGTTTAACTTCTGAAAACAAATTTAGTCTGCTAAGCATAATATCAATATGTGAGATAGATTAAAATGTACTTATTAACTGATCTTTCAAATCTCTTTGTAGCTCCTGAATCATTCCTTGTATATAGTCAACGGAATCTTTTAACTAGACTGCTTCCTGACACTGATGATTGTCCAACTGCTGTACTTCCAATACACAATTTGAAAAATGTGCGAGCTATTGAATTTGATCCTGTTTCACAGTTTTTCTATTGGGTAAGCATTTTGCTCAACATTTTTTATAATATGTAGCTTGAAATTTGATTTTAACTCTTCAGTTTTTGTGCTAATTTTTGGTTTAAATACCTAAAATTAAATAAAAGTGATCATTTCTCAAACATAAGGAAGTATTATAATGATGAAGTTCTAAAAAAATGCTGTCTAATTGCAGGTTGATGGAAAGTCACAGTCAATACGACGTGTATATGATAATGGGTCTCATGCTAGTGTTTTGGTTCCTGCTGGCTCTCGTCATCATCCTTATGACCTGGCAGTGGATCCGTACCGTCGATTATTGTTTTGGTCTTGTGCATCTGCAGATGCCATCAATGTGTCTCGCCTTGATAATGGGACTGAAGTGGGAGTGGTTGTCAAAGGCACTGATGAAAAGCCTCGTAGTATTGCTCTTCATCCTGAGAAAGGGTTGGTTTGCATTTGTTTTTGGAATATTGCTTTGTTAGATTAAAAGGAATGCTACTCATTTGTTTTAATCTTGTTATTATGTTGTATATGTTTTACTCTGTATTTGATATCAAAAAATTTGAAACAGTTACAAATTGAAATAATATATTTTGGGCTGATGCATAAACTCATATATTTTGATGATTGTTTAAATGCTTTTGTCCATTATGATGACATGATACGTTAACCTGAGAGTCCTCAAAATGAGCTGTGACCTTTTCACCAGTGAATGTCATTTGCATACCATTTGTAAGGAGAAAAGAAATAAAGAACTTAATAATAGTTTTTGCAGTGAAAAATTGGAAAAAACATTATGAACTTGTGCATCAACCATTAGATCCAGCCCGCATTATTCATATACTGATATTTTTGATTTTCATTCTCTCAGTTTCCTCTTCTGGGTGGATGTGGGCCAACGTCGTGTGGTGCGTTCACAATTGAATGGGCAGAAGAGAGAGATTATTTCTCAGGAAGAGACTGACCAGTTATCCGCTCTTGCTGTGGACCGAAGGGAAAACAGAGTCTTCTGGGTATCACTTCATCAAATTAAAAGTGCTGACCTAGATGGCCGCAAAAGGTACTTGTTTTTAAAAATACTAGTAGGTGTAGTACCAGTAGGTGGCCATAATACGCATTTAGGTAAAAACATTCTTGCATTGTTGCCCTCTCAAGAATGCATTTACCTAAATACTATTCATTTCTGTCATTTACTGTCATACTATTTATCGCTATTTACATTTCTTCCCATATTTTGAACCAAAGAGAAAAAGGCTACTCCAGACCATTGAACATTTTGATCCATTGTCATTTAGTTGAGAAACTTATAAGAGAAGTACCTGAACGTGTGCCATTGCATCACACGGAAGGAAAAGCTGTAGTTATGACTGAAAATACTGCATATCCATGAAAATACATGTTTATGTGTACCAAGATCATTACACATATACACATTAATATTGTTAATACCACGAATCCTGCTAACCTTACCTTAATGTAGTGATTGAATTTTTTAATATCATCACTGAAATTTTTATATAAATGAACAGTTGTCAGTCACCTAAGTGATATTATTGAGATTAACAGGTCATTTATTGTTGATCAGAACTCCCTCACCTCTTTGGTGTTTTCCATTTCCCACGAACTTGCCAAGTTGAGCATGACGCTATTCTTCCCTTTCCTTTCTAGCTGCTCATTTCAAACAATGCAAATTTTATAGATTTTTATTAATAAAAGAAAGCTGCAATTTATTCAATATATAGTGCCCTCCACTCTTAATTTTTTCTTCTTGTTTTTGGAGGGGGTAATTCACTTTTTTTTAAAAGCTGCTCACTGGTAGGTGATTTGGAGGGTCATCAAAATAGTTCTCTTCAGAGTTTTAATATATATGACGTTTTATTAGTTACATTTTGTGTTGTCTTCTAAGGAATGTTTAATAGGTAGTTTATTCTCAAATTTATTCCCATAGTGCTATTATTCTGGATCTGGATCGCGATGCTTCAGCCAAACAGTTGGCTGTCCTAGGACAGTGGCTGTATTGGGCTGATGCAGAAAGACAGCAAGTTGTTCGTGCCCGTAAAAGTGATGGACAAAAACAGTCAGAAGTTCGTGGTCGTTTAGTGAACCTCTCTGATCTGGTAGCCGTTCAAGTACCTGATCCAGAGGTAAGTGTTTTGTTGTATTTGCTATATTTCAGAGTAGAATTGTCAAAACTATACTAATTTCTTTGATTGAGTGTTTCAATATGTTTTATGACTTGCTAATCTATGTGTTATTTGTGTCATAGATGCTGGAAGGGCATCCTTGTTCATGGCAGCGTGATCATGGTGGCTGCTCACATTTGTGCCTTGTGAGTCCCGAGGGAGCTGCTGAATGTGGTTGCCCTGTAGGCTTGGTGTTTGGACGTGATGGCAATGAAAAAAATTGTGTAAAGCCTCCCAATTGTGGAGATAATATGTTTATGTGTGCTGGTATCGGCAAGGATTGCATTCCAATGGAATGGCGGTGTGATGGGTTTGATGATTGTCCAGATAGTTCAGACGAGATAGAATGCCCTGCATGTGGACCTGATAAATTCTTGTGCCGATCTGGAGGATGCATTGGTAGGTAGAGTTAACAATATTTTCTCAAAGATATTTTGAATACACAATTTTGAACACAATAATTTGTGATTTATTACTATTATCTTCATGTATTTTGCAGCTCGTGAAAATGAATGTGATGGGATAGATCATTGCACCGACCGGTCAGATGAATTGCACTGTTGTGCAAAGCCTGACATGTTTCGTTGTGCTACAGAACATTGTGTACGACCTGAGCTTCGATGTGACAACTATGTAAATTGCCGAGATGGTTCAGATGAGACTGCTCCGGACTGCCCTGCTCAACGTGAGTAGTAGTATGATTTGCAATTTATAAAATCAGTTGATGTAGGCATCATTTTAGTCCAGTATTTGAACAGGCAGCCATTCTGAGACGGTTAAACATGTTACTTGTTTTTGTGAAAGAATAACTACTCTAGATATGATTAATCACCATGTCTATCAAACAGAAAGTAATAACTCAAATAAATAAAGCTTTGCAATAAATATGGTGCACTTGCCTGGACATAGAAGACTGGACTCTGGACTTAGAAAAGTGTTGTTTTCAGATATGGATTGGTTATTTAAACTTATTATACAGTCTAACTTTAATGTTTTCATAAAGGTATAAGCTTCATTTAGTGTAGCTGTTCAAAATATTATTTTTAATTCTGTGTTCAGCTATATAAAAACTGATTCTGTGTTCTAATATTTAAAGAATCTGCTGTAATGTGACTGTAGGAATCAGTTTTATCCATCTTAAAAACAAAACATTGAAAGGAACTGTAATTTATAAATAAAATTCCTCATGAGTAAAAACTAGATTCTTGTGTTACTGCATCTTTTCTTTGCTAATTTGAAATTAGATCAGACAGAAATTGACAGATATTTCAATCATGAAATGGAAGTTAATTTATTTCTCGTTTTATTGTGCATGAAATTGCACGTTTAAGGGGTTACTGCACAATATAGCACATATTAGATAATGCTGCTTGAAAATTGCACATTTTAGGAATTTACTGGATAAATTTTCAAGATTCATAGTTTTATTGTATGAAGTATAATTTTTGTATAATCAACTTATTTTAATATATCTTTTTTAATGTTTCATTTAAGAAAAACATTTTTATGACAACCCAGCAGTGTATTCGGGTGGTCTGTGAAACCCAAGTGCCAGTTAATATGTATCAATTCTACATTTTGTTGCAATGAGAACTGAGCTTCTGTACCTTTTATGATGCTTACTGTCAAATCAGCAGGGGTTCATGACCCTTGGTTGCAGCTGCTCAGCAAATGCTATTTTCGGGGTCTATCTTCCAAATCGAATCATATATCCGTTTTGTCAATCTTTGCTTAGTGACAAGCTGCACTGTGTTTCAAATTGATAGAATTTCTCGAAACAATGTTGCCCTGTGATGTACAAGAAACAATGAACTCAGTTTTTGTACCGCTTTTAGCAGCATGCACACCTATGTCAGATTGAAGCTTGGCACACAGACTAATGTAAATGTAGAATGAAGTTTTTCCTGTCTGAAATATATTTGTTTATAGACGATACAAGTTCCCAGAAAATAATTCGGAAATATATATAATTGTAAATTATAATGAAAACAATTAAGAATATTTCTTTTGTGTGTTGGTTATTTTTGATTTCTGAAGGTATATTTGTAATTTTCTTTTTTTGTATTTACTTGTTTGTATTTGTATGCTAATTTTTTGTTTGCAAATAATATTTGAAATGTTAAATGTGGTTTGTTTAAACAATATGTACAGATTTAATTGTAATGAAAACAACAGAATTATATTTCAATCACATTACATGTCACATTTACATTATAAAAATAATTTGATAAGTGGATTGACTAGAGTTTTTAGGCTACATGGCATTGTTTTACAAAGTTTTGATCTTTTCGTTGCATGTTTTTGAATGATTTAGTGTTTCTACCGCACTATTTTACTGCATGTTTTAGAGAGTTTTACTGTACGATAATCCGGTCTTTACTCATGAATAAATAAATATTAAATTGCATTGCTTGTTAAAATGTATTCCTTCATGAAAATGAACTTGATTTGGTTGAGAGTATAAGGTCACTAAAATAGTAAAGTTCACAGCTACAAAGATTATGTATATTGATTTAATTTTGTTTGGGTGCTTTGTCAGCAGAAAGCAGTAAGAGTACCTACTTGGTGGTGATAGTTGTGGCATCAGCAGCATTGGTGTCTTTGGTTGGTCTGGCTTACTATTGCCATCGTCGTCTTCTTGGGGCCTCAGCATCCACATTGGATGATGATTTGGGTGATTCGGCTGGAGATCCACTTGCTCCAAAGGCTTGTCGTGCTGTTGGCAAACCAATCTGCCAGGTAATAATGTTTTTTCATCTGAACATCCACAATCTTTGGGAACAGAAATAAGTAACAGAAACCATAGAACTGAAAATATTGAAACAGTTTATTTAGAATTGTGTTAGGCCAACAATGGCATTATGCTCTGCACAGTGGTTCCTATTACTGTTTTACCTGGTTTCTACTGTTATTAAATTTAGGTAGATTTTAGTTTCTAGTATGAAGTCAAGTGTGAGTGTTGAATGTTCTTTCTGGAAATTTAACTTGAGGCAAAGCAAGGCCACATTACCTAGTGAGCAACTCTTCCTAGCGGTGTAGATCTTTTGTAATTTAGGTTTTGAAAGCTTGTGCCTTTTGTTGTTACAACTGCTTGTTAAAAGGCAATTTGATCTCTTCAGTATTTTTTTCTAATCTCTCTGAATCTTTTGTGTGAAGATTACAGATGTTCTTTATTTCCTCCTGAAACTTGATGGGCTCCCACCTATATGAAAGACAAAGTGACTAAAGTGACTAAACTAATATTCTTTCTAAATATCACAATACTTCATCAGCCTTTTGTTAGCTTAAAAATTTGAAAACTTATCAAGCACTTAGGATTTTTTTTCCCGTTAATAAAATGAATTAGAATGAAGAGTGTATTTTCTTTCAAGGATGTTATTTTTAGAACATTAATGGCTTATATGAAACATTGTATTTTGGGAAAATTGTGAACTAAAAATAAACAATTTTTCATTTTCAGGTTACTGCATTGCAAAAGAACGGTCATAGAGGTATAGGAATGGCAGCTAAATCACTGCCGAAGGTTGTGGGAATCGGAAATGGGGGCACAGGTGGCTGCGGTGTTGATGGTGTTCGCATGTCGATTCTTAATGGAGGCAGCACTACCACTACATCTAACAGTTATGACCGGAGCCATATCACCGGAGCTTCTAGTTCAACCACAGAGGGTGGTGGTGGGGTTGCTCCACTCCTCGTCTCATCCTCCTCTGTGCTGGGTTATCCCTGTGAGACTCTAAACCCTCCACCCAGTCCAGCCACGACAGCTGATTCTGCTCGGCGTCATCATCGTCATCACATGGCTTGTGATGATGACTACTGGTGCTCTTCCTCTGGTGCATCCCGTTTCCGTCCATATCGTCATTATCGTGCTATTAACCAACCCCCACCTCCTACGCCATGCAGTACTGATGTGTGTGATGAGTCTGATTCTAATTACCCCCCAGGTCGTCGATATTGTGGTCCTCCATGTTCAGAGTATGATTCTGATCCATTTCCACCTCCTCCCACTCCACGCTCCCATTATTTGAGTGACTGTGGAGCAGGGGGTCTCACAACTTCATGTCCACCATCTCCCTCTTCAACAGCAGGTCGATCTTCTACATATTTTAATCCTCTTCCTCCTCCCCCATCTCCTGCTCCCTCACCCATCGGTCGCTGTGACTGCTGATACATCTGGATGAACATGTTCCTGAAGGAAAGGCACAGTTGTCCTGTGAACTAGTGAGTATATTTATATAGCTCTTCATATTAGAAATTTGTTAGAAGACAATAATTGATTCAGTTTTGATAATTTAACCCCATGTTACTTACGCAATCCATTTTTATCAAACAAAAAGAAAACATTTACACAAAAATAATCTGTCCTCACAAAAATTAGGATATCATTGTGCTAATGCAGGCTTTGTATTAAATATTGTATCCAGTTTGAAATTAAGCAATATCTAATTCATTTTTAAATCTCTGAAATTAATTGGGAGTTTCCTTTATTTACATTCCCTATCAATTTAATTTTCTTTTCTTCCTTTTTTGGTATTAATATGCTTACACTGTGAATAAATACAGTCAAAATGAGGCTTTTCATACTTGGGTTTTCCTCGTGGAATACATTTCTATTCAAAACATACACGAATACACGGTTATGTGATTAGTGATTTTTGAAAGCGATTTGGAAGAGTTTCTATTTTTGTTGTTGCAAGGAACAATTGTTTCCAGAATTTGATGGTGTAGTAAAGACAATAGATTAATTACAAGAGGCAAGAACAATTAAACATTCTAGCAAAACAGTAACTGTGGTTAAACTTTGAATACAATATAGAAAAAAAGATTACCAGATTTTTTTTTAATAAAAACTCCCTCTTTTTTTTTTTTATTGGCGACAAAAATTGGAAGGGAAGGAGAGTATTTTGAAATGAAGTGACACATTTTTTCCAAAATTGTCTTTTGTTTTGACATTTCACATATTTTTTTTCTCAATATGTTTTTCAATTGTTGTTAGGCTGTGAAAATTCATTTTAATTTCGATAAGATTTACTTTCCAAAAATGTAGATTATTTTATGAATTGCTTGCAGGTTTGATCACTCTGAATGGTTATTGAAAATGGCCTAATGGAAATGCTGGGAGAAGAAGTCTCATTCACACTACATATTTCATATTTTTATTACAAGAAATGCTTGCTGCTTCCTAGTATTTGTTTTTAAAGAAATGAAAGAAATAAGTGTGAAATTATTTCTTACAACTTCAGAGGAATTCTTTATAAGTGGTCAGTAAAAAATAACTCTGCTTGTTGTAGCCTCAGTAATAGTAAAGGAACTAAGTGAGCAAGAATTCAACCATCATTTACTCATAATGGATACGAAGAGTTTTTAAGTGACTGACAGGTGATCAACCACTATCTGTGATACATTCTCATAAATCTGTATACAAGTGATATATGTATATATGTAAGTAGTCTTAATTTAGAAAGATATTTGATGTGCATGCTTTTGAGTAGATTATTTTATAAGTTATTTCATTATTGAAAAATTATGTATTCATGCATCTGTTGAAAAGGTTCATGAGTAACACTGCCATATGTTTAATAAAAAAAATTTAATTTGATGTGCATGATTTGAAAAACCAAGAAGCAATAGTTTGAAAGGATTATTTATAGCTTGTGCCTTATGAGAGAATCGGTGAATTTCAGATTATGACTTCATGGTGTTTCATTCCTTGCTTTTATTTGGTTACTCTGCTTGATATTATTTTGTACATTTCACTTCAAGTATTTTATATTATTTTGATTTGCTACTAGAAAGAAATGAGTGACTGAAACTCAGAAATGTACTTAAATTAGTTCTTTGTCTAAGGATGTATTTAATTATCATGTAACATTGTCTTTCATAACACAACATTGAATTTAGATGTTCTGTGGAATGTTGCTTTTGTTATTGTTGGCTGATATCCATTTAATAATTATCAAAGAATTATGGAAAAAAAAATTTTTTTGTTGCTAAACTCGTTAGTTACATCTCATTTAGTACATGAAGTCTGAATTCAATGTTGTTTTTTTACTGTATATTAATAAATATGTATGCTATTTAGCATTGTAAGACGGGTAGACCTTTTGTGTATAATATTTTATATTTTAAATCCCTAATAATTCAATGCAATGTAAAGCAGCGTGAACAAATTGAGATAAAGAAACAAGAAGTATTGAGTTGCAACCAAAATTTGTAAATGTAAATTGAACAAATCTTTCTAAATGAAAATTATTACATTACTTGACAATTATATGTTATATTCCGTAACAATTTTGAAACTCTTGTTTCTTTTCCTTACTCCTTTTTAACTGAAAAAAGGTAAACTAATTTACTGTAGCTACCTGGCTTGGATATTGTTTATTATTACCTAGTTTATTGAAAAGTGTGCCCTTAAGAGTTAATATTTTTATCATTAGCTCTTTCAGATTGTTTACTTGAAGAATTTACTGAAATTTTGATGATTCTTGTTGATCATGAATTGAATTTTCTCAATATTGAATCTGGACAAAATTCATATATTTTTTATCTCAGTGTCTTATCTCATTTTTCTTTAATTTGGCTGATTCAGTGTTTGCATTATTGGAAGTTACATTTTTTTCTTAATTTGTGTTTGCAATAAGAAAGGAAACTTTTTAATTTAGTTTATTGACAAATTTCTTCATAAGTCTTCAGTTGAAAAAAAATCTTGGTTTTCCATAACTTTCCATCTGACTCAAACTATTGACTGTATTAAGAAGAATTATTCTGACATTATAAAAATTTGAAATTTTGACAATTGTCTCTTTTTCCTGAAAACAGTCTCCCCCTGGCAACAGTCTCATTTCTGCATTTTCATAATAATTTCTTTTTGATATATTTTATAAAATTAAATATTTTCATTATTCTTATTAAGTAAGATGAAAGACATAATAAACTTAAAGTAAAATGTTTAATGCTCAGATTTTCTATTTACTGTCCATATTATTATGGTAGTGTCCCTAATATCCATTTGAAAATGCAATAACATAAAAATAATATTATTTAAATTACATTTTCAAATTGGTAAAGTCTTTATGTGCAAAAAATTGTGACTTCTGTTAATGTTAACCTCCCAATTATCTAGTTACAAGTACGCTTCTTGGGGATTTTGTATCAAGTTAGTTTCCAGAAAATTCAGTTTTTAAAGTAATTAACTGTATTATCACAAGTTTTAAAAAAAAATTGAATTTGTAGTATTTTAAGAACTATTTCAGTTTTTAAAATGCATTTATTGTTTTGATTTTATATGTGAACTCATGAATTTACTCTTGTTTCTTGAATCTATTTATCTTGACTGCTTGTAAAAAATGTTGCTGAAAAATTTAATATTTAAAATTTTAAGACTGTTGAGTACAATATTTTTTGAAGTTTTCACTGAGGATACTTCAGTTACAAGGATTATCTAGTATCACTATCTTAGCTCATATCGACCATTCAATGTGATTAGAGCTTCTTGTGTTATTTAGAGAACCAAATTCAAATTTTATTTTTGTGCTGTTGTGTGCTGTACTAATTAATGTATGATTAATATTTATTTAGCTTTCTTGTGCAAAATGCTTGTCATTATTATTTATATTACAGCGTGAAATGTAAAGCATTAATTCCTTACATTTTGCTCAATTTATCATTAAGTACAAACTATAACATTATTATCTCAAAGGAAAATTGGATATTTGTACCTACTCTGTTCAAAAGCAAAGAGACGCTGGAATATTTTATTTGGTGATAGGATGTAGATTCGAACATTATCTTGTAACTGTATATACCCTCAGTGTGCAACTTCTTCAAGGTAACTAATATATTTCAATATATAAAAATTAATTAATAAGAATGGCAGGAGATTGGGGAGATATGATAGAGAAAATAAGTGACTTGCAGTCCCTATTGAGTTGCTCTCTTAATTCCTGACTGCACGAGAGATTTTACAGTGAATTTTTTCTGAAGGTCTCACATTGCAAAGAGTTCATCAATAGATGACATTAATTTTCCTTGTGAATGAAATGTAAATAAGTTACATAACTGTACATCATATTTAATTGGCTGAGATGTTGGTGGCAGCTGCAGAAATGAATTATTAGAATGCTTTCGGTGAAAATAAGTGAAGACCTAAATTTTAACAATCAAGTGCCTTTACTCGAACTATTATTGTGAAGACTATTATCTGGAAATGCTTTGCTCATACTAAACTTGAAAACCAGTAAAATATGGAAAACTTTATATGTATTGCCAACATAGTGCATTAAAGGCATTTCCTTTGCCTCATATCTGCAAAGCAATTAGTGGTTGAAAAGACTTCATTAAATAGTAACTCCCTTTTGTGTTTGTTTTATTTACATCAATTATTTGAAAGAAAATATAGTTAATGTTACTCGCACATAATGTTTTTTTTTTCTTCAATTATTCGGTGAAGTTTGGTAATGACATTACAAGTGAAATTAATACATATCTGTAGATAAAAACATACTCTTTAGTTTTTCATAATTTTAAATTTTTGAAAAAAATTACATTTGCATTCTGTAAAATGTGCTCAAGTTGATATTAATTTATTTTCATCTATTGTAAATGCTTTTTCTAAAACATTCATTGATAAACAATAAAATTATTACAGGTACTGTGAAGTCTAGTTAAATGATGGCATGCAAAATTTTGTAATGAAATGTAAATGTGTATATATAATGACTGTGAAGGAACATTCTGGCTACAAAGTGTTGTTTAACGTCAATTTTTTTTAAGTCCCCCATAACCTGATTTGTATTTCTAATGTAAGATCATGAAGATGATCTATGATCATGTAGAAGATAAGAATGAAAACTGAATACTATTTTCTCTTTGCTGACATTCAAGACCTGCAGTTGTAATGGCAATGATTTCTGACAAATTATTATTTGATTGTGCTGCTGTTCTTGAAATAATTGTATATTTGTGCTGTTGATGCTGTAAGCTTACAGTCACATTGTTATTTCCTCAATTGTTCATATTTCTTAATCATCATGTAAATTTTTTCTTATATACATGACACATTAAACCTCATGTTGTTAATACCTTGATTTATTTATTGGATTGTCCCGAAGTCCCAAACAAAATAAAAGTAGGAAATGTTTGCGTTAGCCGTGTTTTGTTCATAAAAACAGAATTTGTTTTGTTCATAAGTGAGTTTGTAAATGTTTTAAGAAAGAATACATTCTGTGAATTTGTAGATCTTTGTGTAATTGTGAATTGTGCAAAACTGAGAAGCATTCATAATTTTTCTAAGTTTCCTTATTTTGTAAATTTCGAGACTTTTGATATTTGGTAATAGATCAAATGGAGATCAGAAATGAAGGTTGGGTAAATAATGGTTACATATAATCGCAAGGGATTTGGTATTTTTAGTGTAAAATTTCTGTTTAGTAAGAGGTAAAGACGCATGCATTTTTTTTTTGAGTTTTTTTTTTTTCTTTTTCAATTTGGAATTTCTAAGTTAAAGAAGATCAAGAAACAAATCATAGTATTATTTTACAGGCCAAGTAAAAACAAAGGTACTTGACAGTTTGTGTACCAAAGAGCTAAGGAATGGGGTATTATTTAAGGTAATGGTGTTTGAAAGTTTTAGTCAATGAAGAGTAAAGTTCTGTTTTCTTTGCTTCAGCTCGTATGCTTTCAGGGGCAATTCCCCAGAATATTATTCCATATTTTAGGTGTGAGTGCACATTTGCAAAATACATTGTTTGAAGTGTCTCAATGTTGACTTGAGGGTGTATACGGCATATCAATATTTGGTAAGCTTCTTGTTAAGATTTGAGATGTAAAATTTCATTTTAGTTTTTCTTGAATTGTTGACCGAGGAAGGTATTTTCATAAGATATCGTTACAGGGTTATTATTTACGAGCAAATGCTGTGAGAGTTTTTCTTTAAACTGGGGGCTCATAAAATTTAGAGAGATTGTCTTGCTGGTGTTTATGATGAGTTTGTTATCTTGAAATCATTTTACCAGTGCATGCAAAGTTTTGTGAGTTTCTTTTTCTAGTGATTGCTTTGATAATTATGTTTGTGTCATCTGCAAACAAAATTATTTTGATATTCCTTAAAGCCAAAGGCAAATCATTTATGTATATAAGGAATAGTATTGGCCCAAGGATGGATCCTTGCGTGACTCCTCAATTTATCATCTAAGGGCAAGAGTAGTATGAGGAGATTTTATTTTCTTTAGTGTGCTGGTGGGCAACTATTTGGATATGATTTGATAAATAGAATACATTGGCCAGAAATGCCTTGAATCCCTAGCATTTCTAGTTTTGTTAGATGTATGTGATGGTCAATAATATCAAAGGCTTTTGTCAAATCTAAGAAAAGACCAATGGGAATTTCCTTCTGATTTAGTGAAACAAGTATGTCATTTAAAAAAGAGAAGAAAAGAGAAAAAGAGAAGATGGCTGTGTCTGTGGATATATTACTCCTGAAGCCATGTTGTGCATTTGTGAGGACATTATTTGCATTGTGAAACTGTTTGAGTCTACCATTCAAAAGCCTTTCCAGAATTTTTGAAACTCCTGATAACAGGGAGATAGGTCTGTAGTTCATTGGATCATAACTATTGCGCTATTTAAATATTGGTTTAATTTTTGACATTTTGAATATATCTGGGAATATGCCTGTTTTTAGAGAGATATGAGAGAGTGGTTGCACTATAAATGGAGCACTGTGTTTGATAAGAAAATCTGGAATGTTGTCCAGGCCTGCTGAGAATTTGTTCTCCATTTGTCCAATGATTTTAAAAATTTCAGAGGGTGGGGGGTTCATATAAAAATATGGAAATAATAGTTTGTGTAACATTACTGTTTGGTTGGTATGTTTTATTGTTTGGAGAGTTTTGAGAGATTAACTTTTTACTAATGTTCATTGAATATATCAGCTATTTCTTGTGGGTTTTGAAAAGTTTGGATTCTGTAGCGGAGCTCTATATTTTTTCTATTATTATTAGCTGGTGCTGTAGACTTTTCAGTAATGTCCTTCATAGCTTTTGTTATGTACATTTGCAATGCTCTTATCTTGTCATAATTTTTGCTTGTTAGATTACTTTTTTTATGTTCAAATTATGTTTTGTAGTATGAAATGAAGTTGGAGTTACATTTGTTATTTGTTAGTATTTTATACATGTTGCATTTTCTTTCACATGACACTTTGATGCCTTTGGTAATCTATGATTTGATTTTCTTATTTTGGATCTTTTTGAGTTTTTGAGGAAAAATGGCATTGAAATGTTTTAAATATATATTTATGAATGAATTAAACTTATCATTTGTATCAGTTACCTTTTATCCTTCATTTCAGTTTTCAAATCAGATTAAGTTTTGAAAGTTTATTATGTTTTCTTGGGAACAGTTATGGATTTCTTTGTAAGCTGTCTGTTCTGCGATGTTTGAAGTGTTAGAATCTGGGCAGTGTGGTCACTGAAACCTGTATTAAATGTAGCAATAGAAAAATAATGGTTATTTACATCTATTATTAATTAATCTATAGCAGTGCTACTATTTTTTGGATATTCGGGTTGGTGTATTTGTGGTTGTTTGTAGATTGCATGATTTTAGTAGGTCTTTAAATAGAGTTTCATTACTAAATTATGTGAGGCAATTTGTATTGAAGTTACTGCAAAGAATAATTTTATAGTAAAGAAGAAAGAGTGGAAGTTGGTGAAGGGGCTGGAGAGGATAAGAAAGGTGAGGAGGAGGTTGGAAGAAATGGAGGGGGCAGGAGAGTGGGGGGTGGGGGGTGGCAGAGACTGGGGTTCCCAGTTGGTGTGAGATGAGCATGGCTTCTAGTTTTTGTTTACCTATCTGGTTCATGTAGAGACCATGCCGAATAAGATGTTTTCTTGAAAGGTCAAGATCAACTAGTGTGATAGGTGTCTCTTTTAAGTGCTGTCTTATATGATGGTTTGCAATCTTAATCTCATTGTTTATAGGAATGTTGTTGAGCCAGGGGGCAGAGTGATCATGATTACAATTGTGTTTTTGGCAGTCTTATGGATTTTTGTGAAGTGTTTCTCTGCATCAAAATGACTGCCAGAGTTACTGTTGTTCTGCCCAACTATAATTACTACTGTGTCCTGTTGCGTAAAAGATCTAGTCTGAGTGTTTAAGTTCTCAATTACATGTGCCATCGTGGCACTACGCTTAAAAATACCTGTAATTGAGAGCTTTGACAGGGGTTTCTCTCTCACAATGGAGGAAAGGTCCCACCATGGCTGTCAGCTAGAATCAAAATTTTACATGAGTGAGAGAGAGTATCATTTGTTGTTTTAGTCTTGCCCTCTAAACTATGTTTCTGTTAAGATTTTGAGGGCAGACTTGTAGTATGGGTGCCTATCGTTTACTGGTTGTCATGGTAAGGTAGCTGTGGTGGGAAGAGGTGGAAAGGAGACAAGGTGAGAAATGATCGAGAAACTGTTGAATGTGGAGGTGCAGTGTGGTGCCTGTGAGTTTGGTGGGTGGCTAGGAATGTGTGGTTTTCTTCCTAGTTACACGAGTCCAGCCACCAGAGTTTTGAACGACCTGCTCCAGTCTACTGATTGCACTTTTAATGTAATTTATAGGTTCAAAGTCTCTCTTCAGGTTCGGCGTTGAGTTTAGCTAGTGCAAAGTGTGCCTGTTCCATGTTCATGTTGATGTTTTGTGTGTAATACAAGTTTTAAATTAGTTTCTTGATTTATGAGTTTTCTTTTTAAAATAAGTATTTCTAAGAATGCAGATTTAAGGTTTTAGGGAGGGTTGTTTATAAAGTTTTTATTGAAGGTTACATGTGTTTTTGGATACAGTACAATTTAATAAATAATGTTTCTAATAATGCATTTAATAAATCATGTTGCTAGCGTTTTTAAACCCTATTGCAATTTTTAAACTTGTTGTAAGTGAAAAGTTTGGTTTGTTGTAAAAGAAAATTTGAAAAATAGAGGTAGGGGTTTATTGGAGAAATATATAGAAACAAGGAACTCAGCATCTATCCCTGAGGAACTCCTGCTGAATATGAAGAACATTTGAAAGGTATTCTCTATTTGAACAGTGAATGTTTGATTTGGCAAACATGACTAAATTACTGTTTAGAATATATAATGAGGTACATACAGTTGGAATAATATGTAATAGAGTATAATAATCCTTTAAGCCATTTACGATCATAGGCTCAGCTGATATCCAGAAACTGCTCCTGAATGTTCTCTTTGATTAGGGTTAGATAAGGATAACAATGTAATTCAGGACATCCAGAGCAAATTGGTTATTTTTATACAATTAAATAGTGCATCAAGTAAATAATTTAATAGGAAATAGTATATCAAGTAAACAAATAAATAGAAGTTCAAGATAAATTTTCTTGCACACTTTCAAGACCAGCAGGGTGACATCTCTTTTGCTAAGGCGAATTTTCCAGGTTATTGTTTGTGACGTATTTAATGGAATCTAAATAAAATAATAAAAAGTATTACTTAGTTCAATATTAAAACACTTATTGACTGAGCTCTTTTCCCCTTTGCATTCCAGATTTTCTTACACTACCACATTGTGAGAGAGACAAATGCATGACAATTCGTAATACAGAACTTTTCTTTATCTATATTTCAGGTCTCACATTGCACCATAAAAAGACAATAACAACATTGCTAAACAAAGAAATTAGCCTCTTGTATTCTTGTATGTAGCACATAGTTCTGCAAGAGGTCCCGAAGTGGTTCTGTTTACAAGTGGTCCCAAAACGCAGTTTTTTGTAGGATTGTCTGGAATTGCCCTGAAAAGAAACTGGTACAGCAGGCGTGGATCTGGGGGATAAGGGAAACCCCCCTCCAAAAAAATTCAGTAACCATTAATTTTAACTTCTCACGAAACTTTGAAATAACTAATGGTGCCAAATAGGAGCACGTACTTTGTCGCCCATATTTTCTCGTATTCGTACGTGAAAAGGTGTGACAATTTTCAAAAAAATTGTAAATGGTCTTATTTCAAAATCCATCTTTAAGGAAAAGATTTTATTAAGGGAAAAATCTCGTATTTTTAATATTTTAGTTGCAGAAATATTCCGAAAAAAATTGAACTTTGCAAATTTTCGAAATTCAACAAACTTGAGACCTGCACCATTCTCTTAAGCGTCCTTCACACTAAAAAAACACACACACACACAACAACAACAACAACAACAACAACAACAACAACAACAACAGTTTTTTGGAGTTGGAGTTTTTAAATTTGGAAAATGTCTCAAGAGATTCACGTAAAGTATCCGAAATTAAAATATCTATTTCAAATTCCAGGGGCTGTGACCTCACCCAGATCGATTGGGGATTATCAATTTTGGAGAAAATCAACTGAACGGTTTTCCATTTGACATACAATGTAGGCTTTCACGGCCGGTTTCCGTATCAAAATCAGTTGTTTCCGAGCTTGAAGGCCGTGGTCCAATGGAGACTTGTCCATACGTTTCGCCTGCAGCTGTGGCAGGCATCCTCAGTGGCGTTGCTGGCAGGGGCGAAGTGTCCTTGGCAGCGCCGCGTTGACTGGTTTTCCATTTGATCCATAGGACGGGGAATTACCATAACTAGGAAGCGGATTTTGATGACCTAAAACATGATCTATAAAGTACTCTCAAAATGTTTTTTAAATGTCCTAAAAGCAAAGAAGAATGACGTAAATTTTTATTAAAACAAATTCAGATGCGCAATTCAAGCTGTTGGATATGTTACTGATGTAATCGAAGTGTCGGATCGAGGGGGCATGCCGCCCCTCCCAAAAAGGTCCAGAGACAAAAAAGGTAAAAGTGCAAGAAAAAATTTAATAAACGTCTAAAATGTATCGAAAAAATAACCGGGCGTTCTGTCCTTAACCTTTTAGTTATGAATGGGCACACTGAAGTGGAATCTCACCTAGTGGTACGTATGGAAAATGTCTTCGACTGATCTTCAGAGGCATGTGGCAGCTCATATCTCTTACTCCGCTTGACAAGCGGTGCTACGGTGACTTCCACATATTGGAGTGTGGCCGTCGCAACCGGAAACAGTGTTAAAGGAGTGAAGTCTCTCTCTAATTGCAAAAGAAAAGGGCATAGATTGATTTCATGCGCCTGGAGACGGCGCGGTTAGTGAGTACTTAAGAGAAAGAAAATACGTGAAAAGAATAAGGAGAAAAGAGAAAGAAATCTTATGAAAAAAAAGTAGAACATAGTTGAGACATTTTGTGAAATTCTGTCGAGTTTCTTCTGTCCTGGACAGTAATGTTTGCATGTAAGCGAATGTTTAATTTGTAAATCGATATCATGCATTTTTATTTAAATTATACCCGTTCACATCTGTATCGTAGAATGAAAAATATAATACCCTAAAAGTTCGTGGTTTTGCAGCTCTGAATTCAAGAATTTTAATAACATACTTATAACTATTTTTAATTAAAAATCATAAATGATTAATCAAATATTAAATTTAATATTTTAATTTTGTTAAAACATTTTACGATTAAATTATTTGTTTATAATTTATATTATCTATGTACACACACATATGTGTGTATATATATGTATATATATATATACATACATATATATACATATATACATATATTGTGGCGTCGTTAACACGAGGGCCAGAACCGTTAGGTCGGTGAGAGTGCGCTGCGGGGGAGGAAGGGGTTGAGCCTGAACTTCCGGGAGTTTGCGCTCTGGCGGTTGACTCAGGTAGAGCTGCAGAGCCAAAAATAACCGTAGGCTGTAAACTCCGAGGATGCTAGCCAGCGAGCCTCGCTTACCGACAGCAGGCGAGCCAACCTGAGAATCTTGTGTGTGTGGGCGTAAACCAAGATGCTGGCCTGCGAGCCTCGCTTGCCTCATTCAGTTTGCATCGGGGTGCTTGTACGTGTATGTACAAGGAGTGTAGGAGTGTGGGCGAGATGTCCGGAGAGTAAGCGCCAGACGATCTCGCGCGCTGTAGGCACACGGTCGCCACGACCGGTTTAAAGTTTGGCGTCAGGCCATGTGACGGTAATTGTCACGGAACGGAAGTCCGACAGCTCGCATCATGCGTGGCTTTTATTTTTCTGCGGTAAAGCAGGGTACTGAAAGGAAAAGGTTGCCGGAGTGTTTAAAATTATCAATTTATTGAAACTTGTTCATAATCTTTTAATATACTATTTTTATTTTGTTATTTGAATTTATTTCTCATTTCACTAAGTCACAATATATATATATATATATATATATATATATATATATATATATAGACACACATTTTCCCGATTCGTGTTGTACCTTTAATTGAATTCATTGTTCCTAATGCGCAGTTATTAGTACCGAGTTTTATAGGTGTTGTTTAAGATGTGTTAATAGGGGTAGAAATTGCGGAATTATAATTGCCATACTGCCGCGAGAACTTATGTACTGATGTAGAATCACTAGTTTTGTGACGAAGTATTTTCACCAAAGAAAGCTCTTGAACGACCTGAACAACTTCAAAAATATGATTAATTTTGCGCGACAAAAGACAATTTTTCAAAAATTATTTTCTCAAGAAGGGCTCCAAATTTTTGCTTTAATCTTTCTTTCTCGAAAGGAGCAAAGTACGGTTATAAAAAAAGTGCAGTTCATATTTTCGGTAAACTCCCTGTATTTTCGAAAACAGCAAAAAATTAAGTTTGCTTTAGTAGAAGTAAGAAATGACTATTCTTGCAATAATTGCAGAATCGCATCGGAAGCGCTTCGTTTGAATTGGCTTGGTCTATTTCAAGGGATGGATGAAGTGTTAGTAGGAGAGATTGCAATATTATAATAATACGGAACAGTGCCCAATAATTCGAGAAAGTATGTGTTGTTGTAGCACCATTAGCTCCATATAATATGTTCTAAAAAACTAACCAAAAATTGGAGAAGAAATATTTGTGTTCGAACTAGTTGTAATAACACGGCGTTGCCCGAATATATTTTAACAAAGTCATTTTGGAGACAAGACAATTAATGAATTCTATGTACAGTGTAAAATGGAGGTGATTTCCATCCCCGTTGTATAGTGAAAAGGATTAAAAGTTTAGGCGAGATTTGAGGTGAGTGAAGGGGTGGAATGACGTTTGGAAAAACTAAACGAGTAATTAACTAAAATTGAGAATTTAACGAATACTCAAAATTTAAAAATTATTACTTTCTCGTATACGTACGTATATACGGAGTTTACACGTAGTATAGAGAAAGTTATGTAATGTTGCGAAAAGTCGATTTTGAGATTCCAACGGAAATACACATTTTGCCCGTCCTGATACCGAAAACGTTTTTTTTTCCAAAACGTCTGTCCGTCTGTCGGATTGTCCATCCATTAGGTGTATATGAACATCACTAACGCCTAAACAATGCGTAGAATTTTTTTCAAGAATGAAGTCAACCCTTATCGATTTGGCCTAAGTCGAAGCTGAGCGATTTTGAAAAACAATTCATTAATATTTGGGGGAACTTTATATAAAGCTCTTAGGCCATTTTCAAACTTTTCTCGAAAATGGCTCTAATTGTTTTCTTGACATTTCTTGTAAGATTAGAGACAAATTAACTTATAAAGGTGGTATAGGTCCTATTTTCACTGTTAACTCTAAATTTTCGAAAACTGCGAAGGTTGAATTTTTTTCGCCGACTTCCTACAACTACAATAAGAAAGATAAGAGATTATCCCTTTAAAAGAAAAATGATGCCCTTAATTAGATTTCAACGGAAATACACGTTTTGGGAACCCCTTGATATCGAAAAAGTGTTATTTTTTCAAAAAGTCCGCCCGTCCGTTTGTTCGTTTATGAACACCACTAGCCGCTAACCCATGCGTGCGATTTTTTTCAAAATGGATATTTTCCGATCGCCCTGGCGCGATTTAAGGCCCTGCACTTTTGAAAAACTTTCTTACAAATTTGGGGGTGATTTACTTAGAGCTGCTCGGACATTTTCAAAATTTTCTGAAAACAGACTTCTTTTTTTAAAAATTTCGTGTATAAAATGGAGTAAAATACACTTATAAAGGTGGCATAGGTTCGATTTTCAAGGTTAACCGTGAATTTTCGAAAACTTTAAAAGTATTAATTTTGATTTTGTAGTTGTAAGAAGACGCCGAAAGACATTTCCTTCAAACAAAATTTGTTGTTCATAATTTTTTCCTTCATTAAGGTCATGAACGTTTTCTGAAAACTTTACATGTTTCCGCGGATTATTGCGTGCCATATTTGTAATTTAAAAACATAACTAAAAGAAGATTTTCTCAAAAACTTATCCAATTTTTTTCTTTAAACTTTTGGTGGGGATAGTGCCTAATGTACTCTATTATAAGATATTAACGCCATATTGGTCTATTATATCTTTTTTTAAAAAGAATTACAAAAATGTAATTTTTTTGACTTGTCCCTCACGGTGTTAATATTTACATTAACGGCGATTTGTTCACATTATTGCTTTTATGAGTACAGGTGCTTTAAATATTGTCAGTGAAGTATCCCCAAAACGCAAAGGTTTTCTGTGAAAACTGGCTCAAAGTTTCGCATTTTTATAAAAGCTATAACTTCCAAACAAGTTTTTCGAAAAACAGAAATTTTCTGTAAAAAAGAGCTTTAAATTTTGCTTTTATACAAGCGTAAATGCCATTTTTTTAAAAGCGGCTCCAAATTTTTCAATGAAAATTTCCATTTAGGATGAGGTTTTAGTCATCTTTAATATTCTTAAAGTAAAATTTCGGTTGTATTATTAGTAATCCAAAAAATTAATAAATGTTTTAAAAAAATGTTCTTTGAGCGGCAGAAGATGGCAACTGGCAAACGTATACGGCAAGACAGAAAAGCTAGGCCAGATCAAAGAAATTAGAAAACTAACTAGTACGAGAAAGTCTGTGTCATTCTGTGTCGCTAGTTTCTTTTAAGTTAGGGTTCGCGGCTCAACCGTCATAAACACATACAGCCCTACCAAAAAACGTGGTGTAAAATTTATTCTGTGTTTAAGCCCAGAATAGCCGGAGAATAGCGAAAACTACTACCAATAAACATGGACTAACACGACACGGAATAAGAGAGGTGTAGTTTCCATGGCAACCGCTAAACCTCGGAGACACGTAGTTTAAGCGTGGAATAACCTAGGAAAAGCCTAGAAATGCGAAAACAGAGGTGAATAAGAACGAACTGTTTGTGCGGTTCGCTTCATTGTATCAATTTGTTCGTATTTTCTTGGATTTTTGGAATTGGAAACTTCGATGTGATTTTGTTGGCGTTTCTAATCAGAAACAAAAGTGTAAACAGCATTGATGAAATGTACGGACAGCCGAGGAAAAAAGTAACCGAGCACATGTGAATCTTTTTGAAGAGTATTCAGCTGAATTTCGAAATAAAAGATGGGTTTTCGTGGGACGGAACGCAGGAGTTAACCAAGTGTGTTGAAGGGTGTCATTAACAGTAAGCAATCATATCCCTAATTGGCCCATAGTGATAGATGTCTGTTATAAGTAGTTTTAATCATTGAACTTGCGTACGTACAATACCTAGTAGAAAGTTAAGGATATGCATTGTTTTATTTTAATAAAGTAAATAGTGTTATCCATGAACAATTAAATAAATAAAACGACATGACACGCCTACCTCATATTTTCAGTGATTCAACATTAAAACAAAGACTGGAGATAAAAAAATTTAATGGCAGATATTTGGTGGAATCAACTTCTACCTCTATGAATAATTTATCCGCCCCCATAAAAATATGAAAAGCAACAAAAATTCCGTTTAAAGATGTTTGTTATATAGAAAAGCTGCTTTCAATGATCAGAACAGACTTCAAAATTTCTGAGTGATCGATCACTTATACTACCAATAGTAGCAGATGTTTAAAAAGGAGCAGCAATTTGGAGAGCACTTAGAGAAAACAAATTAAAATGTATGATATGTAAAGAAATACGCCGACTGTGTACGAAGCAACGTTGCCAATCCTTGATTCCGTATTTAACAAGAACTGGTTAAGCTACAGTTTAGCGGCCATTATAGGTAAAAATTTAATCCATCCTTATTTCGAACTTACGCTGGAAGTAACTGTTCCGGGAATAAGCGTGTTTTAACGAAGTTACACAAGCTTTTATTAGTAGGGCTGGAAAGAGATGCGTTCGCAATTCCTGCAACCTCCATTTCTGGAACCTCGGGTTCCGGACACAGGAAATTCTTGGTGGTAAACGATCACACTGGAATATTAACCTTGGGACTGCAATTATCTAAAAAACCAAAAACCAAAAAATAAACACAACTATAAATTGTCTTAATAATATGAGTCCTAATATTTATTATTTTTCAATAATATAATAAGGAATGTATTTTCATGTAGATACATTTGCTAAAGATGTTTATTATCTTAGTATTTTACGAACGTGATAGCATTAATCTTTATATTGCATCATAAAGTACAGGACCCACTTCGCATCTTCCATAAATGAAACTACTCTCTTCCGTATCTTTTCACCTCCGTCGTCCTTTTTCCGTGAGACCCTCTGCCACCCTTTCCAAGTCGTTTGTGCCCTTCGCCCTTCCACCTCCCTCTCGACTTCTCACCGCCTCACATCTTCATACTTGGCGCCACCCCTCCAGCCCCCCTTTTGGTCCGACTTGCTCGGCCTCGCCCGCCAGAAACTTAGTTAATTAACGCGAGGTGGAGAGCGGCGAAGGGCGGAGCGCGGCGGGGCAGGGACAGGGAGCGGGCTGCAGAGGTTGCAAGATAAACCTTTGTTCTCCTCTGGCCCTTGTGGCTGTGCCTGGCGAGGACGCGTCGCCGGCCTGGCTGGGTTCGGGCCAGGCGGAGTACGGCGAGTGCGGACGTAGCGACGCGTGGTGGGGCAGGCAGGCGGGGAGGAGGGCGGCAGAGCAGGGGCGGTGCAATGCGGGGCAGTGTAGGACGGGAAGGAAGGGGCGGGGCGAAGCGGAGCGATGTGATGCGGAGCGGGGAGGTGCGATACAGTGCGGTGTGGTGGGGGCGTGGCAGGCCAGTTTTGCAATGGGGTGAGACGACCGGAGCGGTCGATGAGGCGGGGCGCGAGGGGTCCGGGGTCGTGGCCACGGGCCTGGCCGGAATTGCGCGACGGGGCGGTGGAGGCGGGGAGGACACGGGGAGTAGCAGGGCCTTGCGGGCGTGGCTTTGGAGTGGTATGGGTGGGCCGGGCGTGGTAGGGCAGTGAGGATCGGGGAGGTAGGGTGGGCTCGACCAGCGCCGGCTGAAGCTATGCGTCTTGTGGACCGCGAAGCGAAGTCCGCGATACAAGAAGGGTGTAAGAGTGTTCCAGATGGCAGTCGGTAATACTTCGGACTAGTAAGAGCGAGTTAAAATTTTAATAATAGTCAATGATGGTATACGATTATATTCTATATTTAATTTTTCTTTTTTATATTTAGTCATGACACTCGTTATCTGGTTCTCTGTAGACAAGGCGCAAATTCGCCGACCGTGTTAGAAGCTAATCTTCGTACCCGGCTTCACTGGGAGGCCGGGTGAAGGGAGCGAGGCTCTGTTCAAGAACACAAAATAATAATTCTTAGTTCAAGGGCAGATTATTAGTAATTAGTATTACAATTTTGTTGTATAAATGAACAATGTTGGAATAAAATAGTTCGTAAATGATTTAAAATGAAAATAGCAATCCAAAACGTGTATTAAACCAGATCCGCCGAAGACTACTATACCAAACTGCACTTAAATTACACCAAACATTACTGGTTGACCAATGGGCTATGCATTTTTGAATTCTAGAGTAATAGTAAGTGACATGTTTCCCGATCCACTCTCATTGCGCAAATAAGTAGCTAATAAAACCAGAAACTTCAAAAATATGGTACGGTAAATTCAATGTCTACTTGCAGAACTCGCTTTCATCTCCGATATAAAATACCATAACCTGTCCTTCCCACTGAAAAATATTATGGTAGATAGGTAACGTGCGAGCCCGAGGCTTGGCATGTGCTGATTGATGGTCGCGTTAAGGGAAGGGGTTCATCATTTCGATTTCTGCTCTTGACATGGAGGCCATTCCTGCTTGGTAAGAGAATGCTTTATGAGGCCTTGTCATTCATGAGGTACGTCTTGGACAAAGAACTTAGAGCATTCTTTGGAATTATTGTTTTAAAATTGGTTATTCAAAGTAGATGTCACGGGTATATAATATTTTTTTTGCGTCGCAAGGTGAAAAATATATGCAATTTTTAACTATAAGCGTCATATAATGTACTGTAACATATTAGCCAGCGTGCCTCATGGCATCTATTTGGGGACGCTTGGTAGAGGATTAGCCTCGTCACAGGAAGAAGGGTTTTTCCGTAAAGGGAAGAACGCGGAAACGGAAGACACAAGGCTTTGGCGTCTTCCGGCTTATAGAAACCCTTCGCTGTTATAACAAGCGGGGGCGGTGGCGTGACGTAGTAGGTCACGTGGGCCTCGCCTATATAACAGAGTGTACAGAGCCAGTGCGTGGGTTCTGGAGACAGTGGGAGAACCTCGTGCGCGTGCACAAAACTTGGCGCCACGACGGTGCATATGCGAGCCAGGCTCGCGAGGCTCGAGTCACTAGTTGACGAAGCCTGCGGACTTTAGGTCCTTGGGTGACTGCGGTCACGGGGGAGCGATGCTGTGTGCGTGCTCCGAGGTGAAGAGTGGTTGAGTGCCACGATTCACGCCGATTCTCAATCGGATAAGATCGCTCCTGCGATCGAGGCAAACCAGCCGTTGGTGCGCCAGAACGGACTTTGTGTCCCAGCGTGACATCCGGTCACGGAAGCTAAGCTTTGTGCGCGCTTCAAAAGTAGGCGTGGCGAATGCCACAATCAAAACCATCTTCAATCGGGTTTGGATCGCTCCCGCGATCCAGGGGATAGTAGGTCTATCAGAGCTAGGGTGTAAGTAGATTATTAAGTGTATATATTTGTTTTGTTTTCTTTGTTAATAAATATATTTGTTATATGAAAGCTCTGTGTCTGTGGTCGCTGTGAGTATCCATGACGTCACAGTACTATACCGTTGGCGGAAATCGAGAAGTATTGTACTATAATTCGTTTTACATCCTTTATTCAATTCAATGTTAACACAACAATGAATTAATGCGTTCCAGGAACATTAGTAAAATAACATTATCTTTATCGTTTGGGGGTAATATTTGGTGTTATTTTAATACATAAATGTTTAGTAATATAAAAAGTAAAAAATCTATGGTGTGTTACAATAGGTTATATACTAGTTTCGTCGTAAGGAGGGCCCAGAATAGAAATTTAAAAATATGTAGGCCTATCACTTCAGGAGATAAATATGTACTATAGGAATATATTAACCATTAAAAAGCGTCATTAACCTTCTGAATAAGGCATCTATATTTTTATATATGAATTTATTTATGGTGATAACTATTTAGTTTATTTTGAATTACTTCCAATTTGTAGTCTTAAAATAAAAAAATAAAAAAAATATTTTATTTAGTTCTTCACGAGTGACAAAGGAGTGAGGTAATACCTCCCTCCCGGAGATAAATAATCTTTTTATGGTCTTATACAATAAATTACTACTTCTTTTGTTTTTGAAAATGCGCTACCTTAAATCTTTCTTGAAGCCATCCCTGCTAAATGGGAACGGCATCTTCGCTGTGGCGGATTTTTCCTCCTGAAAGCCCTCCCGTCGAATTTACGAAATGTGCGTTTGTAGAAACACAGCGCTAGAAGCGAGAGCAGCCAGCGCCCCACCGTGTGGATGTCTCAGTGGGTCATCCTTCTCGGCTGGTGGCCGTTTTGTAGGAAAACGACCGCGGCGCTGGGTCGCTGCCAAGGGACGACGTCACTCGGAATATATCGCGGCCCCCGTCCAGGCTACCATTCATGCGTACGATTGGAAGGAGAGAAGGCACCTTTGGATAAAGCGTTATTGCACCAACAATCTCATAAATGTTGACGTGTTAGACCAAAATTGAACTAGATTGTAGGTACAAAATACGATATATAGAGCTTTTTGTATAAAATATATGAAATAATAATAAATAAAATATATAAATAAAACGTACATGTAATACGCGAACAACCGCAAGCTTCACTGGCCAGCAGAAAAATGTTATCTTATAAATTAAACCTTGTTTCCTATACTATTTATTGAATTGCAGTTTTAACGAAAACATTTTAATTTTGCCTTATGTGTCGAGACTCAGGTCACCGGGTCTGCTCTTCCCTCTGATCACGTGACCTGACACTCCCTTCGCCATCTAGCAAAGAAAGAAGGTACGTATTACTCGGGCGAAAAAACAGGCGATTAGTATTTAGCTCATTGACTTCTTTTAAGTTTGATAATATTTTATCTGCAGTAAATCTACAAAATGGAACAGCGGACTTTATTTACCTCGGAAGGAAGGGGTATGAAGGATTTTTTTCACCCTTAAAAATCCATGGTTTCAATCGGATTTGAACTTGGGATATAACAATTCGATACGCTGTTACACCAAAGAAGCCGCCGAATATAACATTTTATCAAAATTCAAAGTATTTAAACATTGAGAAAATCTTCCCGCATCACAACCACAATTCTATTTTGCCACATAAGTATACCGCTTTTGTCCGATATTATTTTATAAGCATGCGCCTAGATAACTTTAATATTAATTCACCAAAAATGCATTCTCAGGGCGAATATTAAAATTATTTGGAAACGTTTCATTTGGATTAATTTGCAATAAGAAATATAATAATAAGTTCAATAAGAGCAATAACAAGTTCATTTGTATCTGAACTTCCTAGCAAGAACGGTGATCCACGTTTGAAGTCCATTCCGAGCCTCATTCCAAGCTCGAACAAATGTTTTAGTACAGTGTACTGTGGCAGCGTACAGTGTACGGGCAACGGACCGCGCGAGATCTTTCGTTACTCTTCCTTGTTCTACGTTCACCCCCACTTACATTTACTTACATCTCCATGAAATACACTATCACAGATATCGAAGACCTGGCGAGAACTTAGAGCTTGTACCAGTGGCGGTGCCCCGCTGGTGGGAGTTACGTAGTTGGAAAAAACTCAGAAAACTGACGTGTAGGTGCCAGCCGAAGGCAGAGGAAGATCATCACCTGCTCCCGAGGAAAACATGCACAACACTTATGGGAGTAATAGTTTTCGCAGTTGACAAGCACGGAAACACGAAATAAATAAACAATCAATCGAAGAGGCTTCGCTTAGAGTCGCTAGATATACAGACTAGCTCATTCCTTATCGCCGCTGTGTGCTCACCGCGCATCCGTGTCGTGTGAGCGCGTGCAGACGCGGTACTTACCTTGTACTCACCTGTCACACGGCACCACGCACTACGATGAGCTCACAGCGTGGACTCTACTGCTGGCTATATGCGTGCACAGCACACACACATATCGGCCTCTGGTAGCTCGACGATGTAGCCAGAGGGCTCTACAAGGCTTGGAGGACCACCTCGTAAGAGGAAATGAAAGATCGTCCGAAAGATACATAAAGAAGTGAACTTGGCTTAAATATTAATTTAATGGACAAATGGAGAAACAGGACAATAATAAAACTTATTTTACTATTTACAAATCGCATGCCCAACCGCGAATTATTGATAAAACTAATTAACTACAAAAATTAATATAAGAAAAAGTGAACAATCGTTTATGTCCTATTGACGAAATAAGTGGAATGCAACTAATGAGTGCATTGTTTACGATCATCTAAACTCAACTTTCTTGGGATGGCACCCTCGGAGACAGAAGCAGGTACCTGATGCGTGGAAGGCGCTCTTCCCGTATCGATGCTGCCGGAGCTGGTGCCCTGTTGCGATTCGGATGGGGTTCGACACAATACATCACCATCTGGGCGAACGCTCCGCGGCCCCGGACACGATGACCAGGCATGAGGGCCGTGTGATCTAATTTCTCAGAGGCGCCGCAAACGTGCGAGTGAACGTTCAAGAATGCCGTATGGCATATTCTGATGAGCAGCCAGCAGCTCTAATTGGCTCCGAGACGGGTAGCCTGTCGGCCTAACTGGTGCCGTTGCGGCGTGAAGTGACCTTGCGGCATGCCGCTTAATCTGAGTTCACATGACCGTCGCGAATGTGCGCGCGGATCTATGTGATGACGCGAGAACCTCTGAGAGTGAATCTCTTACGTCACTGGCGAGAGAATATCCAGGTTTTGAATGTGAGTCTGACCGGGGCGCAGTGGTTCTCCCTGCCACGGGGGTGGCTTCCGCGGGGCGGGGCGGAGGGGGCCCTCGTGGGAAAGGGCTTTGAAGGCCCCCGCACCCCGCCGGGTTGCGAGGCACCCAGGGCGGCGGTCGCCCTCAGAGCGAAGGGCAGCCCGCGCCAAAAGGGCAGCAGGCCCTCGCGGAGAGGCCGAATGCGGTTCGCGTGCGTAAACAGCTCCGATACCGCCATTTTATATACACAGAATTCCAATTGTTCGGTAATGTTTTTTGTTGAGAACCACCAATCTAATCTTTTAATATCAATATTAAAATATCTTCGTTATTTTTCTTCAACTTATGAATGATATCTGTCGGGGTGGATCGCTTGAGAGGATATTAAATGACAGTGGTTGCACTTCTCTCTGGGATATAGGGACTCTAATTTAGCGTCTACAGCTCTCCAGCGGGTGCACTGCCCGTCCTGTCCGGTAGACCCTACCGGGTTCCCAACGATTTTGTTTTTATAAATCCCTTTTAATAGAATATTTTCTTCCTTGATTCACTTAAATTTTCTCTATTATATACTGTACTGTTACATTACTCATAAGTAATATAAAATAAATAGAAAACGCCAAGAAGGATCTTTTGGAGGCTCAAGAGGCTGTTTCGTGATCGAAACGTATAGAGTTCCAATACAAAGGACGGAGGGCATTTCGACGCGCGCAGGCAAGGGCGACTCTTTGACCCAGTTGCTGGGGGAAGAGTGAGGACGGATTTATGACTGTAGAAAGACTGTGATGGCGAAACGCCAACGTATTGCTATGGGTGTCTGCGTAGTCCTTTCGCACGACGCATCTGGCCCACTAATCAGGCAGGCTAAACGATCAAGAAACGACTACCGAAAATTGCAGTGAAAGGCGTGAAAAGGAGAACGGAGGCAGGACACGGCTTGCACTCTCTTACGCTAATCCACAAATCGGCTGGAGAGGAGTAGCGGCTTCTGAACTGCGCCCGCGACAGGTTATAAATCGCCTTAAATATCATCCTTAAGAAATCGTTCAACAACCCAAGTAGTTGCGCGCACGTGCGACTTTCCACGAAGACGTTAGGGTGCAAACAGTCGAATTCGATCTAATTCCACTCCACCAATTAAAAGAAAGATAGGCGTGCTCACTTGTAGCGACGCTGAGGATTGGTAGAAAAATAGAAATCCGCGGGGTGATTTTTAGAAGATGGCGGGGGGAGCGATTCGATGGAGGTGTTGGAAGTCGGCGAGAATCGAGAGAGTCGCCAGGGCGCGGTTGGAGTCAGACGCTAGCGAGAAGGCAGGTCGCGCTCGCGAGGCCAACTTGGTCCAATTCTTCTGCCTGACTCATGTTTTCTTTAAAGTAACTTGCCTCTCGACGGATGAAGGTCTCCTAAACAAGTCGCTTAAGGAACTGACAGTGAACTCACAGTTCGACAATAATTGCGACTGTGAAGTATTTTCATTACCACTGCGGCCATGCAAATGCATTAGTTTGCAGTTACCGAATGATTTAAAGAATCGCGACCGCTGGTGAGACTTATACCGGCCACCAAATACCACGTCCGCGGAAAGTGAACTCTTCTCCCAAGAGAGATTGTGAGCAAACGCCGGCGCTGCGAGTCGGTGCTGCGGGTGACGTAATTGCTTCTGCGACGACAGCGACCCCAAGCTGCCAGCTCAGACGGAGGAGGCAACTTCCGGCAACCGTAGGCCATGGAGAGCGCGCCGGCCGAGGGACGGCCTACCCCCACTTTCTTTCTCTCTCTCTCTCTGTAGCGTTGTGTGGCGAACGCTACAGGTACCCGGCGCTGCTGTGGAGGAGGAAGAAAATGGTATGTGACAAAAGTATATAAATCAATATCCAAAGAAGAAAGAAGATTAAGAAACATTTCATTGTAACGTTTAATTAATTCGCATGTTTAAAGTAAGCACATAGCAATTTTCGGATAAAATGTATTCAAAATCAATTAATTGAAGTAAATGACCTGTTTGTTAAATTATCCAAATCTTTTAATTCAATTACCACTACCAAAATCTAGTAAATCCGGTAGATGAAGCGTGTGTGAACGTAATCGGAAACGAACCCACAAAACCGATGATCTTAACGACAATGCCAACAATCGGCTGGATGAGTTCACATCACAGTACAGCATCCATGATCACGACGCAAAGAATTTCACATACATTCAATTGCCGAAGACAATTCCGCTTTTGAGTACCTGGGTTTCTAATCGTCATTGAAATGCAATGGTTACGAAATGTTGAGAGATTTTCAAGAACTGCCCATAACATTTCTGAAGTGTATATTGAGGAGAGTACTTTCTTGCGCGATAGAGTATCGTTATCAACGCATAGTTTCAATTTCTTGAGTTTTCTAAACAGCATATTTCCTTAATTCCTAATGATGAAAGACGGATACGAACGAAGAGAAGCGAATTTGTAATTTATTATTCTTTTACTTTGTATCAGAAAACAGTTATTAAATTCAGGAATATTGTTTTGTAATCAATGAGATCTTGATTGTACCAATTTGACGCCGGTTCATTTGCGGCTATTGAACCTCCAATAGAACCTTTGATCGTCACTGCCCCTCTTCAAAATTTTATCGATCCCAAGGATTTTTTTTGCGCGTCGTTTAGCAAAATTTTATCGATCCCAAACGGAAAGTTTTCGCAGCGGTCACATGTTAGACCATCGCAATCAATAAAATATCTTCGTTGCCCCCCCCCCTACGGACCGTGCGTATTAATCTTTCTTGTGTGGATAAAATTATACACTTTGAATAATATTGTGAAGGCTTATGTTTTCAATTGTTATGGGTGGAGACGTTCTATTGCAAAGTTTATGAGATTTATCTTGCCTATTTTGGAAACTATAGAAGTACATTTGGGAGTTTTAAACCTCATTCTTTAGACTATTTAATGTTGTCCGTGCAAAATTAAGTAATTAATGTCATTTTGCGGCAATTCTATAATTTTCTAAAGTAATAGGGATGTTTGGCATCCCCGGAAGGGAGAATCTGGGTCTCGAAACAACGGGGGGAAGGCTGCATTGTCACGGGTCGTCGGGAAGGTGGTTACTCTACTAGTAAGTCAATACATAAATGACTTCCTGGTGTAGAAGAGGAGTGATAAAGTCGAAGGAAATTTATTGCGGAGTCGAGGTCGCCTCTGGAGAAAAATGAAAAACGACCGTCAGCTGGGCATCTGTCGAGAGAGCTGACCGTCTAGAACTTCACTCAATTTCTGGCACGTCTGTACATTTGTGATGAGGCAGCAGAAATCGAGGTTACCAAAACTGTTCCCTTTTCATCGCATTTGGTCTGGTGCTGAAAGGCTACCCCGCTTTTAATGCGTTAGCCAGTTTTCGATATCGTTAATGGGATACTGTGTTTCTCGAATTGTATAGAATGAATAAGTTCCATGACGAGATTCACGAAGTATTTATCGATAAATACACCGCAGCCCATGCATTCGATTAGGTTCAATTTAATTGGCGAACGCTTAGTCTCTTTCTGACGTGACATGTATCAAGAAAAAATTAGTGTAATTACATGTGGTAAAAAAGGATTCGTTCATTTCCAACAGTAAAAAATAATAGTGCTTACAGATGGAATTAAATTAAAGTAAAATATAAAATAACTGATGCAGAGATGCATAACTGGCGCATAAATTGTATATTGCTTTAATTGAAAATTGTTTCGGATCAATTATAAATTGAATTTAGAAATACACAATTTTAGCAAAATAAAGTTTCATAAAACAGAATATAAAAGATTTTGACCATAAAAAGCACACTCAATTTTCATATCTTTCGTGCTTAGTATGCTATGGACATTTTATAAATTGCCGGGGCTGCAGAAATCCCTCTCGCTTGTCAAGTCTTCGCAGTCCGCCACAAATGTTCGACAGGACCCGCCGCATGCATGCGATGCTTTTTCGTCGGTTTTAACTTTTTTATTTCTATTTATTATGGCTACGTTTTAGTCCTGCGCAGTTGCGAGGTCCGTAGGGTTTCCCGACCTGCGTGTGACGGATGTTCGGGGAAGATTAGGACGTACATTTCCATGACGTTACAGTTCGAATTAGACGAGATTATGGGTTTATGTTGTTGACGATGATGAAGAGATGAAAATGGGAAGGAAAGATCATGTGCGGGCCTTGGCCAGAAGTGTAAGACGCCGCTTCGGCATTGTCTTGGAAATTGAGGAAACCACAGATTAGAACAGTTGGCCTTCGAATTGGATTACAGCTGGAGCCACATTTTCACCGATGTGAGATTGCAAAAAAGTCTATGCCTATTCCACTCGTGAAATTAAAATCAATAGTGGTTAACTTGTGCTTGTGCGGCGGCGATGGTGTAATGGTTAACGAATCGGATTGTTATGACTAAGTTGGCGGGTTCAAATCCGATCGACGCCATGGATTTTTAAGAGATGCCTTCCTTCTGAGAGGAAGTAAAGCCGGCTGTCCCATGTTAGTAGATTTACTTGCATGTAAACGATCCTCAAGCCTAAATGTCGCCTCTGAGCTAAATTCAAATCGCCCAAGAAATACCTCCTTTCTCCGCTAGTTGGTGGAAGGAGTGTAGCGAAATTCGCATAGTCAGACGGAAGAGCGGGCCTGATGGCCCGAGTTTCGCTACGTAAAATAAGGCATTCATTCAATTCAATAGCTATACATGCAAAATGCCGTTACAACACCAGCCATTCGCGAATGTATCATTGTTGGCGAGTTGTTTAAAGAGAATATGTTGAGCAAAACTTCTTCTGAATACGCTTCCGCATTAAACTACTGTGCGACTATTTTATCAGCGTCCCGCGATCGTGGAAATCTCTGCTCGGTCGACGGGCCGCCAAACGCCCGGGAACAGTGTGCTCAAATCCCTTCGGACGGGAGCGTTTCAAGTTCTTTTCGTGCAAAAGGCATGCTTCCCAGTCTAGTTAGTTGAAGATTTGGTTTGTGATGTCTCGCTCAAAGTTCACTCTCAAACACAAACGTACGTAAAATGGGTCCAACCGCATTGTGCCACCTGAGCCTTTTTTCTAAATGCTGTGTAATGAAGAGCGTAATTACGATCATTTTCAACAGGACTCCGCAACCGAGCACACTGCTTCAGTTTCTTTAAGGGTTTACATGCCATTTAGGGAGACGAATCATCATTCGTGGCTTGTGACTGCACGCTTTCCTGATCTGAGTCCGTGCGCTTTCGTTCTTTCTTTGGGGATTTCAGAAAGTTCGCCTATATACGACGGAAGAAGAATTCAGGCACAATATACAGGAACAGATATCTGCAATACCACAGGAAATGCTTTACCAACAGAACCAGAACTTATTTAGGTGTCAAGAATGTATCAGAACCGCAGTGAGCAGTTCCAGCATGTTTTATAACTTGAGTACAATTAAAGCCCCTTTCCCTTTAGAGCGATCCTGCCGACCGACCTGACTCGATTTCCGTAGCCTCGTTCGCCAAGGCCAAATCCCCGCGCGACCCGCACTTGAGTCTTCAATTACACTTCTTTACTTTCAATGTTACTTTCAGTTGCAATTTTAATTAATGAAAATAAGGAGTCAACATATTAATGACTACATTGCACAAGTGTTGATTTTTGCTACAAAAGTACAATGCCAATATTTTTCAAAAATGTGTCACTATGTAATATGGCAATAATATTGCTGGAATACATACACGGTAACAATATGCGGATAGACTAATGTATCCATTCTTTTGTCATCATTGGAAATTTCAAAATGAGTGTATAAATTATTTCTTCACATCATTTTCGCCAGGGAGTTGACATATTTACAGAAATAAATGTTTTATTACATAAGGCCTCATTCAAATTGATCAGGGAGGTCAGCTCACCTGTGCCTGTCCGAAGAGGCGCGTGTAATCAGCCAGGGTAAACCCGACGGCGTTTGCCAGTCTCATTACAGCCAAACACATTCAAACTCTCAGCGGTGATTACAGTTTGAAATTTAAAGTACAAGTCAGATGCGATGTCGGGAAAATAGAAAAAAGGGCCTCAACTTTCGTTATTACTGTCCTACTCCAGTAATCAGCTGATCAAAGACATATACCATATGTTATGTCCAAATACATACGTATACCATATATAAAGCCCACATTAATTTAGTTGTACGTCAAGGGCATTGTCGCGCCATGGGCGGAAGCATTGTTGAAGCCATCTGGGACCATCTGTTCGCAACTTTTATCATCAAATTGCTATGTTGCTAAATTATACTATTAGAGCGCCCTAAAGTGCCAAACCATCGTCTATTGCAACAGCAAGCCGTTCTCGAACTTGATATACCTCGAACCTTTATTGAATTACTCTCCGAAGACACCCGAAATATCTTTCGCGCGGTTGCTTCTAACAATGAACACTTGTTCAATAATAGAGGTAAGCGCCATCATTACACGTGGAGCTCGCGGAGGCTGTTTTCGCACCCGCTCTTTCTCCTCCTCCCCCGCATTGTCAGTTAAATTAAAGCGGCCCTGTTAATTAATCGCCATTACGCGGTGCGCCGCGCGCCGCGCCACGGTCGGGCGCAGGCGAGCGAGGCGGTGAGGGGCGGCGCGCGCGAGCGGGCGAGGGAGGTGAGCACGGTGGTCCGGATTGGGGCAAACAGCGTCCGCAACGACTGTTCGAAAAAATGAAAAAGAAAAAAGTGCAATCAGAACTCAATTACAGTACTGCTAAGAAAATAGCATTCCACTCCCCTACCACAACTAACAAAAGGAGAACTCAACAAAAACCTCTACACCTGACTTGACTGCAAAAACCACGGCGGTTCCTAGAGTGCCGAAAACACACCGTCAGTCTCTGAATGTAGTAATTTTCTATCTCGTTGAACCGAATACATCGAGGACTTTGTCAGTGTTCTGTTTACCTGGAACTAGGCTACGCTAGTTCACAGAGAACGTTCAATATGTAAGTTGAATATGTATGTTAACGATGGTAAGTTCAATATGTTTGTTGGCAAAGATGCGTGTTTGAATTTGTTAGTGACAGGTTGGCGAATAATTTTATTCAGAATATTGTATTCAATGAAGTAGGAAGAAAATACGTAGATTGATAAACGATGAAAAAGAGAAAGTGAATGTTGATATTTATCATTGAATATAGATAGAGATGATCTCTGTTCGGTTCTCAGTGAGCAGCGCCGACACCCAAGAGGCATATCGTGCTGAGCGAATGCCTGAATGTTCACACTTCTTTCAAACATGTTTTGTTTGTACTACTGATAATATCTGAAGTCTTCGGTGGCTCGTTGGTTAGCTTGCTCGCTTTCCACAGCGAAACCTTGGGTTCGATTTCGGAGCGAAATTTATTTCTGCGCTTTCCTTGCAAAACCCCAGTACTTGTTGCTGTGTGACAATGAGAAACCCCACTTCCCAGGTTGAAAAGGCCAGATACAGAGTAGGGATGGCTACGTGCTCACCACAGGCACCCCTTAACTCATGGCCAGCATGGGAGGTCTGTCACGTGATCCCTCGCGAGGCGGCGGGAGAGTAAACAGCATGGGGCACTCGCGTTTGATCCGAATCGCAGTGCGGAAGGCACTTGTCACCCGCCAGGGGTTATCGCTAGCTTCAGCAGCGAGGTGTGGCTGTTAGCCACGGACGGCAGGCCAGGAGCGGGGATGCCTCAGGGAAGTGCAGTGCTGGGAGTGCAAGGTTAGTACCTCCGGAGTATAACTATTGTACAGCAACATTGTCAATAAATCTGTATATGACAACTCCGCGTCTGTGTGTCATTCGTACCCCGACGACGTCACTATACACACATACTGATTATGTCTGTTGCGTCAAAATATTTTGCTTTGTGAGATGATTGTTTCTTGAAATGAGGGTTTCTAATGTGTGATTTTCAGCTGACATCAATTGCAGTACTTGAAATCATGAAACAATTTATGAATGATTTTATTTTATTTTTTTATTAAATTGCCAAAACTGATGAAATATTTTGTAATGCATTTCCTTCCAACTGTATAAGATTTGTTATACAGTGATATTGATACATTGATATGTTGATACATTGATCATGTTATTTAAAAATATATTCTAATTTGAAAATTACGAAGATCATCAAAACCATGAAAAGAGTGGTTAGACAACGTTCTAGTACATTCAAGTATGTTATGTTCACCTATGTTCACCTTCAGCCCACTGTGCGACGTGGCGGTGGCGCATATAAACGCGTGAAGGGAGAGCAATGCAATGGCGATGTTAGAGAATTGGGCGTAACGACCAGTTGCTAATTGTTTCCAGTATTGTTATAGTTGGCATTTAGTCCTCTGCCTGCCGAGAAACGACGTTCAAGAGAAACGAAACGGTGTCATGATCAACATGCGTAATACTTTTTCTGTTTCCAAATGCAAATACGGATTTCGCGAAGACCAATCGATTTTTGGAAGGTATTATTATCGAGAAGGTGAATTTACCAGTGTACAAATTTAGTGAACTCTCTCAATAAAATAAACATTTTTATTTTCAATTATGGCAATAAACTTTCAGATATTTAAAAGAAGACTTATTGAAATACGTTATATATTGTTGCTATTGATAAATATTACTCAGACATTTGCTGTGGCACTTTATGGCGTCAAATTTGGAACTCACAAATTTATCACCAACGCTGTAGAATGGTAATTAAAACCTTCCCAGAAATTTCAACCCGTGTCGGGGTGGGCTAATAAATCAATCTTCAAGTGACATTCCGTTAAATATCACATCAACAAAATAAAAGAGGGCTGCATGTTTAGAATAATTGTATTTTATAACGTAAAGGAGTCACGAAAACCCATTTAGAAGCTCTTGCTCTTCAACAGAGCTTTCGCATTTGCAACCCCAGTCTTTATCAGTATTCCTTTGCACAAAATTCACCTTCTGCCCAATTTTTTATGGTGCACCCCTTCAATCTCTCTGAACTGTGTAACAGTCTGAGATGGCTCGGGCTATCTTTAAAGTAAATTCTAGGTCCTTAAATTCCTTCCATTGCACGTGTTCAGGAAATGTATTTTGAACTTTGCAGGACTGAAATAGTTTCCTACTAATATATTAGCACACCAGTAGCAACCTCCACGTCCCAGGAAGTGGTCTCTTCATCAAGCTACTTTGGAAGGGCAGCAGTTCAGAGTCCTGGGACCCGGAGCATTAATTTCGCTCCCAGAGACCCAAGGCCCTGCGGTGAATACCAATTTAACAGAAAAAAGTGTGTTTGGGCTTACTGGTTCAAGTGAAATTGAATATCGCTATATTCAAGTGAAATTGAATATATTATATTTTTTTACCAATGAAAGTTAAAAGAAGCTGGTTTTCGAATTACTTCATCTTCGAACAAACCTACGATTTATATTTCTATTCATTTTATTGTTATTTATATAGTAAGAAGTGGTTTAAAGAGAACAAAATCCATCAGGGTGAAATGTCAGGTATCGAGAGTGATAGCTTGAGAAACTATTATTTCTCCTTAGCGGTACATGAGTCATTTCTCGTACAATTGTTTCAAAATGTAAGTAATTTTTACGTAATTTTGAGTGAACTCTAGAAAAAAGTCTACAAATACAAAAACAATTATTCTTGAAAGCGGTTCCATATTTTTACTTTATAGTTTTTGTAACGATGTGACTTAATGCATTAAGCTCTTTGCTAAAAGTACAATTTTCATTACAACTTTTGAATGTTCAAAACTTAAAGAATTTTTTTTTAATCCCTCGCGCTTTCTTTGGTGGAGAGTTTTACAAGAGATTTCTAAACATTTATTTGAATGACAAGTTGCAATATTGTGTATCACGTGCAAATAATACGAGAAATGTGATCTACTGGTAGAACGTGTGGTTTCTTATTGAATTTAATAGATTAGAAGTGTTAATTGTAATATTTTGAGTAATTTTATGTTTTAATTGTAGATTTGACTGTCAATTATATATAAAATAAATTCCGTGGCCGAGTTTGTGTGAATGCCAGTCCTAAATTCGATATTTCCGTTCTCAGTAATGAAAATATATTTCAATGGATATTATGTTTTATTATTAAATATTGTTTAATTTTACTGTATTTTTCATCACTGAATAAAATGTCAGATTAGCAAACGTCAATAGTAAATATTTGAGGTCTTTCGATTTGAAAATACAAATACATTTGAAAATACAAACTTACGAGCCTCTTTTTTTCATGAAAGTCTGTTTGAAAGTGAGACAATGGTAGTGCTTCCGTAGTTTTCTATTTCAGGAAGGTTGAAGTTGTATCTTCCTTGCCCGTTGACGGTGAGCGAATTGTGCTTCGTCGCTTTGGTTTTCCTTCCATTTCTAGGACTGACTATAATAGTCGCCCTTTGGAGTGGATGTCATTGGGAATTCTGGGAATTCTTCTCGACTTTGGGGTAGGAACGCGTATTTCAAAACAGGATGATACAGTGAAAAAATACCAGAGTACACACACACGTTCTCGACGCTATCCCAAATATTCATTTGTGTCGAAAATCATTAATAGTCATTAGGCTGATATCCAGCAATACTATGAACCAAGTCCGTTGTGAAATCGGCCGTGTCGTTCAATTCTATACGTAATACAAAGAATTTGCATCATACAAATATTTCGTATAAGAAAACATCATACAAAAAGGCCTTTTTTTGCAAAAGGAGTACTCATAGGCCAATTAGCGCGTACAACTGTGGTTTTGATTGTTCTTAACGAATGGTGGATCGTTAAAATCCTTAACGAACGCCGGTCGTTAAGAATAGTTTTTGTTCTTGGTGCTTTGTATAAGGCGTATATGTTTCCTTGCGTGGAAGGACATTCATAACATGCTACTGAAATCGACTTGTTTAAACAGATGGTCTCATAATTTCAAAGTTCGTACACGAGCGCGGCGTTTTGACACCGGGAAATTCTCCTTAGTAAATCAAACAATAAATGACTGGAACAATTTATCTACTGAAGAATTTGGAACTAGTCGTAAAAGTGTAAATATATTTAGAAAAAAAATAGTGATGTGAAATATATTTGTGATGTTTTTGTGTAGCGCGCCTTGCGTTGTCTTGTTTTTCTTGTTAATGTTTCTTAATGTAACAATATTCGCTCTATGTACACTATTACTCCTTAGAAATTTACCATCTGGTGTTATTCCCCAAGTACATCAAATATATTGTGACGTCATGGATACTCACAGCGACCACAGACACAGAGCTTTCGTATAACAATATATTTATTAACAAAGAAAACAAAACAAATATATACACTTAATATCTTACTTACACCCTAGCTCTGATAGACCTACTATCCCCTGATCGCGGGAGCGATACAAACCCGATTGAAGATGGTTTTGATTGTGGCATTCGCCACTCCTACTTTTGAAGCGCGCACAAAGCCTAGCTTCCGTGACCTGATGTCACGCTGGGACACAAAGTCCGTTCTGGCGCACCAACGGCTGGTTTGCCTCGATCGCAGTAGCGATCTTATCCGATTGAGAATCGGCGTGAATCGTGGCAGTCAACCACTCTTCACCTCGGAGCACGCACACAGCATCGCTCCCCCGTGACCGCAGTCACCCAAGGACATAAAGTCCGCAGGCTTCGTCAACTAGTGACTCCAGCCTCGCGAGCCTGGCTCGCATATGCACCGTCTTGGCGCAAAGTTTTGTGCACACGCACGAGGTTCTCCCGCTGTCTCCAGAACCTCCTACTGGCTCCGTACACTCTGTTATATAGGCGAGGCCCACGTGACCTACTACGTCACGCCACCCCCTCGCTTGTTATAACAGTGAAAAGCTTCTATAAGCCGGAAGACACCCAAAGCCTTGTGTCTCCCGTCTCCGCGTTCTTCCCTTTACGGAAAAACCCTTCTTCCTGTGGCGAGACTAATCCGCTCCCAAGCGTCCCCAAATAGATGCCATGAGGCACGCTGGCTAATACGTTACAATATATATTTTCTATCTCTCTTCTATCTTCTTCTTCTTCTTCTTCTCCTTCTTCTTCTTATAAATATAGAAGTACAGTATTGTGAAAATAAAATCTATATGCATTTTCTGAACTCAATGAAAATGTTTTGGGAAATAACAATCCAATAAAAATTTAAGCAGTTTTGAATATTATTCTTTATTGGTTTTTACTTTCCTGTATGGTTCATCAAACTGCGCAAAATATCTTTTACAGCTGCGTTCTTTTATGGTATTGCATTCAATTCATTTTTTGTAAAGTGTAGCGTGTCTGGTTTTGGTCCCAAACCTGTAAATTTCTTTTAACGGGGTGTAATAACACCTTACATTATTCAAATTCTCTTTCACAAGTTACGTATTTGTTTGAACCCGTTTGACAAATGTTAAAGGGACGCGTGGCAACAACCTTCTGCCGCCTTCCACATTACGAATTGCTTCGAGGCTCCCTCTGAAAATTCGGTGCTGGTGACGGAAGCGGCAAAATCCGCTTTTCCTGTTTTATATGTCAATGCGAAATAAAAATAAATTGTGACGTGTCAACTCGCGTCCGCCTGGATTTGTCAGGGTGACATGCACATCGGAAACCGCCTATTCGTGCGCTTCGATGAAAGAATATCCGCCGCGATGCTTCGATGTTCGCCAATGGCGCGGGATGTGATAGTGACATATGTGTGAACACAACGTGCATTTTGAACAAAAATTGAGCAATGTCCGTGGTGTAAATGTGATAATAAAACGAGCTTTCCGAGGAATTACAAGTTTACCATTTTTCATTGAATGTGTTGGCATTTTTGCTTTCCCGCTTTATGAATTTTCGTAGGAAGAGAAAGTAATATTATCGTGCGCCAGAAAACGGCCAACTTATTATGTAAGAGATGGTAACTATTTTGAGGACATTGCTGGACGATGATGCATCTGCGTAAAACAATGTAGTAGAAAAAATGAGAGATATAACTAGTGATGCTGCAGAATTACACCGACGATTCCGTATGTTTTTTTGAACATTTGAAAGTAAATTTTTTGAACTTTTCTTATTTTTGGCCTCCTAATAAGAGAACGAAAATATTATTATAAGAATATTAAAGACCAGTAAAACCTCTTCCTATATGGCAAATTTCTTTGAAATATTTGGAGCCGTTTTTAAGAAAATAGCGTTTAAGGGCTACTGTAAATTCGAAATTTTAAGGTCTTTTTCACAGAGAATATTCGAGTTTTCTGTCTTTTGAAGTCATTTTAAGTACTTTAAAAACCATATGCAATAGTGTTTACAAATTGCTGGAAATGTTCAAATTAAAGACGCGAGAGATCTTTCAAAAAAATTATATTAGTGTAATTTTTGAAAAAAACAAACAAAAAATACACCGAAATGAACTTTACGTCATACAATCGTACAATTAGCACTATCCCTTCGAAAAATTTGAAGAACAAATTTGAAGTTGATTTTTAGAGAATGGCGTTTGAGCGTTTCTGAAAATGCGGAAGTTTGAGGCGGTTTTCACAGAAAATGATTGAGTTTTCGAAAAACTTTATCATTATTTAAAGCACATGTTCTCATAAATATAATAACGACGGGAGATACAAGTAGAAAAATACAGTTTTGTAATTTTTCAAAAAACAAAAGAATGGAGGAATATGGCGTTTAGTCATCTTATATAGTGAATTTAACTCTATCTCTACCAAAAGCTTACAGAAAATATTTGGAGTGGTAAAAACGAGATTTTCAGAAAATCTGTTTTTTTACAATATTTTTTAAAGTTGCACGTACTGCATGCAATATTGCGTGAAAACTACTAAAATTGTCAAAAAAACGTAAGAAATAACTCAATGTAGGTCACAACTTTTGAAATTTTCGAAAATTCAGAGTTAACCGTGAAAATCGGACGTATGCCACTTTATAAGTGTATGTTACTCTATTGTTACACGAATTTAAAGAAAAAATATTTCGAGCGATTTTTTAGAAATTTTTGAAAATGCCTAGAATGCTACATGTAAAGTATCCCCAAATCATGAATAATGTTTTTCAAGATCTCAAAGTTTTGACTCGAGCCACATGGAGAAGGGTTTCTTCATTTCTGAAAAATCCTACGAATGGTTTAGGCCCTAGTAGTGTGAGTTCACAGACACCAGACGGACACACAGACTGACGAACGAACAGACAGAGAGACAGACAGACAGACGAACGGAAAGACGGACGGATGGACCGACAGACCTACGTTTTGAAACGTATCAGGTGACTCCAAAACATGTATTTCCGTTGAAATGTCGGAATCGATTTCCCGGAGCATTACATAACTTTCCTTATACTACGTATATTATTACTCCGTTTATACGTGCGTATACGGCGAAGTAAAAATAGAGAAGCGTTTTAGCTATTAAGTGAAGAGGTTTGAACAAGCTGTTGTGAAAGGAGGGAATTTGTTGAAAGCTGTTCTACGGCCGATTTGCATGATGATAATAACAGAGGATAATCACTTAAAAACGCCTCTCATCGATGTAGAAAGTGTTTTGACGTTTTGAAGGGGAATTTTTAATAATATTATACATTTGGGAATTGTAAAAACTACAGATTTATTCCACAAGTTTAAAATACTTTATTACAAACATTTTAAATTTTGTAAATGAGTTTACATCGATAAAGTTTATAGACATAATGTATAAACATTTATTATTTTTAACATTCCTTGAGTGTCAATCTTTTGGCTGTCGGAATAAACTTACAATTAAATAAAAAGAAGTGAAACTAAATATTCCTGTTCACTTTCAAAGGCAATTTTCGAAAATGCCCAAGATTAAAAAAACAACACACACCCAAAACCTGTTCCTTATTATATGAGTTTTAGTACGCTAATAATTCTCATTCTCCCCATCTAATTCTTTCTTTGGGTGGTGAGGTGGGTGCGCCATTACCCCTAGTGGAAACGTCTGTTCTGGCTTCTGCGCGCTTCACCCCGCCTCGAACATACCCGGGCGTGGGCGGGAACGAGCGATTGGAGCTTGTGCTTTTTTCATTTTATTGAGCGTAAACTTCCCACGAAGTTCGATGGTTTCGTAAGGGCATTTGTACTTGTGTAAAACTGTTTATATTTTTCTGAATATTTTCGTTGGTTTGGGGGAGAGCATGTGGCCCCTCTTGAGTTTATTTCTTGGGGGAGGGGGCCTGTGGGAACGTCACCCGGCCTGTGGAAACGTCATCCGGCCTGTGGGGACGTAAGCCGGCCTGTGGGGACGTCACCCAGTCTGTGGGGACGTCACTCGGCCTGTGGAAATGTCAATCCCGACTATAGCGCGCGCTGGCGCGTGTGGAGCCAGGGAGGGGCTGATACGTGCCGGGGCCGGGTGGAGGATGTTCCGGAGCGCGTGACGGCGCGGCGGCGCGCTGCGTGGCCGGGCTGGGCCGGGCCGGGCGGCGTTGAGGCGCCGGCGCCTGATGGGAGCACGTCGCGTGGACGGCGCGGCGCGGTGGTGGGAGGGGCGTCGCACCGGGCGAGGCATCCCAGGCGCTCCCTGGCGGCGGGTGGCGCGAACGGCTTCAAGCGGAGCCTCCACGCAGGGCGCGCGCGGCGGGGCTGGAGCTGGTGCCGCTAGGGGCGCTCGTGCGGCCGCTTAACACAACAGTTGGCCACGTATGAAAGATATGTATTGCCACAAATGTAATTTACGGTAAAAGGAGATAAAGAGGCATTGTATCTATGAGGGAAGGATATTTCTTCAGCGATGAAGGAGCAACTGATCGTGTTCCCGAATACATTTTTTCCTTGAGTTTATTATTTGGTGTGATTTTATTTTGTGTTTCAATAAATAAAATACAAACTCATTTAGGTTACATCAGGTTACATGTCGACAAGGCAATAAGAATTTATTATTTTGTCGTACTTTATGTATTTCGCTATCAGGAGCGTCCATGAATGTAGTTTATGTCGCGAGGCGATAAAGAAGTACTTCATCAACATTATTCTATATTTCAAAGCATCTTGAGTCGTTTGTACGAAAAAGTATCTGACTGGATTGGTAGCAGCACTGTCTCAAAAAAAAAAGGTAGAATACAGACGTCGCCATTGTATGAAAGATTATTTTTCATTGATAAGACTTATTATCATTTAAAGATTGGTTACATGGTCAAGAAGTGCAACGACAATGTCAAGTAGAGAATTGGTATACAAATTCATTCTTATTGGCTTCTTATGAGACGATCATAGAGTGAGAGGAGAAAATTAAGCAATGTATCGTGAGCACGAAACTGCGACGTTGCAAATGACGATCGACGCAGGAATTGCCCATAAATAGCAAAGAGCAGCTCCAAAATAGAGGTAGGGAGGTATTTTATATAGTCGACTCCGGATTTTGTGTAGTGAACTCGGATAGTCGCTGGTCCCGTTTCACTTGAAGTGAACCTGAATCGCGGTTATAGGAAATTCAACGACTTGGAAATTAATTCCCTCATGGAAAAGAATATATCGCGTCTGTGCCACAAATTTCAACATGAGGCAGTTTGAAAAAAATATCAGCCAAAGGTCGTATTGTAAGATGTCTCCCCTGAGGTGAACGTTACGGACCCAGAATAGGAACCTTACTAGTGACCTCATGCCATTCATTTTTCAAGCTTGGCGTTACAAGATATTCTGCGGGGCAAAGCGCGTTGTATTCTACGTAGGCGGCAGGAAGCGCGAGACTGTAAGCCCCATAGAGCCGCGCGGAAATGCGATCAGTTTCATTAGCCGCTTGCACCTTGTTGCTACCGAAAGGATCTCGTATGTTATTAGGCGAGTAAAAGGGACATCGAATAGTGGGGCTTACAACAGTGCACGAGGCATTAAATGGTGCCAAGACTGCATCACGATACTTCGAGAAAATGGACAATGTAAGATCAAGTATCGTGAGAGCACAAACTATCGATCTAGAGAAATTATTGCTGAAAAATGTACCAAGCAAAAATTGAAAATTATTAATTGCTATTGAAATTTAAAGTTCGTGCTATTATGTATTTTCTGTATACCTACATATATTAATAAAATCAATAATTGTGGGAAAAATTTATTTAATTTTAGTATCCTTAGATATAGAGAACCTCTGATATAGTGAACCAAAATTGTTAGTTCCCATAAGTTCACTATAACCGGAGTCGACTATAGTTACGAAGAACACCCGATCGGGACAAAAATAGAGCTGTGCCTAATATAATCGTTTCGTTCTGTAGCTCTATGATGACGGCAAGGATCAGGAAGGAAAAGTATGTTAATTACAGTGTGTAGAAATACGTCTTGCTCACCGCATGTCTCCTTTATATCCGAGGCTTTGATAAAGGTAAAATCATGGCTCAGACCTGGGAACTTCTAAAGGGATATCTGAAAAACCGGTTTAATCCGACTCTAAAAGCCCACATACAAAGTATTGTGTATAATAATATAAGAGGTTAAGTACAGGATAAGTGAATGAGAGCTTTTATACCATAATAAATATATGGCAACATATCCATTCTAAACAAAATACTATTATTACAGACTTCCTGCACATTAGTTATTAGCCTGATTTGTTGGAACAATTTTGACAAAAAAAATTACAAAAAATATTAATTGTTAATATTTTGCTAATGCGGATAAACTCCAAAACGTGTTTGCACCAGCGGGTCTCTTGCGTTTAGACGAGTTGAAACAAACGGCTTTTGTAATGTTGGCCCGTCGCTCAGATCTGAGGTGACCGAGAGTGCGGGTTTTGTTTCAGCCGGCCAAGCCGAAGTGAAGCTTCGTAATTCAAATCCGATTAAACGCGAATTAGCCAAGAGCTTCCCACCGGCTCTGAGTACACTTTGGTGCTAAGCCACGACCCCTGAGCATTGAAAGCTCTCTCTGTGTGCGCCGCCGGGGCAGATATTCCGTGAATTGTAGCATCGAAATGTCGAGATTCGTTTGCGGAGAAATTTCCGAAATTAATGGCAGAGCTTGGGATTGGCCTGCTCTTCCTCAATTGCTGACCTTACTCTGCTCTGTGTTGAAGCGGATAACAGGAGAGGTATGCAACTTATCCGCAGAAGTCTGTTAATGAGGGCACGTATGGAATGAAAGCACGTGTGGAGATCTAGCTGAAATCTAGAGTCGAGGCGACGGTATTCCTTTGTGAGTAAGAGCATTCTTTCGAAGGAGAAACCAGTTCCATTGAATGTGGGCTCCGAATGCAACTTTGCAGATGATTGTAATCAAATCTTGAGTTTACATTGTTATTTTTCATGGAAGTGTAAGTTAGAAATGGAAGGTCAATATGATAGTGGTTTTCTTTTTCTTCTTTTTAGAGTGCTTCACGTTTTTGCTCTAATTAGTGCGTAATTGCATATATTTATGATACATATTTGGAAGAAAAATGCTTACAACAATTTATTATTAGAAGCATTTTTAAAAATGTTGAGGTTACATAAATAATGAACCTTTTAAATGAGCTACATAATTGAGACGTCAAGCAGAATGCTAATGGTGTGCGTTTTGTTACGGTAATGTACGTAAATACATCGCATCTAATGCAAGTAGTAAGGTTATTAATTCTCACTTGATAAATAATTATTGGTACGTTTCTGTGTCGTAAAACGTACGTACTTCATGTTGTAACAGAAAACGTTACATCATTAGTAATGCAAGTGTTCAAGGCAGGCGGCGTTGCAAAAGTAATTGCGTATCCCAGTTACAGCATAAATCATTTGTTATGAAAAGTATTTATTATTTCAATAATAATATGAGAAAGTATTATTTTAGAGAAGTCATTTTATCCACTGAATTGAATTACATTAAACTTGTATGTTTTGTGGGGATGAAGATTGATTTTTGTTCCGGATAAAATACGTTTCCTTCCTTCCTTTTGTATCGGACAAAATAAGACTTTGCTGTTACCCGTACAACGGAAGAAAAAGAAACGAATTTTTAAAAAATTGAAATTTCAAATAATTTTTGACTATTGTATTCTTTTATATTTATATGAACAAAAGTTGTGCTTTAAATTTATATAAATTAAAGAGCATATCCAATATCAATTACGTCTCTGAAGAGTACTACGAGGTTAACCAGATATTTGTCACTCACCGAGCGCCGTTAATAGACAAATTGCTTACTCACCGTTTTGCTTCATGCTCTCTTGTCTCTATTAGCGCAGCTGCTGTCTTCCGAGTAGAACACATTGCTTCAAGCCCAATCGAAGTTCGCCGCTAACGCGTGAACGACACCTAAAGCAAATTGCTTATTTGCATAATTTCGCTGGTGGTTAATGGAGAGCGCCGCGTCGCCGGGAGCGAAGCCTCGCAGTGCCTCCCCGAAGATGAGGACACCGACGCCTCACGGGCCAGCGCCACACATTGTTTCACCTGCCTAATGCTACCAAATATATTACACACAAGTTACACAAAACAAATCCTTAAGATCCATCATCCAAGCCCCCTAGTACATATGTCCATCCCTGAGAAACACCAGCGTTAAAAAGTAAAGAGGCTTTTTTTTTCAAAGTGAATTCGCCGCTGAATTCTGGCTGGAATTGAGGCCCGGCAAATTTGAAACATATCTTTTTTTATTTTGTGTGATATTTTTGAAGCCCAATGGCCCTTTTAGAAGTTTATAAAACTGTAGCGCCAATATACAAATACAAATTGAGCTCAATACTCTTATAAATATGGTATTGATCCAATTTTCATTAAAATCTGTAAAATTTCGAAAATTGCAAAAGTTCAACATGTATCGACCTTCATTTTTTAAGTTCAGTATTTTTGCAATCAATTTTTGAATATTCTATCTTAAAGTTATTTAATGTGCAATTTTCTCAAATTATTAGTAGTTTTCGAGTAACTGTGAGACACGTGATAATTTAGCACACACGTAAACACGTTTTTCGCATAAAAATGTTTCATTTTTTTTATTTTCCTACTGATAGAAGACATTTAACTAAATGACTCTGATAAAAACACCACCTTATTTAAACGTTTTGAATTTAAAAAAATTAAAGATTCGTTTTTTTCGGTTCTCCCATTTTTTCTAATGATAGTTTTTCAATAGATAGCTGAAAGATTGGAGGCATATAATTTGCAACATTATGTAAATACGATTAAATGAGCTGTTTTAGTGCCATTAGGACATAGAATTTCAATTATATGTTTGTATCTGCTCAATTATTTTTGTATTTAATATTTTTAGCCGTATCTCCGTATATCCCGTATACGTACGTATATACGGAGCAATATACTTAGTATAGGGAAAGTTATATAATCCTACGTAAAGTAGAATTCGATATTTCAACCGAAATACAAGTTTTGGGGTCCCCAGATACCAAAAAAGTGTTTTTTTCCAAACGTCCGTCTGTCCGTCCGTTTGTCCGTCCGTCCGTCTGGTGTCTGTGAACACTACTACCGCCTAAACCATGCGTAGGATTTTTTTCCAAATTGAAGAAACCCCATACCCATCTGTCTGGAATCGAAACGTTGATATTTTGAAAAACATTCTTCAAAATTTGCGGATAGCTACATGAAGCCCTCTGGACAATTTCAAAATTTTCTCAAAAACGGCTCCAAATTTTTTCTTTAAATTTCTGAATAGAATAGAGTAACATACACCTATAAACGTGGAATACACTAAGTGATCAAAAGTATCCGGACACGAGGCTGAACATGACTTACCAGTTCGTGGCCCCCTCCTTCGGTAATGCTGGATCAATAGGGTGGTGGTCCACCCTTTGCCTTGATGACAGCTTTCACTCTCGCAGGCATACTTTTAATCAGGTGCTGGAAGATATCTTTGGGAATGGCAGCCCATTCTTCACGGAGTGCTGAACTGAGAGAGGTATCGATGTAGGCCGGTGAGGTCTGGCACGAAGTCGGCTTTCCAAAACAATACAATACAAAACAATAGGATTCAAGTCAGGACTCTGTGTAGGCCAGTCCATTACAGGGATATTATAACGTATTAGCCAGCGTGCCTCATGGCATCTATTTGGGGACGCTTGGTAGAGGATTAGCCTAGCCACAGGAAGTAGGGTTTTTTCGTAAAGAGAAGAACGCGGAAACGGGAGACACAAGGCTTTGGCGTCTTCCGGCTTATAGAAACTTTTCACTGTTATAACAAGCGAGGGGGTGGCGTGACGTAGTAGGTCACGTGGGCCTCGCCTATATAACAGAGTGTACAGAGCCAATGGGTGGGTTCTTGGCGCCACGACGGTGCAAATGCGAGCCAGGCTCGCGAGGCTCGAGTCACTAGTTGACGAAACCTGCGGACTTTAGGTCCTTGGGTGACTGCGGTCACGGGGGAGCGATGCTGTGTGCGTGCTCCAAAGTGAAGAGTGGTTGAGTGCCACGATTCACGCCGATTCTCAATCGGATAAGATCGCTACTGCGATCGAGGCAAACCAGCCGTTGGTGAGCCAGAACGGACTTTGTGTCCCAGCGTGACATCCGGTCACGGAAGCTAGGCTTTGTGCGCGCTTCAAAAGTAGGAGTGGCGAATGCCACAATCAAAACCATCTTCAATCGGGTTTGGTCGCTCCCGCGATCAGGGGATAGTAGGTCTATCAGAGCTAGGGTGTAAGTAAGATATTAAGTGTATATATTTGTTTTGGTTTCTTTGTTAATAAATATATTGTTATACGAAAGCTCTGTGTCTGTGGTCGCTGTGAGTATCCATGACGTCACAATATTATCGTCGTGTCCGCCACAGGCCGTGCAGAATGAACAGGTGTTGAAAGGTGCAATCACCATCCCAAATAGTTCAACAGTGAGAAACAAGGAGTTAAAACATCAACGTAGGCCTGTGACTGCCTCACAAAACAAGGGGTGCGAGCCCCGTCATGAAAAACATACAATAAAACCCATTTGGACGTATCGGGATACTTTTGATCGCCTTGTGTTTTTCAAACTTAATTCTGGATTTAAAAAAAATGAAAAACTATTATTTTTTTCGATGTTGTCCTACAAGTACAAAATAAAAGATAGAGATTTTTCCTTCGAATGAAATTTATTCTCCGTAGTGAGTTATTTAAGGTAATGTGCATGTGTTTGAAAATCTTAATAATCTTCACGCAATATGTGCAATTTTAAATAATTACATAAACGACATTTTCTCAACGGCTCCAAATTATTTGTTTAAAATTTTGGTATGGATAGTACTAAATGCACCCTGCATGTTCAATAAACGTCATATTGCTATATTAATTCTTTTCCAAAATTACGAAAATGTATTTTTCTACTTGTCCCTCACGTCGTTAATATTAACATTAATGGAAATTTGTTCACATTATTATATTTATAAGTACATGTGCTTTCAATAATGTCGGATAAAGTTTTTCGAAAACTCAATCATTTTCGGTTCCTCAAACTTCCGCAATTTTAGAAACGCTCAAACGCCATTTTCTCAAAATCGACTCCAAATGTTTTGTCTAACTTTTTGAAGGGTGTATTCTGATATTGTACTCTTTAATATGACGTAAATGTTTTTTTGCTTTTTTAAAAAATGACATTAATATAATTTTTTGAAGAATCACTTTAGTGATAAGAATCACTTTAGTGATAAGTCAAAAGAAAGTCTTTAATTTGCACATTCCCAGTGATTTGTAAACACTATTGCATTTGTGACTGGAAGATCTTGAAATGACTTTATATGAAGTTTTTCAGAAACTCGGAATAGTTTTATGTGAAAAGACTTAAAATTTATCATTTACAGTGGCGCTTAAATGCCATTTTCTTAAAAACAGCTCTTAACTTATCAAAGAAAATTGACATTTAGGGCTAGGGTTTACTGTTCTTTAATGTCTTTAAAATAATATTTCCGTTCTACTATTAACATACTACTAAAAACAAAAATTAATAAAATTGAGAAAAAATGTATTTTGGGCGGTGATAGATGGCAGTTGATTTGTAGCAAGAGTATGTAGCAAGTTCGTGTAGCTAGACAAAACCAAAGGAAATAGAAAATTAATACGGGGAAGTCTGTGCCATTCTGTAGCACCACTAGTTAATTTTATAATTTTTGGCTTTTAGGCCGACATTTATATTCTTAATACGTACAACCACGAACCCGTATACAAATGAAAATCAGGAGTAAACGTTTTTGTTTCAGTTGTACCCGCTTGGTTGAAACGACAGGCTCTCGTGCCACCCGATCGAGTAAAATGGTACGCGTCATATTGTCACGCGTCCCGATCGTGTTTGACGAATCTCCTTAACAGGAATCAGTTCTGACTGTGTATGACGTACAAATCTCCTTAAAAATTTAGTTCTAGTTTGTTTTCATAGCTGATCCCAACTCTGCACGGGGGGGGGGGTATACATTGCTAACCGTTGGGCAAGCGTCATGAGCGGAAGGTGGTTTTAGGTCTGCGAAGGGCTGAGAAGAAATTGACACCACGCCAACCACGACTTGTGACACAAGCTGCGAACCTTACTCACGACATCCGCCCTGCATCGAAAAGGGCCTATTAGTCTTCCTCCGAATCCTGCGCTGCATGAAGAGTTGTCTGTTAGTGAAGGCGTTGAAGAGTCAATCTCTAGCACGTCTGCCCTCTTCAAATCACATATTACACTTCCGCCCCGTACTACATTGCTTTAGATAATTAGCAAGTGTTTCTTCTCTTCGGCGCACCGCGTTTCCCCCCAGACGTTACGTGGGCGGCCTTGTGCACCTCCATGCTCGACCGCTTTTCGCAATGCAGATGATTGCGAGGAAGAATCGTACTAATGGACAGGAAAGAAGAGAAAGCGGCGACGCTAGAACGTATTATAGGTACCTCCAAGACTATCTTTTTACAAAGTTCGAAATCATCTAAATCGCTTATCTTTAGAATGTGTTATACGCTTAATGTCAGAAACGATCTCATTCGTCCATTTATGTTCACAATATCCAAAATGAATGGTTAAAGCTCGAAGTCGGAAGAGCTTTGAAGCATACTCAAGATTATGACCAGATGAAGTGCACACTAACAAATATGAGGGGGCTTCTGTAGATGATATACGTTGCGATGTCGAGGAATAACATATGTTCTATGATAAACTGAAAACAGACTGATTGGAAGTTTCTAATGGTAGTGGAACACAAAGTGTGTTGCTTAAAGCTCCACTATGCAATCGCATATTTCTATTAACACGATGCTACCTGACCACACTGTATGTTTCAATTGATGCTTCGCTATGCATTTCCAAGTTGGGGCGAAAAGGCTCCGTCCTTCGGACTTCGCGAAATACGAAACAACCTTGTCTGAGAAATGCATAATTTCCAACGCAATACCAGACGTCTCGCACTCGCTCTATCAACTTACTTCCGCCAGCATTCTGCGGGTAATGTGAGCATCCGCCGGATGGACTCAAAATCATTTGCTGATCTTCATGTATACAGATTTATACAATCCGATTGGCTAATGAGAAAAATGATCATATTTCCATTTTAAGCCGCAACTTTTACACTAATCAACACGCACGGATTCCTTTCGTAGAATAGTGCTGAAAACACATAGCCCTTCTCAATGTATATCAAAATATACAACAGGATTATCCAAATCCACGGTGAGTTACGAACTCGTGTAATTTGAATGCGGAGTACTCATTGATTAGTGATTCCGAGCGCATCATCTGATAAGGTAATCAGTCCCGTGAGTGTAGTGCATGTTTTCATGTCAGGAGGAGGTGGTGATCTTCCCCCGCGGGAGGGCGACATCCGGCGTAGACCTACCGACGGCGAGCGGGGTTTCCCCAACCAGGTGTCTCCCACAAGTGTAGCAACGCCCCAGCCGGCACAAGCTCTAAGCTCCCGGCGTGTGTGCTTGTGAAGTGCACGTTAGTGTTGGTGTTTGTGTAAGGGGACATGATACAAGGAAGAGGTAGGAAAGATCGCGCGCGGTCCGTGGCCCGTTTGTTAGGGTACTGCTCCGACATTCACCTGGTGTTAATCGGAGAAACCGCGGAAAACTACCGATCAGAGCAGCCGGCCGCTAGGATTCTCTTCCGCACAGAAGTTGTATTCGACCTAGCTGACAAGCTAGTGTCGAAAATCCTTTTACCATCAGGACTCGAACCTAGGACATCGCGGTCAGAGGCACTGCAGTAAAACCATTTGGTGCCCTCATTCATCCCTCCCGGTCCGATTATTGAAAGGAAGCGTTCGATGTGGGGATGGGGAGGCGGCGCGGAGGCCGCGACGGGCCTAAGCTAAAAGCAGCGTTTGCATCCTCGCCTCGCCCATCGATCGACAGAGCGCGATTTTCTCCCTCGCGCTCTTTCTCCTCTTTCACCTCCCACCCCTTCTGTCCGGCTTCCCCTTCCCTGCCGGACGTGTGGGCGGCGACCGCGTGACCGCCGGCGCCGCGCGCAGCAACCATTTGCTCCTCGCACATTGCGCCGAAGCGCACACATGGATATGCCACCACTTCAAGCACAGAAATAATAATAATGATGATAATAATAATAATAATAATAATAATAATAATAATAATAGTGATAATAATTAGTTTAGCCACTGGCCCAGTCGTTAATTCGCAGGTTGTCACAGAGAGCGGAAGAACATTTATCGACTAGGGCCTCGCACAAGTGAATGCTATTACAAATTTGCAGCAAGTTTTTCTTATATATGCTGGAGAATTTGGTCATCAGGTTTGTAGTACGTTTTAGGAAACTCTTCGATGAGCACTGATCCTACCGGAACCTACCACGGCTGGAAATCCGCTACCCAGCTGGACAGGATCAACGTATACTGCAACGTTGGCTCCAAGTCCATGAACGTGCCTCGCGTCATCCTCTTGGACGTGAAGCCCGGCATCATAGACGCAGTCAAAACGTGCCCTTTCGGTCTACTGTTTAAACCCGACAACTTCGTGTTCAGGCAGAGTGGTGCCGGCAACAGCGGGTCACTTCATGTAGGGCGCAGAGCTGGACGAGATGCGCAAGGAGGCGAAGGGCTGCGACTTCTTGCAGCGCTTGCCCGACGCACTGGCTGGGCTGTGACACCGTCAACCCACAGAATAACTGCCACTCCCATTTGGCGGGCTCCGGCGAGGGCACACCCCTGCTGTTGTTGTCAAGGAAAGAGCTGATCACGACCGAATCGTGACTTATTTGATCGCGCCCTCTTCCAAGGTGTGCGACACTGCAGATGGACTATAAAACGTCAGTTTCTCAGACCACCAGCTCGTCGAGGACACGAACGAGACTTTCTGTATCGAGAACTGTCTTCTAAGTCTGCTTTCCAACGTTCAAGCAGTTCATGCCTGTCTGTGGAACCCTGAACTAGCAAGAACATGGCGTTCCCAGAGAATGCGTGCGCTGGAAGCCTGGATGGAGTAGCAGCCTTCGATCTAATTACGCACTACGTCCAGCTCGGCGACTGCCTGCTCGGCGACTGCGTGCTCGGTGATCATGTTCGACGCCAGTACATGATGGCGGGTTCCTCACCAACACTGTGAGATTTAAAGGGCAAGTGTGAAGGAAGCAGACAATAAGATGGTGAATATGCACAACATCAGCTAATTCAAGTGGACTCAAACGTAAATGTGGCCGTTTGCGGCAGCCTTGCGTGAGACCTGAAGAAGGCCGCCATCTTCATGGACACGACCATGGCGTTCAAGCGCCTACAGAAATCACTTCCATTTTCTAGCGCAATAATTTCCTTCACTTGCCCATGGGAGAGCGTATGGACGAAATAGATTTAACGGAAATAAAATCAAACATTAATGAAATGAGTTTCCGAATATCGACAGTTCATCGCTACTACAGATCTGGAGGAACACAAAGAAATTATTATTACACATCTTTTTACAAAAAGTTAATAAAATACACCTTATGAAAAAAACTGGGCTCGCAGTGAGAAATGTCTTACCTCTGCCACTAGAGAGCAGCCTCATACCATCCGGGAAGGTGTGGCGCTGCACCACTTATGACGACCACAATACAAACAAATACTGGCGGTCGCAGGTTGGGTGAGACGACAGCTTACACCGCCCGACCTCAGAACAAACGCCAGTGCATGAAATGGACTAAGGAAAAGATGAAAAGGAAAAGATGAAATGGACGCGATTTCACGAAGAATGGTTAAAGCTGTATCCGAACATACCGGTATCCGAGCAGAGAGTATGCGACCAGCATCATTGTGAGGAACGTTCTCTCAGCTGCAGAGATAAATACTATTAGGGAGAATGTAAGAGCATCCTTGGGCATTGAGAATAGGAATGATGAAGGAAGAAATAATGAAGACCCACTAGCTAATCTGGAATGGTCTCCCAGTGCCTGAGCAATTCTCTTGGACAGCGCATTATGAAGCCATGAAGACATACTATCATGGTATGCCATTATCCTTTAGACCATGGATCTCACGAGTGGAATATGGTCCACGTACAAATGCGGCGATGAAAGCTGTCAATAACTTCCTGAAAGTGGATATAGAACATTCCGGAACGATGCACGAGGAATTAAATGAATGAGAATGAAAGTGATAATTAAATGAGGAAATGGTAAGCTATGTGTCTGATACAGGACAGGCCGCTAAGCCCACCAAGCTCCCATGGTTGAGGCGTATTGAATGCAAGATTGAAAGCTTCCGGCGGGACATAGGCACTCTGACAGCCTTCTTTAGATCTCCTGAGAATGCAACTAGAAAGGTCTCCAATGCAGTGAAGGCGATTGCACGAAAGAGGAAAACTCAAAGAACTCACACGAGTTTCGAGAAGAGGCTCTGAGACCGATTTGAGTATCTAAAACAACACGCCGCAGTCTTAGGGTGTCGTACAAGAAGATATCTTAAATCAATTAAACAAAGACAACAGAATGCTTTGTATTCATGCGAACAGAATACATTATTCTGGCAGCCCACCGATCAAAACAACGATCAAAATAACTCAACGATCTAAATTGCCTGAAACAGTTCTTAAAAGCTCCGAGATTAAAGAATATTTTAGTAACATATGGAGCATCCCCAAGACCCCTGATGATGGAGCTTACTCGAAGTGTTCCATAAATGAAGGAGGTACATCAAGTTAAGAAAATTTATTGCCTTCACATGAACTTTACTATTAGACAACTTCGGAGTCAGTAATGTCCCACTCCCACTATGGAAAGAGCTTGCAGCGCGAATGCGCCCTCCGTGCAGTGGACCGCGGTCTCCAGAGTTGGGCCTTCCGTGGAACGAGCGACCCTCGATCCCGGATCCGATTCCCCGTCGGAGCAAAAATTGAGCGGTAGCTTTTCATTACAAGCATCCCAGATTCTATTGCTATGTGCCGAAAGAATAGTTCACGCAGGCCAAGTATGCTGCAATCGGTGAAGGGAACACGTCGTGCTCGTCTCATGTCTCCCTTCCCCCCAGGCGCGGATTATAAATAAAGGAGCCCAGGACTGAGAACTCCGCTAGCTGGCAAAAGTCGGATTAATCCGGTCTAAAATGCCAAATACACACACATATAAAATCTATGTCATGTAATAAACTGGAAATTGTGTAGCATGACAATCTGAATGACGTCACTGTTTTGAGAGATTACAACCTTCAGAAGACTCTTTAAAGAACTTCTGCAATAACAGCTGGTCATCGAATTCAAACAAATTAGTAACATTGTACCTACACTTGCAGGTGCCAATGGGTGGAATTCCAAAGTCCCTGCTTGATAATTACAATAAGAATAGCAATTTTTACCCACATATGTATTGTTTTTTACTGCTTTTCTTCTATGCCAAAAGTGTCATCTGTTAGATTTGAAATTTGTATTTTTTGATACACAGGGCAAATGATGAATATTCGTTCTTCATTGTTTCTCTATACCAAATTGCAATGAATTTTGAAATATTCAGTCCACTGTTTGTTTATTTTACTCTACGTAAGTCTTTTGTCCCATTTCTGACCAACGCGTATCGCAGAGGCGAAGGCAAGTCGTGCACGATCGTTCAGTTGCCCTATTTTTATTTCCTTTGCTATTATTCCGAGTGTCTTTTGACCCTTTCGGGCCAGCGTACGACACGCGGTTGAAGGCAGGTGCACAACTACGCTCTTTCAGACTGCGAGCTTTCTTTACCCCTTTCTCTCTTTTCTGTCCTATTCGTCTATTCGCGCCCTTCGCGCGTTTCGACCCGTGTGGTGAGCGCCGCCGCCCTTTAATCCGACGCCCCCGCCGCTGGCTGGCGCTGGCCCCGTCCGGCCGCAGCGGTCGCACCGCCGTACCGCGCCGCCGCCGCCGCACAGTGTAAGCAGATGGCAAACACGTGGCCAACTCCTCAAATGACGCCAAATACAATTACATTCTCAATTACGTTAAGTTCTACAAGGGATTTTCGAGAAATTATTGATAAAACTTAAATACGCGGCTATCTCCAGCCAAAATTCTTTATTTCAAAGTTAATTATATATTCTAATGAAATATCAATTATCACACGTTATACACATTGCGGAACTGAACTTATATTTGCCTCGGAACAAAACTTGTGAACAGAACGCACGTAAATTTCAGTAATGCAGGTTGCCTCTAAGAGGTAAGACATTTTTCGTAAAACAAGAATCTGCAGCGAAACGCAGCCAAATTTTCCTTTAATTGAATGAATATTAAATAAGCTAAATTCTCTGTGAATATCCGCTTATGGTATTGTGTTATGCATAACTTTTATGCTAGTTGTATTTTATTTCAATTTTCTATAATGAATGTAAATTATGGTAATTTATAATAAACTAATATAATCTTTGTTTTATGTAACTCCAACAGGGAAATCGATATATAAAAAATTGAGTAAATATTATTTTAGAGGACGTTTTTATAAATACTGGAAGTCACATCCTTCTATCTCCTCTAACGCTACAAGAACACACACTTCCACAGCGCACAGCAGCTATAGGAATTAGTCTCAAAGTTTCACACCAATATTTCTTTTTCAAATGAGATGGTTGAAAGTTTCCAAAATGAAGTTTTGTTTTTGAGGTTTTGTCCACCTTTTCGCCATACCGTGGCACCGTGCGCAGCCGCCATTTGCCTTCCCCTCTGTCCGCGAGGGCGCGCGCCGCTGCCGCGCTGTCCTCTCATTACGATTTAAGAGGCGGCGCGAGGTGCGCTCTGCGCCCGCTCCCCGATTTTGCGTTTTTTTATTCACATTTGAAGGCCGAAGGCAGTTGGAATTTTGAGCAGGAGGAAGAATGCAGTGTTTTTTATATTCTCAACGAAGTAAATTTACAATCTCTTTTATAGTATATATTAAAATCATTCGTAAATAAGATATAATTGATAATGACAATGACAATTTATTGTGGGTGAAGGTTCCCCAGTGGTACATTTCACCACCTTCTTGCGTCCAGACGCAAGATGACGCTGAAAGAATGCAGTGCTGTACATGGAGCAGTTATTTTGATATAGTGGTTTCGTTATTGAATAAGGTGATTTTCTAGTGTCAAATATGGTGACAACAGTGTCCAGTGTTTCTTGAGATAAGCAAATAAGAAAAACAGTAAATGAACTAGTATTTATTTATGTATAAACGTTGGTCGCAACACTTTTCGAGTCATTGCGATAACTGGTAGGTAGATGCGCCGTATGATTGATTCCCGGTGGGTTGATAATTATTAGGTCTCGTCATGGTCTCATATTAGGTCCAGTCCTACTACAACACAATTGTGACCTCATCACAAATTCAAGTATGAATTGACAGCAAACTGGGGACTTAATAATGGACAAAAACAAATGGATTAAATAATTAAACGTGGATCGCAGTTCCATGATCCACTGGCACCACATGACATGTTCTCAATGTTATGTTTAAGCAATTGGATCACTTTGAGCCACGTTCTGGTAGTCCTGATTATTATAGTAGATATGCATAAATTGAAGAAAATAATGTAGTTGAGATGTGCAAAGAAAGAATCATGAGAGATATTTATTCGAACGTACTTTAAAGACCATTATGAGAGAGTGGCGTTTCATTCATTTCTTTGATTTATTTTTAGAAAAAATATTTGCATTATAGCTGAACGGCTTTAAATGTGAAGACATCGACAGAGAATTTTATATTTAGTACAGGCAAGGCAGACACGGTGGCGATTTAGAACAGGAATAAAGGCAGAATTGAGTATTTATTTTTTATTTATTTAACGTCAAAACAGTTCAGAACTGTGACGTACTATGAGGGGAAGTGTATTCTGTGCAAGATTTCTTAAATTCTGTGATTCGTAGCCTAACCATAGACAAGGTGAAATGCGAATGCAAATGGAAAGGAAGAGCTTTTGTCAAGAATTGATAAAATATCGTTCCCATGTAATAAAAATTGCAAAGACAACTCGACTGCGTATTTTGGTTAGTGAGGTATAATGCAGCACAGTGTGCTATTCGTGAAGGAATTGACTAGCTGCCGCAGGAACATGGAGAACGATAATTTGAATAATTATATTTCTTGCTGAACTCTAAAAAGATCAGATAGGGAAGTTAAGAAGTGAAAAGTAAGAGTTAGTATTGACCGAATAGAAATGAATGTCTCCAACTCCCGGGGAAGATAGATGGAAGATAAATCAGCAAGGCGTCTCAAGAAAACATGACCAAAGATCAACGGCGAACCCGAGAGGAAAAGGCTTCAACCCTCCCCCCTTCCGCCTTCGCAAGCCAATCAAGAACATTTGGTATAGTATTAATTAATTTTGAGATAATTGTTCATTGAACAGTGCGATGTTAATGGATTTTAATACTTAAGTAACTTAATCAGGTACATCGATTCAACTCTACAAACCTCATTAACGATTGAGTAGGCATACAGAGTTTGCATATGTTTGCTTTTGTTATTAGTTTTATATTGAGACACATCTAGGTATTTAGCAAGCATAGAATTTTCGCCTCTGTCGGGATACTTCAAATTATGGCTGTTTGTATTAGCAGATATTCTCTGAATACTGCTTCTTGTGAGTGGCGCCCGTGGCATCTGCCATTTCTGCTATACTGCAGATACGCCTATGGTTTTATGTGTTACATAGCCGTGACACGTTTACAAATAATACGGTCAAGTGATTCGGCCTCGTGAGACAGAGGCTTCGGGGGTATGGGTCCGCGAACACCAAGGTTGTGGGTTCGAAACCCGCGTGAAGCAAGTAGGGGCTCTCCGAGTCCCTTCTGTTTCAGATTAGAACCCTAAACCTTCCACAATCTCTGAACCTATCAGACATATATGTATGTATTCTTAATGTTTATAGGGGAACATCCTCAAAAAGCATCAAACGGGGCCTAGGGATGCCTAGTGATTCCATGGGCAAATTTGTAAAAGTACAAGGTCCAGAAAGGTCTCAGCGATGTTTGTTTGTTTGTTTGGTGATTCCGGACGCGTCAACTTATACGTATTTTCAAGGCACTGACACCTCACACGATTTCACATTCTTTAGTAATTCACCATACATCTTTTGAATCTTCATAAATCAATTCCACAAATACAAAATATTCCCCCAAAACAAAAAAATTCAAGGCCATCTGCTCTGATGCAGTACATTAACGTACAGACTAATTTTGAATGTTTGTTATATCGAGTCTATAATGATGTCAAAAGAATCGATAAAAACATTAATTCAAGAATAAAGTTTATCAAAATGAAGAGAAGAAAGGGAAAAATTGCAATTCGTTTACAAGACTTAGTAGTGCTGTTTCTAAAACGCTAAAGATCCCGAACCATCTCACATACCACCGCTGGGAGATAAAAGGTCATGCGGTCGGATTTAGTGCGATCTGACAAAGGAGACACCATCAATTCCGGCAAGGAAGGCTGTGAAAGGATCTCAGGTTGGGTGATAAAGCTTTCGACGTTGGAAACACATCTTTCTTCTTTTAAATGGATGATGGCCTACATCAGTGTCATCTCACGAGAGAGGTGACCCTAGTCTGATCCTCTTCATGAAACTCGCTGGACCATCGAAAAGAATATGTCGTGGTCCATAAAAACTCGACCGGATGATAGGGGGATGATAAGGGATTTTTACTTTCTCTCTCAAACTATAGATGTCAAATAACTGAAAACCATGTTATAGACAAGTGTGTTTGCTCTCGAATTAATCGGGTTTCATCTTCGCTTAGTTATATACATATGTACATATGTACATATATACATATATACATATATACATATATACATATATACATATATACATATATACATATATACATATATACATGTATACATATATGCCGATCGTCCGTGTTCGTCCTCTCACCCCCTATCATCCATCATCCTCCATCTCTCATTATCACCTTTCTGAATAACATTCAGAATAGTAACTCGAGGATTTATCCTCACCTCAAGGTGATACCTTCGACAGTCGACCATGAACAGTAAATGAATTGAAACGACTCAAGTGGTCCAATGTGACCAATCAAGATGATGATAATAATAATAATAATAATAATAATAATAATAATAATAATAATAATAATAATATACATGGATATTTTTTGTGCTCCATCCATTTCTTTACATCCATTTCTAACTCGAGAGTGATTATTAAAAAGACAATTTAACGATCATAAAAAAGACAAGTGTGATATTTCCATTGAAATTCGATTTTCTTATTTAAAACTGTCAAAAAACATTTGTAACTAATTATAACTGTAAAAAAATCGTTATTACGATTTGTTTAGTATTCATTGAGATTATATCGCAATAATGGCTATTTGCAGATAATCGTTGTTTCTAAGATTAAAAGTGTCAAGGTGTGGTAAATGTGTTATAATATTATTGTTACAGTTTACTTCAATAAAGAAGTAATAACTGTAAAATTTAATGTAAACAGACATTTTCATTCATGTCGCGTTTTATTTGATTTATTCTTTTAACGAATGTTTGACCAAAATCACATCTGAGAGTCATCCTTTTAATTTTGAAAGTATCAATTTTATGTTGAAATGAATTTCTGTCCTTACATGTCACTTAGGAGAACTCGTGAATATTATCTTACTACTGAAAAGTTATTTTTTTAAAACAAATGTTAAATTAATTCGTAGAACAAAAGAATTAAAGGAATGTTTCAATAGATTGCATTTCATATTTTAAAAACGTCTAAGGAATATATCCAGTTTATTATGAATGCTTAAATTAAGTAATGTTTCGTTTTGGGTATGCTCTGTGACGTTTGCATTTGTAACATCTTTCAAAAAGGGTTAATTTTGATCGGTTTTTCTCATGTTGCTTTTCTTCTCGTGAAAGGTTAGAGAATCACATATTAAAACATTTCGTAGTAACTCAGTAGTGACACACGATTGGCCCACTACAGAAGGTTGAGGTTATGTATTAAGGCCCTCCATCTATATTTTTGTATCACGTACGATATTTTACATCCGGGACTCCTTGTTTTATCAAGTCGATGTACAATTATTTTAGCTGTAGTTACGAAATAGTATACTATTTGTTATTTAAATTTAATGGTGGAAAAAAGAATGTGATTGTAACGATTCCCTTGTTCGATGTAACTATTGCAATGATGGACACTTGTGCACAACTTCAGACAACACAACATTTATCTTTAATGAAGAGAAGAAAAAAACTACTGATATCACCGTGATTAAGTTTAGACGTGCTCAATTTCATTCTGCAAAATCATCGACGGCCAATGTTATACATACAATTTTAGTGCATACAAATCTAATTAGAGAACATCCCTCTCCATCTGGTTTCAAATTGAAAATTATTGCCTTTTGATGAACTGATTAAAGGGGCTCTCACATTGAGAAAGAAGCCCCGAGCGCCTGATCGAAGCTTCGCGTCCGTCCGTTCGGTTGAGCCTGGTCGGGGCTTAAGGGAAGATGAAACTGTCGGATCACAGCTTGATCATGATGGATAAGGAGATGTCTTCAGCAGCAGGCAGACTCCATTTTGCCTCTCCGTCTTTCGCCATCCATCTTTTCTTTTCCGTTCCTTTCTGTCACTCTTCCGATATTAAGTCGGACTCACGGATCGCGACGTCGTAATCGTCGAGATGCTGTATCTCCTCAAAGAAGCGCTACCAGCCGGCACGTCGATATCCTCTTTCGTTTGAGCAACCATTTACTACTAAATGTTAAATGGAGAAAAAAAGAATATTGAATAAAGATAAATACTTTGATCCTATGTTTAAACATCAAATAAAACTTTTTTAAAACATTGAAATTTGATATTCCGTTTGGCAATGAAGTGCTGCAATGCATGGAAACAATTTTATAAAAAAAAAGTTGGGTGTCGTAATGAACTCATTCAAAAAGCAGACAAAGAGTGTAGCATCCTTATGAACGTCTGTAGGCGAGTTATTACTTTCTACTGTTAAAAAATCAATAAATCAACGACCCTGGATGATTTATATTCATCTTTGGGACCTTCCTTTGGTTATGGTATCTACGTGATCTTCCAACATCACATTCATCACGTGGGCACAGCCCTCTCCTTTTCGCCGAAACGCCCTGTCCGAATCGCAAGTGAGCGAATCAGTTGCCCCATTTTACGCGAAACGCGATGTTCGAACCTCGAGGAGCCACGAGTTCGGGGGACTGCACTCTATTTGAGGGCGGTTCCCGCATTTCCGGACGTGTGTGATACCCCACCCCCTTCCGGCCAAGTCCACTCCTGGTCGATATGGCCCGGCGTTTATATTGGGCGCGACTCGGCCCGATTTGCTCCCGGTTCGGCAGGCGCCCGCCGCCTGTTTTGTTTGCTACCAGCTCAGCCCGCGCGGCCCCGCCCGCCCGCCCCCAGTGTTTTTTGTTTGTTTTTGTTTGCGCGGGCGGCTGGGGCGGGCTCTCTTCCCCGCTGCGGAGCGATGCCGACGGAAGAAACAATACGGCGGCGCCCGACTTCCGCGTCGCGAGGCCCGCGCTTCTTCGATATTGGCTCTCGGATGCTACGCGGATGAAATGAAGCCGCGCGTCGGCCTACTGCTCACTTTTCTTCGGCGCTCGCAGCCCTCGGTAGATTCAGTCCTTGGCGTGCCCAAGTTGAAGGGGACTGGATTTGAAAAGGGGAATCCTTTCTTGTATCTGTCGTTAACATGGCAAATATTCAGAATTTTACTATTTTTGGTGAGACATGAGCGTTTATGAAATAGAAGTGTAATTATGTGCGTGGGATATTAAATATCAAGTAGATTTTTTTCCGTAACGCACTTTTCTATAATACACTCCAAAAAATGATCAGCGAGGCAAATGTTGTAATTACCGTGCTGTTCTATTTTATACCTTATTTACAACCGACAATTGTATTTTAGTTACCTGATAAGGCGTTGATTCGCCTGTGGGTCGATCAAAGCTTGCAGACCGCGGGAGATAATCCGCAAGGCAGCTCAAATCGTCTAATTCCAACTAAAGTAATGCCCATCACATTAACCTGACGCAAACGCGTATTTGCGGAGGAGTGCATGCTTCTGATGCAGCTCATTATCGCATATCGTATAAATTTTTCGATTTTACAATTTGGCGTTTTTGAATGGTAGAGAGGAACATTATTGGAGGTACTCTTTCCACTATCCTATTGTTTCTGGACGCGACAGCATCATTAGTTGCCAGTTTGAGATAAAATGTTTATGGCAGAAAAGCCTAGAGATGAGAATGAAGATCATCATCATTGTACCTATTAAAAGTGTGAGTTAAGTTGAGCGAAATAAATGTTCTTCTACACCATGAAAACGACGTTAGTCAATTGGACTACGAATAAGTATGTATTCGTTTGTATCTACTTTCATTTAAATGTATTTCAAGTTAAACTATGAAAAAGTAACTACGTCAAGGGGATGCTGGGCATAGGTAGCAGCTTCATGCATATTTTGCAGATTCGCGTGTTTTAAACATGAATAAACACCCTATTGTAATCCTCCCCTCACACCCCAATTGCTGCAGCGCAGATTGTGATGGTTCAGGGGTCCGCTGTGGTTGCAAGAATCCGTCTCAAAGTGATCAAAACGTTTCTTTCACACTGAGGTTGCAGAAACTGGTAAGGCAGACTCACAGTCACAATTTTTATGCATCTCAATAAACTCTTCCTTCCTCCAACATTGTTGAGTCACCAAATCATTTTATTCAATGTCTATTAGCTGCACAGTAGCATTTGAGCCTGAAGTAAGTGCCTGAATGGAATGTATTGTGGCCTCATGATTAACCCTCTTAAGTCGGCCACTTAGTGTTTATGTCGGGTGCACAAACGGCCCCGGGTACTGTACAATATGAAACAGGACTCGTGTCTACGTATTTTGTCCTTCTTATTTCCATGGCCTTTATCTAGCCTAAGTCCTGTTTGGGATGACGTTAGGGACCGCCTCGTTGTCCCTTACTCATCCATCCCAAAGAGAATCAAATCGACGTAACTTATGTGACATGGTCGTGCTGGAAATATTCACCTGTCGACTAGAATTTGGGAGACAAATGTTGAACATGGTTGCTGCGATATTGTTTGTGACACCTGATGTTCGTCTCTCTGACCAACCATTCGTTGTCAGCTTCACCATGAACTTCTGCTTGATATCTGTTCGTGATTCATCCACTCTTGATTCACACTCAATGCGGTAGTAGGATAAATGGATAAAAGCGGCTACTGCCAAGATGCTGGAACCGCACATTTTTGCGGTTAGAATCACACACACCAGCACGTTGATTTGGATTGCTGTGCAATCTTTCAAAATTACAGCAGGTGAATTTGTTGGAAACGGGCTTAGGTAGATTACTACTATCTGAGAAATGTCAACAGCTACAATGTCCTACAATTTTGTCTACTGTTAGCTTATCTTTATTTCGCGCACGTTCTGGACAGGAACGTGAAATAACGCAGTTATGAAAATAATACTTTATTTAGAATAAAAAAAGAGGACATTTGGACAAATGGACATTTCTACCAGAGGCGATGAATTAATATTCAGTGAAGCGCAACACGAGATTTCATTATGTTCTGCCTACAAAAATACAATATCCTACACCTAATGTCCTACAAAAATACAATATCAATACAAGGCCATAATGTATGGCCATTTGACAGTGTTATAAGTTTTATCTCTAGCTGTTGGACAACGTTAAAATTTTAAACTATCAACAACAATTGAACTACAGAAACATGTGTTTAGGTTATTTATTTTCGAGTCTGAGTTACGTGAGAGAAAGCATTTTGTCTTTGTAGGTATAGCAAAGATCGAAACTCTTCGAGCAGCAAGTTTGTAGGAATTCACCTTATCCGATTGATTCACAATCAAATGCAAAAGTGCAGAACGGAAGAGAGATCAACCCATTATTCGGATAGTCTGGTTATATGATCACGTGACATCGCGTCTAGTACGTCCTCGAAACGTTACGAATCAGCAATACCTAATTAATAATGCGCTCACTTTGTAAACAAAACATACAACCCATTTCATTTGCAGCTTGGCAACTTCAAAAGTTTTGCACATCCACGATTGCCTAATTTCCTTTTGCCCCTTTCCTTCCCTTCAAAGTTTTCCTTCAGCTCGAAGTTTCAGAGTTGTTTTGTAATTCCCATAGTATTATATTACTTGAAGGCGAGTGAAAAATTCGTAGAATCAGCCAGTAAAGGAACGGAAAATTTAATTTATAAGAAACTGTGGGTCTAAAATAGCACACACTTTCTTGCAAAACTTGCAACTTTTGCAATTGTCGTAAATTCAGAGTTCAATAAAAATTGGACTTGGCCCAATTTAAAAACGTACTTCGCACTAGTTAAGAACACATAAATTAAAAAATTGGGGCAGTTTTTCAGAAAATTTTGTTTTTAAAATTGCTTTCATTTCACGAAAATTACGCCAAAACTACTGAAAAATATTAAAGTGTAATTTAAAAATCTATTTTTGAAGAATAAATTTTATTATGAAAGACACCGAAAAACAATTATACTTTTGAAATTTTCGAAAATTCAGAGAATTTAACGAAAAACAAATCTCCGCCAATTTAATAAGTGTGCTTAATTCTAGAAAATATAATAAGTTTAGAGACTTTTTGAGAAAATTTTGAAAATGCCATTGAGGCATTAAAGTATGCTCCAAAATCAAAAAGTTCAAAATTAAAAAGACTGCGACAAAAGCCAGATGGATAGGGATATATCAATTTTAATACAAAGACCTGCGTACGGTTTAGCCGCCAGCATTGTTAGCACACAGAGGGAGAGCCATTTTGCGGTTAACCAATTTTTTGGTATCAAGAGCCAACATAACGTAGATTATGAGTACACAATTTTCTATATGCTTCATTATATAGCATACACTTCCCCCTTAAAGTCGTGGTGACTATGTAATTCCTAGGCATTTCAGGATCCAATGGGTTTCCTAGACTTCCCCACGGGACAATGAAGTTTCTTTCCTGCATTTACTTCCAGCAATGCTAAATTGCTCCATCGTAATTTACACATTGTGTGTAGAGTTTAATAGAGCTTCTGAGAGGAATTAACGAGATAGTAGATCGCCTCGAGACGTGATCCCCAGGGTTTTGAAGGCACTGCGTGTGAATCTTGGCATAGCCCTAGAGGTTCCAATCACCACTGGTAGGGTTCTGGCTTTGGAACTCCATGCAGTTGGGCTGCTAGGGGGATGACTGGTTGGTATTTTACCAACTCTTCCTCGCCTCCTTTGAGAAGGCAAGACCCATCCTCGTGGCGGACAGTCACATCGACCACGTGGACCCCTTCCCGGCTTTTTATTACCTGGTCAGGTTTGAGTCTAATCCCTTCGGCAAAGAAGGAAGTGGCCGTGGACACTAGGGTATCCGATTTCCGAAGCATCATCCCTTCTCTGAAGTTCTTGATCTCGTCATGACGCTTTATTCTTGCTGGCTTCGCAAATTCCATTGACCAAGAAATTAATGGTTTCTACCGCTGTATTGCACTTCCTGCAGTATACATCCTCTCTGGGCCGTCCTCTACTAATAGTAGTGTTATTGGCAGCGGTATTTGATCTCAATTGGAGTGTAGTGATAAAAAGACCAGGTTTCCGAAGATGATAATCTTTCAAAAAGGCGTTTCCAATCGGATCGGGTATACGCGCCCTAACCGCTCTCCCTTGGGATCCCAGCTTCTCCCAGGCGGCTACCTCGTCATCGGCGCATTTCTTCTTACAAGCCCTCAAAACTTAGAATAGGGCCAGTGATTTTGCGGTATTTAGTGTCCGTTGGTAAAAACTCGGACACGATCTCAACCATCTGCAAATAGGATCTGCAGATTTTTCTAATCGTAATCCTAGGTTCAGTAATCCTAGGAACATATTGGGCGAGCCGCAGCAATCCAAGTCCGTATTAGATGAAGTTATTTACTACACACGAGAGCGGAAATTATCTAGCTTTTTGGTATCAAGATTCCACAATACGAGTTTTTACATTTTGCCATGTCTTTACGATTGTAGTACAATACATTTATTTCTCAAAAGTAAAGAAATTTGTTAAACAATTTACAAGCATTGACGTATTTCGCTGTTTTACTATAAAGTCACAAAATGATATGTAACTACTAATTTAAAATACAATTGAACAAATAATTCCTGAGATTTGAAGTACGAATTTGTTATTTCAATATTACGATTTAATAAGAATGTTTACTAATGAAGTGAAAGCAATGCATCAAGTTCTCTGTTGTAGATTCGTAATCTCAGTTGATATCTCTAGGAAGGAATTCAGTAAACGTCTCGAAATCGCCGTGGGAAATTTCGTGCATTAGTTTGAGAGCTTAACTCTCGTAGGAGTGCCCTGCCTCTTGCTGTTGTTATGCGGTCACTTTAGGTAACTTATTCGAGCGCAGAAGCGCGAGAGAGGGGCTAGATTGAGGTGGGCAGCATGGGGCCTGTCGGTCTATCAGATCTAGCTGGGCGTATTTCTAATATTTCTCAGTTACATTCATAGTTGTATGTTAACAACTTATGTGGAGTGAATGTAAAATCTACCATATCTACGATTAATTTGTTCTGGGTTTGTCACAGTTCCAGCAGCGCCGACTCATTCAATATCAGTTATTGGGAGATATTCTCTCAAACAATGATAATTAAAAAAAAACAACACTCGAATATCCAAAGCATCGAATTCTCAAGTGAATAAATTTCGAAAAATTTTAAAAGGTGCGCTTCAAAATATCCATCAATATGCAAATGCATTAATTATTATGACACATGAAAATTTATTATATAAGTGTATTATATTTAAATATACATTATACATAAATATATTATATTTAAATAATATCCTTCTCAATTTAATATTTATATTTGTTTGAAGTTGGTGATGGACGAAACATATCCTTTAGAAATCGTGAAAATATTCGGTAATGTGATACCAAATGTATTGGTACAAGGAAGATTAAGATTGGATTAGTTTTTGGTTAGTGCGGTAAAACGGTGAAATGGTCAAGGGGTTCAATTTTCAATTCTCTATGGATTTATGTACTGGAAATAAAAAAAGGCGTTTATAAGACTCCCTAGGAATTTATCCTTTACCCCTTATAAACTTGACAAATGGGTGCACTGCTGTGAGCACTGGCGTTTCCTTGCAGCTGGGAGCCGAGCCCTTTCGTCCGAGCGCCGCCGCGCGCACACGGGAGGCCGCGCGTCCCCTACGACGACGGAAAGTAATGGCGCGCGCCGCTCCGCCTCGACAACGCGTCGTTACTCCCGCTCGCTCACTGCCGACCCATTAGCGCCATTACGGCCATTAGCTAACTGCCCCCCCCCCCCCGGGGGCGCCGAGGGTGAGCGACGGGCCCTGCTCCGTTGACGGGCTGCCCCAGCGCTCCCCCCTCCTCCTGTAGGGAGACTTCCCTGCGGACGTTCACGTATTGCTGTGTCTGCCACGGATACTTGGCTCCCTTTATCTCCTGCTATCTTTTCGTTGTTCCGCTTTTTGGTAACGTATTGTCATGTCACATCTTTTTTTCTTCTTTGTGGGCTCTCTCGCCATTTTTGCCGTTTTATCGAATTTTCCGTTTTCATCATCATATTCCTTTATCAAAACACATGTTTCCAATGTAGAAATTATGACATCCTATGTGATAATTTTACACTTCCCCTTTCCGTTAATAACATTAATAATATAATTAATATTCTTACTTGAATATATTTACATCTCTCCAATATATCTTAATATTCATACTTCTGTCACACAATTCTACACTTTCTGTGACAATGAACAAAATTTTTATTTTATTGGCTATTTTTCACAATATTCTTTAAGATCGTGAAAGTGAAGGAGGCAATGCTGGAGTACTTTTTATTAAATGAGAGCAATTCTAGAATTTGTTGAAATGAATTTGTTGAACCATCTGAAGGAGATAAAAAAGTGTCAGGAATTTCTGATTCTGATCTCAAAAATATTGTAGCTGAACTACTCACTTGTCAGAGAATGTTAAACACCTGGGAACTTTGTCCGTGCCCATGGGGTTTAATTAGAAAGCATACATTTCTGGTTGAAACTTTACAGAGAAATCTCCATATTTTTAACTTTTCTCTCATAATTACAACCCTCTAAAAATGACGAAAACCCCAACCCACCCTCATTTTTCTTTGTGGAGGGGCTTATGCACTGCAGCGCGGAAGGGCAGGTAGTATTTAAAATGCAAAGAAGTGGCGCATTCGAGTGGGCGTATTTTGCGTATTAAACGTCGCCTCCCCTCGCAGAGTTGCAAAGTCATGAGGACGGGGCTCCCTTCCGTAATTCGGTTTCGTCGCCAGCGAGGGGCCGCGCGCGGGCGGCGGCAGCAGGGACTTCCGCCCCGCCGCGAAGGTGACGCGCGCGCGGGCGCAGGGGGGCGCGGGGGGGGGGGCGCGGGGACCCGTAATTTGAATCCGATTAAACAGAAATTAGCTGTGCGCCGCCGGGCGAGTGGTCGCGAGCTGCCGGGGGAGATAGTGTAGGGGAAGCGGCTCGCAGCCTTTGTCGACAGCCTTTCCACGCCCCCTCCTCGTTTCCCCTCCTCGTCACCCGAACCCCGCGCTTCACTACTCCATCAGGCTTGATTGGTCGCGGAAACCCCAATCATTTCCATGGAGAAACAAAACAGAGTATTTGATGTAAATGGGAAGGACGGGAAATTGTAAGTTGGTCTCTAAATTTGATTACTCTCTTTGACATGCTGAAGTTGATTCATGCACTGTAAGGCATGTGTACTAACGAAAGGCTCAACAATCTACGAAATATCTGTACTGAAAGTGGGAAATGTATTTCCTGATGCAGGAGCTTGACAAAGTTCTGGAAGAAGGTGCGGATTTTGTTCGAGGCATAATATCAGCATTGTTTCGACGTGCTTTATCGAGGCTGGCTGCCCTGATCTTTGTGTCCCTAGTTTCCTTCAGAATGACCTGATGAAAGAAAGAATCAACAATGAGATAACCTACAGAACACTCGCGGCCTTCTTTGTACATTCTTTTTATTGATATGTATTGATCAATTTTACCTTAAAATATTAATATTAATTTAATATTTATTTTAATGTTATTTCTAATTTTCATCTCAAATGTTTTATTTAATTTTCATACTCAGAGAGCGAAGTCATGTAGTGTATTATCCTGTTTATTCACATCATTTCTCGTCCATTATTGCAAAACAAGAAGATTTATACTGAAATGATTGCAATAAAAAGTTCAATTATAATTGAAAGGTTTAAAAAAATAACCTTACTCCAAAAAGTGAAATTCTGAAATACTAGAACTGTAGATACTCGAGTTTCATAGACGCCATTTTCTGAATGTGTTGTTGTGAAGAAAATTATCCCCTATTCGTCATTATTGAGCGATTTCGATAAACAAAACATAATCCATTGTCTTTTTTGGAAAAGAACCATAGTTCTTTAAATGTAAGATTTCTCCCTGATTATTTTTCAAGCATAGCGTATCTCGACCAGCTATGGGTGATAATGTTTCTTTGGTGAATGTGGTTATTCTGCATAACTATTATTTTTGATATGTATGTTTGGTGTATATCCTGTTCTTGTGGCATACACGTTCTTTGTGTTGTAAATCTGAGCAAGCTAAGAAATGGATTTTACGTCAGATGTAGAAAGAACAGATTGGAAGGAACGTAAACCAAAGAAAGAGAGGTTAGAAAATGCAGTAAGAGCAAAATTATTAAAGGAGAACTACATTTTAATGACTAAGGAATCTTCAGAAGTTTGCTAAATATTTACAGTCACCTGCTCACAAAGATTTGTATCTAAATTTGTCATCAGTGGTACATGATAATGAGTAAAACAAAAAACACTGATAATGATAACAGCAGTGGTGAATAACAATAAGTTGGTCAATAATATCCCAAATTGGTTAAATGCGTTGACTTGTTGCAGTATTCGTTCAAATATTCTAATACTATTGCCCCAAATAAATAATTTGATGTACAAATTTATCAATTTAAAAAAACGTCATAGACTATACACACCCCACTTAATCCTAAAATTCCCAATTCAAGCTTGAACTACACTCGAGCATTCATCTGTGTTTGTAATAACTTGAGAATGTGCACATAAATTTTAATGCTTCAGATATTTACTAATGTTGCCTTGAAACGCTTTTTCGCTCTGGCGGTGTTTTTGGACTATGGTTGATTTTTAAACCCTTCAATTACAATAAACAATTTACGATAAACACATAAACAATACAATATTCAGAAAATTGCTTATGAACAAGACCTTTGCAGTATTGGAAGTCGATACTGCATCGATCTTTCCTGAACATGAGTGGCGGTATTCATTATTGATTCATGATGAAAAATGAATTGATGACAGAATAAATCATTAACCACGTTGGACGATAGTTATTTCACTCAATTTTGTTTGCCTTACTCTTAATTTTGGATCCTACTTTTATCAATAGCTCATTCTTTTTGTCTATTAAATTTTAGCACTAGTACACTACCTGCGTCATTCGCCTCACATTTTCATATCTTTGTAACGTAGTCTTCAAGTAGTATTAATGTAAATTCTTAACACTTCGTCAATTCCGGTTATTTTTGCATTATATTTTAGTAATAATTGAATAATACTTCGTATCTTAAAGTTATACTCCTACCTAGAGAAATGTTCTTTTTAAAGATGTGAAAAAAATAGGCTTTCCAATTTTGAAGTTTGCATTTGCGTTTTGTAATATTTGTTTTTCTTTCTTTCTCCCCTTCATCCTGCTTCGCCTTGAGTGCTAACATCAAATGATATGTATTCAATCTCGCATTTTATTTTCTTTCTTGTGGCTTTCTACCTCGTAATTTCAGAATCGCTTCTTTGTGAATTTGTATTATCTCCCCTCTGGAGGTGCAGATGTTCTTTCTTTGGCTCTGCATTGCTTTGAAATTCATCCTATTTAACTTTCTCATGAAAATGTTAAAAATGTAAATCTTGCATTGTTTCCTTTCCTTGTGATATTGAAGAGAGCGACTTTCTTTCAAGAACAAGAATTAAAATAAATATATGGTTAGATGAATAATGAATTTTACCCACTTCTATTTGCACAACATCTAATTTACTTACATATGTATATATATAAGATATATATATATATATATAAGAAAAGTACATATTTATAGAATGACGTAATGAAAATTCGTTGGAAATTGAAGAGTCAGAATACAAATGTGAAACAAGTTCTTAAATTTAACATTTATTATTCTCTTCAAGTAGGGATAATCAGGATTGGAGCAATGGTATAGAACGTTAAAGGCAATGGGCATGCAGTAGAGGATGGATACATACCTTTTCTGGAGAACAAAAATCACACAACCAAATGTGATACAACTTTTATTTCTTCTTAATAGCCATACCAGCTGAATTTATGTTAGGTTTAGTGGGTGTCTTACTTCGTAGCCCAATAGTGCTCGCCATCTTATACTTAGTGGGCTCGTTTTTGCAAGTACTCTGATCGCCATTGTTACATTGCGAGTAGACTGCAGTTACATGGAGTGTTTAGTAAGCGTTTCCCTCCTGATCCAAATGAAAAATATTTCTAGTGAAAAGAGATGGTCTATTATTGGCTTCTCTCTGCCTTGTCCTAGTCTTTTCACGCTATTTCTGAATTCGCGTTAATACTAGTAGGTCAGACTACGTTTATTCACCTGAGTGAGCTACGCCTCTCTGAAGGCTGCACTTCAAATTAAATTTAGCTCATCTTGAGTTATGCGTAGAGAACCAAGGGCTGCATTTACGCACGTAACAAAAATGCAAACTAGTAGACGACAGATGCACATACAGTGCAAGTACAATGATACAAGCTATTATTGAATTATATGTTTCAGAGGACCCACAAATCGTGGACTCTTACTGCATAATGTGATAGAAAAAGTATACTACTACGTACAGGAAGAAGAATTTTCCACTTTTTCGATATTGGAGGCCTAAAACTACGAATATTTCTGTCGAAAATTTTCAGTTTTTTCCTGCAGCATTACAAAACTTTCTCTATTCTACGTATGTAAGATGCGGAAAAGTAAAATAGTGAATAAAAACAACTTTATAGATTAATGTGTTGAAGCTAATTGCACTAAGTGTTATTATTACTTGTTAATAACTGCTTTACAATAGTAGATAGTTTACCCATACAAGTAGCGAGTCAATGTGATGTCACGTACGAAGCCTGTCAAAGAAGGGTTCTTATACGAAGATATTTTCAATTTTTAAAACAATGGTTATCAAGTGCTGAATGTTTGAACAGGTCCAACTAATTCTTTTATATTTTCGGAAAATGCAAACATTTTATTTTGTTAAAAATCCATTTAACAATTTTAAACCATATCTTTATATATTTATATTATTGATTTAATTGATCACGTGTACAAATTATTATTCGCAATCTTCATTGAATTATACACGAATTCCATTATTATTCATGCTATGGATTATAACTATTGTATGTGAAGCTTTGAAATTATTAGATATTTATTATCATGAACTGTTCACTTTCATGCCAGCAATCATGAATAATGGAAAGAAAATTGAAGAAAAAGTAACGAATATCATTCGGTCGATGGAAGATAAAATTGAAATATGATAGTTAATATTGGATACATCTTTGACACACTGCTGCATACTGTAAGTGGATCTTTTGTGAAACAAATTACAGATATATTGTAGTTTTCACTTTCTTTATAATGTTCGTTATGATGACCTTAGGGAAGTAATCGGCTACGCTCTATTCGCGTTAGGTTAGGCTGGTCAAGGTGATGAGACCCTTTGGGAAGCCGGCGATAATGGCAGCAAATTCAAACACGAAAGAAGGGCCGAGCAAAAATTGAGGGATGTCCATTGATATAATGAGTGTACAGGTTAAAAGCTCTGAGTATAGAGAGTGTATGGGACAGTCACACGCGTCTGGTGGCGACGCATATTTTAACACATTATGTAACATAACGTTGAAGAACACAAAAGCAAGGGAGCCTGGAAAACATTTTCCCCCACCTGTGCGGTTCTAGTATGCGCGGGGGCCGCAGAGCTCTATTGTTCGCAACCACTGCTGCCATGAGCCACACCGACGACGCCCGGATCAAGCGTTGCTAACGCCCGGGACGCCACCTCGCCACTGCGCCTCCTCTATTCTGACCGCCTTGCGAAGGGGCGAGGAGGAGGCAAACCAGCCGCCGACCCGCAACGGGAAGCCAGGGCCGCGCTGTCGCCTGTCCGTCCAGGGCAAAGGACCGCTGCTTGCGTCACATGGACGCCGGGGAGGGCGCCTGAAAGGGTGAACATTGACCTGAATGGGGGTACGTAAGATACGTTAGGGTAAGTTAGTTTTAAGAGAAAGACTTGTTTGTAACGAGAGGCTTTACCTCGGTCATAGAATGGATATTAAATCCACTTGAAAAAGACAGTCACGTGTTACAATGCTTTTAAGCATGATAAAAAGCCCTATCATGCATGAATCCTATCAGACTCTACAGACTGAACAGCCAGAGCTAGGCTGGATCAGGCAAACAGGTAATCAAGTGAGTCGAGTCACCCGTGGGGTGGTTACAACACTCTAATTGAAATTTAAATATTGAAATACCTTATCTATACTAATTGCCAATTCATACGTACACATTCTGTCCAAATCTTTACCAGTTACTCATATTTTCTCGCATGAGGTAATAATAAATTCACTGACATTTTTATTTTTGGGCAATAAAATTATTCTTTTTAATGAAATATTTTATCTGAATATTGCCACCTTGTTTCAATTTTTGTATTTAATGTGAAGCATTATGAAAATGGGAATAATTTATTTACATCCCAACCATTTTGCTCAGCCTAGTCCATCCACCCACGCTCAATGTCCCGTCCTACTTATCACCGTTCCATCCCACCTTACCCTGCCTGCCCTGCCCCGACCAGACCATGACCTGCCAGCTCAGCCATGCTCTATAATAAGCAGCTGTATTCCTGATTCTATTTAACATTTTGTAAAAAAAGTCGACTATTAATGGATATTTGAGAGGAAAGTGTCAAGGTGAACTATTACGAATTGAGATGCATTAGTACAGCAAAATATCTTAAAAATGAATTACGAGTATCTGCTGGAAGATTTTTGCAGAACACATGGACATATTAATTTTTATTGAAGAAGAAGATAATACTTTACCAAGTCAAGAAATATTATAGCTAAAATTAACATGGATGTCAGTCTCAAAGACGTTTATGAAAAACGAAAAATCTGCAATCTTCGTGAATTATCTAAAAGACAATGATATGTTTTCAAAACCTTTCGGTCACCCTATTGTTAGACATTCATTCTGAAGATACGCAAGACATTTCAGTTTGGTAATGGAAGATAAACGACGTTATTTCTCCCTCATGTTTATGCATCACCTCACTCACATGTCTACCCATCCGCGGTCCCCCTCCTTCTTGCCTGCCCATTCCCCTCCTTTGGCGTCTTTTTTTCCATCGCATCGAAATCCTCTAGCGTCTTCCCTTGCAACAATGTAAATGCATTGGGGTGTCATTTCCAAAATATCGTTATTCTGATTTATTGCTGTCGTGATGCAGGGCGTTTGATTTGTGCGCTCCCAGGGAACGAGCCCCGCCCCGCCCAGCGCCTCCCCCCCCCCGTGGCTCTATCGATGCCTTCCTCGCACCACATCGACCTCACGACGCGATGCGCAGCACAGACGGGTTATTTTTCCAGAAGCGAACCTATGCGATGTTTTTCATTCACATCATATGATACGTTGGACGTGATCCTTATTGTAAAATATCATGATCATTGACATGGAAGGGAACTCTTACAGGGAGGTCCAAGGATGCGGTTCTGGACGGCGGCGTATTTTCGTCACTGGCTCAGAATTAGCTCGGTCAAATTGAACCACTGTCTGGAGCAGCAGCTACCGGCCGGCTACTTTGATAGGTAGTTTTCCGTCGTTTCTCTAGGAACCAGGTGAACGCCGCAGTAGTACCCTAACAAACGAGCCAGATACAAGGGTCATCTTTCTTTTTAAACATTGACTCCTGCTCTCCTCTTAGATACACACATTTACATCCACTACACTACCACACGTGTATGATCTGAGACGAGTCGGGAGATTAGAGCGTGTCCCGGCTTCGGTGGTGCCCCTCTGGGAGGCATATCTGGAGATTCCCTCGGCGGGGCCTCGCGAGCCAAATTGTGGGTTGAATCTGACGTGTCAATAGCAGAGGAGCATCGCCCGGGATGAAACAAGACTGCATTTAACGAAAATTGCAGTTGACGCACCCGCATGCACGTATCAACCAGCTGATACACGTCAATGCACTTATCAATCAGCTGATACACGCCAGTGGACATTCCTTATTCTTTGCTCGGTCTTTCGCGTTTGAATTTGCTGACATTATCGCCGGCTTCCCAAAGGGCCTCATTCGAAGTAAATGTACAGTGCAATCAATTGTGGAAAGAACTGGCCGGAATTATACTAATGCCATTATAAATTCTTTATTTCCAGTACAGAGTTTTCCAGTAAAAAAATGCATACGTTGAAGAAACTACTGGATCTACATTATGACACATATTTTCTCGCACTTGGTTTTATAATCTCTTCAGGCAAGCTTTTCGGTATTGCCCTACCCTCTTCCTAGCTGCTAACTATCGTCTCCAACCCATTTTATAAATTTTTCCGTCCCCTAACAGTAAAATTGAATTATGTATTTTAAAATATTAGAGAAGAGTGAAAGATAAACATATCTACATTTTCATTAAAAAAATTGGAGCAGTTCTTCAAAAAGGTCTTTCAAGTGTTTCTAAAATTCCACAGTTTTGAGCTCATTTTCAAATCATTTTCAGCTCATTTCAATTCATGCAAATTATTGAAGCAATTGTATTGAACAACAAAACTTAATAAAAAAATTGGTGATAATAAAATATTTTTGATTATAATTTTTAACTCGTTATGAAGTGATTAAATTGCTCAATCCTACATACGCAAAGCGTGCATTTTTAATTTCCTACATTACACGTACTCTCCCAATCAATTTATGCTATAAATCTTTTAGAGCTTGGCAACAGTGTGAATTCGCTGTTAACGTAAGAAAGTATTATTTGATGTAACGAACAGAATTGTTTGATGTATTTGGGGTGACCTCACGGGAGATGATTATAAGTGTCAATGCTCTAACAATGTCGGCATCTGGTCAAAATCCGGCTCCACTTTAAGCCCTTGTGCTCATCATTTCCCGCTTTGTGGGTGAGCTGGTACGCCGCATTACGACAGGATGAACGAACGGACATGTTTGCGTGTATTGCTCCGTGAGAGACGCTTCCAGAACGCTGCGAGCCAAAAAATGTTGCGCAGAGAATGAGCCCGCGTCATTCTTTCGCGTGAATCTACATCTTTCGCACGAATTTATCTGACACAGACGCCATCAGGATTTTCTCCTCTAGAAGTTTTAAGTGGTGGGGCGCAATTATGCATTCGCAAATACTGTAGGTCCGGAAAGTTTTGCTCAACTTTTTTCCGAGTCATTTAATATTAAGGCGCATCTCCCGAAATCTCTCGGGATTCGGTGCGAGTGGACTGCGGGACGTTGTTGGAAGACGCGCGCCCCGAGCACTCGCTTCGCGCGGAAGACCCTCCCCAGACTCCTACCCACCCCCTCACCTCCCCGCCCCATTCCGCCGGCCCCCCGCCATCCACACCGCTCCTGCTTCCTATTCGACCTCAATGCCAATCTCAGACGTCCCTTTCATCCCAACCACCCCTGCATTTCCAGCCACCCCGCCGGCCACGCTGCTTCACCGCCTCCGCCGACACCACCACAGCCCATCCCCCTCCCATACTCACCACACAGTCAGGCAATGTATCAAGCTTCATCTCCTTGCCATCACCAACACGCCACCTCAGGTTCTCCGTCAGTTGCACCGCCTGTTGCCTCGTCATCTCTTTCCCGACCCTGCCTCATCCCCACCAGTAGTTACCATTTCTCTGAAGGTGCCACTATAATCGTCTCGTCCATTGTCCCCTACCTCACATCCCGCTCCCACCCCCTTTTCTGTTCCCAACGTCACCTTCAGTATCTTTCCGCCCCCGTTGCAGACACCGTCTCCACCGCGGCCACAGCCTCCGCCACATTGTTCCCGTGGCCACCGGCATCGAGGAAGACGTAAAAACAGCCCGGCCGCCCGCAAGCGAGTGGAGGCAAAGAATCGATGCGCGGCGCGGCGCTCCGGGCGCAAGAAGAGCTGGCGCGGGGACGAGAGCTCCGCGCCGCCTGTTTTTCGCTCCACTAATCGTTCGCTTGTTTTCGAGCTCTGTAGGTGCCCTCCGTCCTTTCTCGCCTTCGAATAATATTGCGGGTGGATGAGATGGCTCGTTTCCAGCAAACGAATTTTGGAGGAAATCGAATAATTATTGAACTAAACCAGTCGCTTTGTTTGCATGTCTTCTGTACAAATTAGGAGAATTGGTTTAAGCGTTTTTCTTTAGTTAAATATCGAAACAAGCGTTGAGGAAAATTTGACCTTCTTAATCATATACCGCTTACAACCTGAGTTTCATGCTGTTAGCAGAAATCTGTATAAAGAAAGTTATAACACATGTTCGTTGTTTTTGAGTCTATTCACATTTAATAAAATTTCTAACTGATTACATCTGTGATAAAATTTCAAAAAAATTTCCGTGTATTAACAAATAATATTTAGAGTGATTATCAGATGTTGAAATGAAACGATCACCCAAGTCAAATGACTTATAACATATTTCCCCGAAACTAGTTTGTTTTGTTTTTGTATTCTTGGTATAAAAACTTTATATTTCATCTCCAATGGTACAGCAAAGAAATTACATAAGTTGCAAAACTTTATACATTTTATTAAATTACTTTTAAAATAATTGATTATTATATCAATTCTTACATATTGAAAATTATTGTTTCTTACTTTTACCATTAAACTGAAAATTAAAGTCCTAAATATTTAAACGTTATAAGTCCAAAGAAACTCAATGTTATTGTCGGAATATGATTTAATTAAAAAGCAGATTTTTTCTAAAAGCAACAATATTATTATATTTATGTATACTGCAAGAGATATGTATGTGATATTCAGCCTAAATTGATAGAGGTAAAACGGTACTTGAAATATTTAAATAAAAATAATTTTTTCAGTAAATAAACATTTGTATCTTTGATGCTTAACACCTTTGCGAAACCCTGTTTTCATTTCGTCCGATTAATTGACCAAGACATGAAATCGCTTGATCTACTATATTTGAGGAGGTGTCAGAAGTAAGAGAATGAAGTGTTGAACAAGTATAGCGATGGCGTGGTGGTTGATTCAATATTTGACCTAACGATTTCGAACCGTGAGTGATTGGATGACTAATGGGATGCTCGCTGACAAAACCAACGGAGCCGAACCAACGATGCGACCGCCGTTGCGAGACATCACGATGTTCATCCATAAATCTACTGTCGAAATAAACCTTCTCTTCTGTGTAGACCCAATATATCTATAGAATATTTCTTGCGCCTATCTCACCTATTAGTTTTCGCATTTATTTAGGGAGACCAATTGTAATGCTCAACTTACATTCGTCGACCTGGAGTATTAAAGCGGCTCAACACATTCGACATTCGGTGAGTGGGAAGGGACTCCTCCCCAACCCCGAGTAGCCGATGTGACCATCCCCTTCTATCATTGCAGTACCTCTGGCCAGGGGGTCCTAGGGTTCGAGTTCCGATGGTCTTAGCTTTTATCTAGATAATTAAAGATGTTGTCATTGCCAACAATGTTTTTTAATTCAAAAGCAGCTTTCGATGGCTACAAGTAGTCGTTTGTGGCTTCCATCTAGCAGACAACTGATGATGATGGCTAAGCCATCGAAAGCTGCTTTTGAATTAAAAAACATTGTTGGCAATGACAACATCTTTAATTATTTTAAAAATGCCAAAGATATCCTACCACAACACCTATATTTTATCTAGATATCTAGATAACTATGTCGAGTTCTACACTGGAGGGACCAATGACTAAAGTAATTGACGCGCCCGAAAACTCGAATAAGCCACCAACCTTCACCCCACCACTAGGGATTCGGTGAGCTCGGTACTTGCCGAATGCGGAATGTATGGAAACGACTTTATATCTACGCAGAATATTTCCTACGTCTATTTTCGAAATGTAAGTACTCACGTAAGTCGGCCATTTATAATGTTTCAATGTGCAACTAAATCACCAGGCAAAATGTACAGACGTACGCTTGTCTCCCCGGGATCTTACGGTCATCCATCTCGCCGCCGTTCCTCTCGACGGTGGCGTTGTTAATAGTGCCACGCCCTCCGCCCCGCACTGCCGTGAGCACTTCCAAGGGCTTCACCTGGGCGACCGCACGTTCGTCCTCCCCTGCTCACTCCCAAGCACTGCTCCGCCCCTTCGCCCCCCTCCACTCCTCACCCCGGCGCCGCCACCGCCTCGCAATCACTCACGCTAGCGGTCGCACGCCATAAATCACGTGGCGCGAGGCAGCGGCCGGAGCGGGGGCGGCGGTGCCCGAGGCCGGCCGACTGCGATGGCAGTGTGGTACTGGGGTGGAAGAGCAAGGGCGGCAGCGGAGCGCGCGAGGGGAGGGAAGGGAAGGGTAGACTCAGGCGACTGCCAGTGGGGGCGGCGGGAATAGTGGTAGCAGACGAGAGGTCAACGTTTGTAGCAGTGGCAGTGGCGGGGTGGTTTTGGATAGATTGATCAGTGATTCCGGTCGCGTCAGGTGCTAAGGTCATTAGTCCCGTCAGTATAGTTCATGTTTTAGCGCGGATTTCTCCCGCTGGATAGCGAGATCCGGCGCCAACCTACGTTTGCAGGGATTTTCTCCCGTTAGATAGGCGTTCGTAGGGATGGCAGTAGGAGAAGCAGGTACAGGGGGTGGCGAGGATGGCGCGGGCGGCGGTATGGCGGGAGTAGCATGGTACAGCCTCAGATAGAGGCCGACTGCTGACGGCAGGGGCGGCTGTGTAGGAGCGGTTCTAACGCGAAGGAGCGTGTGCGGTGGATGCCCTTGAGAGTATCAGTGGCGGAAAAGGTCGTTTGGGCACACCGGGGATAATGATGATATGAACGAGCTACTTCATCGAGTAGAGACGGCGGTATTGAGGGCGGCGGCAACGGCGCGGCGGTTGGAGTGTGGCCAGCAGAATTAGCTGAGCCAGCGCGGCGCGGGTTGGCGCTGCTCGCTGTGCTCGTGATGGACGCGTCGTGCGCCGGCGTTGCCTTGGGTCCGTCGCTCGCCAGGCGCCCGCGGACAGAGCGCGCGCCCCGCACACGGGGAGGCGCGGAAGGAAAAGAGGGGCTGATTTATGGCTGCTTGATGAATGGGAAGGCGGCGCAATAAATGGGGTGATGGAAAGATGTCAATTAGATGCTTCTGTAAATATTGCAGTACTGTTGACTAGAAGTTCAGGTGGTGAAATTATATTAGCAACTTGATTGTGATAGTAACTGACCTTCATTGCCTTTGCCATTGCCATTGCACATTGACACATGCCGTGCAAGAGGGCGACGAGAGACTGGAATGATCAGCCTCTCGAGTTTTATAACTAGCAAAGTACCCGGCGATGACTGTTTTTTTCGTATTCAATTCTTGGGAAAAACAAAAGGTGTCCGTCTCTCTCTCTCTCTCTCTCTCTCTCTCTCTCTCTCTCTCTCTCTCTCTCTCTCTCTCTCTCTGTCTGTCTTTCTCTCTCTCTCTCCCACCGGCCTGTCTCTCTGTGGCTCTATCGTTGTCTGTCTGCCTCTCCGTCTCAGAGTCTGTCTCTGCCTGTCTCTTGACTCTCTCTGTCTATATATCTCCCTGTCTCTCTCTTTCTCTGCCTGTTTGTTTCTCGCTCTGCGTCTTTGTCTCTTTCTGCTTCTGCCTTTACTTGTCTCTGTCTGCCTCTTTTGCCTCGGTACGCCTCTGTCTGTCTCAGTCTGTCCTGTCGGGCCCTGTATCTCTCTGTCTCTATTTCTGTGTATCTGTCCCTATCTCTGTTTGTCTCTATCTCTTTCTGTCTCTGCCTTTCTCTGTCTCGCTCTTTGTCTGTGTCTCTTTCTCCCTGTCTGTCTCCTCTGTCTGTCTGCTTCCTCTTTGTCTCTCTCTCTCTCTCTCTCTCTCTCTCTCTCTCTCTCTCTCTCTCTCTCTCTCTCTGTGTCTGTCTCCATCACTTTCTGTACCTCTCCGGAGCTCTCCATCTCTCTTCGTCTTTCCGTCGCTCAGTCTCCCTCTGTCTCACTCTGTCCCTGCGCCGCACGGCAGAACAACAATAGAGCTCGTGTCGATCGCAGTTTGAATGGAAATTGATTTAAATTAAGCGCAATTTTGTTTTGCAGAGCTATTTATTACAGTTACAGCAATTGGTTAAATATACCGACATTTCTTTTTATATACTAGTATATAGATGTGCACGACTGATGTTCACGAGCAAAGCCATCAAAAGCCGACTACCGTCTATCGAAAAACAGCTTGTTTGCTTTCTTGACAATATCAAACACTATTTCATTTGATAAATAGAATATTTATGAACAAGAATAGCGTTTAGGATAGTAGGAGAAATTGATTCGTATTAAACATGTTTCAGATGAGCCAACTGCATTCGTTGTTCCCCATCTTTTGCTCTTGAAGATGCTCGAACAGGTCAAGATTATCCATTTCTGGGGCTCCACCACCAGCACACCCTTGTCCTATATATTTCGACTTTCGTTTTGTTAATTTTGTTCATGATATTTCAACTAGAACTCCGCAAATAATAATAATAATATTAATAATAATAATAATAATAATAATAATAATAATAATAAACTGAGAAGGATTGAATTACGGTATTAACATTATTTATTCTTATGATGGTGAATTAGTAGAGTAGGCTCTTTTCTGTTGTGTTGAAAACACTGATGTGTAGATTGTTGAATTATGAAACTTCATTTTGGTTTTTGAATGTAGATGATAAAGAAGTGTTACCAGTATTTTTAAAATTCTTGGATGGTTTATAAGTAATATGTTCTTCAGTTTTGTTGTTATTTAGCATTTACAGGGCATTGGTGTGAGAAATGACCATTGTCTTTACAAATAAAACATGTGTAACGTATTAACCAGCGTGCCTCATGGCATCTATTTGGGGACGCTTGGGAGAGGATTAGCCTCGCCACAGGAAGAAGGGTTTTTCCCTAAAGGGAAGAACGCGGAGACGGGAGACACAAGGCTTTGGGTGTCTTCCGGCTTATAGAAGCTTTTCACTGTTATAACAAGCGAGGGGGTGGCGTGACGTAGTAGGTCACGTGGGCCTCGCCTATATAACTGAGTGTACAGAGCCAGTAGGTAGGTTCTGGAGACGGTGGGAGAACCTCGTGCGTGTGCACAAAACTTGGCGCCAAGACGGTGCATATGCGAGCCAGGCTCGCGAGGCTGGAGTCATTAGTTGACGAAGCCTGCGGACTTTATGTCCTTGGGTGACTGCGGTCACGGGGGAGCGATGCTGTGTGCGTGCTCCGAGGTGAAGAGTGGTTGAGTGCCACGATTCACGCCGATTCTCAATCGGATAAGATCGCTCCTGCGATCGAGGCAAACCAGCCGTTGGTGCGCCAGAACGGACTTTGTGTCCGAGCGTGACATCCGGTCACGGAAGCTAGGCTTTGTGCGCGCTTCAAAAGTAGGAATGGCGAATGCCACAATCAAAACCATCTTTAATCGGGTTTTGGATCGCTCCCGCGATCAGGGGATAGAAGGTCTATCAGAGCTAGGGTTTAAGTAGATTATTAAGTGTATATATTTGTTTGTTTTCTTGTTAATAAATATATTTGTTATACGAAAGCTCTGTGTCTGTGGTCGCTGTATCCATGACGTCACAGTATGCTGGTTTCCGAGACTTGACACATATAGATTTTTTTTCTTTGCAGTGTTCTTAAAACCCGTGAGTACCAAGAGGTCCCAACTATATCCGAGATATGAGTGTATACATTGTAGCTGCATGTTCTGAAGTTAAAAAGAAAACTGCTTGTAGTTAATGTTTCCAAAAATGCCTGCAGATGTGTTTGTCTGTAGATGGTGGGCATTTTAAACATATGCTCAAGTAAATTGTGTAGTAATGTAGAGAACCATTATTTAATATTTTTTCCCTTAATTTTGGAATATATATTATGTTAATAATTAATTTATTATTTTATTGTATTTTTCTATACCTAAGCTATTATATATATATATATATATATATATATATATATATATATATATATATATATATATATACTACGTTTGTAGTCGTTTTTGTGGCTTTCATCCAGCAGACAGCTGATGGCTAAGCCATCGAAAGCTGCTCTTGCATTAAATAATATTGTTGGCAATGACAACGTCTTTAATTAAAATTCTACGTGCTCTTGAGTTGCAAAGAATCATTTTCAGCAGTGATATTTGCAATCATGGCATATTAATGGAAAAAGTGATAAGTTACATTACCCAAGCTTATGCTGAACGAGTTAAATATTGAGACATCTAAGACACGCCAACCAAAAGGGAGAAGTTTTTATCACATTCAATTTATAAAGACCTTCACCACTAATTTGTTTAAATAATTTTATTAACGCACGAGCTTCTTGGATTTGTGCCCCGTACCTACATTTGTTAGTTTCAAAATAGAAAAAAATATTTAGTAACTTTTGTTTTAATTTGAGTTCACTTTTTTTTTTTTTTTTTTTTTTTTTTACAAAGGAGTGGTGACACCAATGAAATTTTATATTTCGTAGTTGACCTCATTCCATTGTGTAACCTGTGAAAATTCACAAAACAGTTTTCACCAAATCCGTGTCCATTATATTTTCGAAATATTTTTAAATTTTTATTGTCGAAAATACCTCATGTCACAATATCTCTATTTGTGATAAAACAAGTTCGCTCTAGTCGATGCAATTTTTTTAATCTGTCCAAACCAAGGGCATCCTGCGCATTAGTTACGTAGATAAATTAAAGTGATCTAACGTAACTTTATTTTCGAAACATTTGTAGTGGAAGAATTTGTTTTTACTGTATGTGTAAGGGGAGCATGTATTGGTATGCCCATCGATTTTGTCGGTTAAACTGAAAACTACAACGTAATTATACACAGTTAGCGATTAGAAAATGGAACGAGAGTGAAGCGTTAATCGGAAGCATAGAAACCCGACGGTTCGCGAGTGGCGTACAAGTAGCTGAGAACATAATTACAGGAGTTTTAAATGAAAGGAAGGAAAATGTAAGGTTAATAGGAAGAGGGTGAAACGGTGCGGGGGAAAATGAGCATCTGATAACAGGGAAGGACATCAGAATAAGATCACAGAAGTGAAATGGAACAATGATTTATTTAAAAAAATTAAAGTTAAAAAGCAGAGGATGTAAGTTAAGAATAAATTAAGAATAAACCAAGAATATGTTAAGATCCATTAGCACATGTGGCAAGAAAAAGCTAGTTAGATTTAGGCTTCGGGCAGAGGCTTTTCACGGCCTCACGAGCAGCTCTAGGGCAGCAGCAAACGCAGTTGATACAACAGTTTTTGGTTTCAGAACAGAACTGAAAGAAAATAAGAATGTTAGTGTCACATTTATACCACAAAAAAAAAAAAAAAAAAAGTAATATACCATGATTAAATGTTCCCAAACCGATTGACATGGCGACACGTTCAGGATGTGGTAAATCTGACCGTGTAATTACATTACGGCAACAATTAAGCCTAGAGTCAATCCATATTGGTACAGTAGACCTTTTACGGGCCCGTCTGGCCGAACAGGGTGAAAATGCGAGTGAAGGCGGCTAAGAATTACCTGATTCAGGGGAGCCGCAATGCAAGGGCAGACCGCAAGCACCGTGTCCAGCCCCTTGTAGAGAGTCCAGTCTAGCAGGAACAGCCAAGTGGGGCACAAAGCCTGCAAGGGCAAGGCCGCCATTCTAACCGGCATAGCAGCGAGAGTCGCTGAGCATTCCAGCAAGGCCAGCGGCACAGAGAGGAGGCCGTTGGATCTGACGCGGGCGTAGAGGTTGGTGGAGCACCGCACGACGGGCAACGTGCGCAAGTGATCCAAGAACATGGACCCGCTCGGGGCGAGCAGCTCCTCCTCGCTTCCAGAGGAGTCCCTCTCCGCGCTTTCGCTGGATGCTTCCTCTTTCTCCGATTGTTCTTCGGTGGGCGGAAAGGCAGCCTCTCCGACGGCCTCCCCGGGGGACGCGTCTCCGTCTCGGCGCGTCGGCGTCTGGGTGCCGGCAGTCACCCACAGCTGCTTGCCAATTGCGGAGAAACTCGGAACATCGGGGTCGGCGGACGCCGTCGCGGAGGGCCCAGGAACGGCGGCTTCTGGGGTCGCTTGGCTCTTTGCTGGAGAAGAGACGGATGCTTGCTGCGGGCTTGGTGCAGGGGGAGTGCTGGGGACCGGTGCCGGTGATGTTTGGGCGGGAAGTTCTCCCGCTGCGTAGGACAATTGAACATTGGCAGCGTTGGCAGACATCTCGAAATCTGAAAGAATCAAAATCACAGATTAAGAGAATGCACAATGAACTTAATTTTCAAAATGTATGAAACAAGTTAAAAAGCGAAAAAAAACTTCAAAACTAAAAATATGAAACTTCATCTCTCTTCACCATACTCGCTTACCTTAACTGCACTTCTCGACTCCCTACAACTTCAGGACTACGCTCGAACGTATGTTGCGTTGATGCCCGAATACAAATTCGCCCACCCTGTTGGCAGCTTTTATAGCGGGCCGATGTGCCATCAGGGGCCGCAGACTCGCCATCGTACCTTCCAAAGAGCCAATCACAGCGCGGATTCGCCGAAGCGAACTGGACGCACCGCTGCCTCTCTTCTGGAAGATAAACCGTGCGCAACCGCTTGGCGCGCTTTTAAAAGGCGCGGATTATGAATAAGACTGCCTTGTACTCTTCATTATCTGGAAAATCATAATTTTTTCATTGGTAAGTACATTATATAAATTTTATTTATAGTGTGATGTGAACAGTAACGTCATTCGAATTGAAATCTAACATATTTCGTAATTATTTAAATTGAAATCTAATGTGTTTGCAGAACTCGTAAAAAGAAAGATTCAATGTAGACCTATTACATTCAACGAAATGTAGTAAAACACTTTGTGGTAATTTACTAAAGCATGAAATGCAACTATTACGCTAAAAGCTAATGAATGTAAAATTACTGTTCTTATTTTAATTTTCAATATATAGTAAATGCTTCGTTTTGCATTATACGATCAACAGATGCAAAGAAACTAAACGAAACAGCTTAATGCGTAGAATCTACATGCAACTTAAAACTTTTCAGTTAATTTGCATACAATTCAAAAAATTAGCCATTGAAAAGTACTAAAGGAATAAGAAAGTTTTTTGAGGTTGACATCCCTTTTATCCGAGTAATTGGCGGTATGACGCATACGGTGTGTCCGATACAGCATTCCATTTGCATTTGTCGAAAAATGTTAAATGACAATAATTTTTAGTCCCAGAGACAAACTCTTTATATAAAAATGAAGGGGAAATAATTTCAACGAAAAACATGTGCGAATTGCATGCGCAAACTTAAAATATATTACTGTTGTAATTTTGTGAGTCATTTTTCTTCTTTACGTTTGCAGAATCGATATGGAGAAAGAAAACAATTATTTCGTTAAAATGTCTGCACGATCGACTGCTGCATGATCAAATATCATTGTTTGCCTGACCTGATGCTCGTCTGCAAATTACTACTTGAACCGTACGTATCGTACTATCGAAATTTATAATCTTACAACTGATTAGTTTAAATAAATTTCAGAGTCTACAAATTTGCCTGAAGCTTTTTCTACATTTCCAAACTTTCCTCGAATTTCTTTTTTGAATGAACGAAGGAAGCAGTCCATTGTTTTGAATTTACTAAAGCAGAAGAGAAAAACTCTTCTGGGATATTTGAAAACTACCTTTTTCTACGCGGTCCAGGATGAAATGAAGTATATCAGAGAATTCACTTTATTTAATTTTATTATAAGTCGCCTAAACATAAAAGATCATTAGAGAATGATTCTATAGATTATTAAGAGCAGATATCATTATGAGTATCAATAATTCAATTTCTTTCTCTTTAAACTTTGATGACATTGGATAGAAGTGTTGATTTGATTTATTTTAGTAAAAAACAAACAATTATAAACTGGATCTGACGTGTGGAGTATAAGTATAATTCTACCCCTACCATAACTAGTAAAAGGAGATATGAACAAAATGTGGGCATAGTGAAGTTATGTTTATGTCCAGAAGCAAAAAAATGGGCAGCAAACCCGAAATAAAGTAAAAAGAAAAGAAGAAATAAAGTAAGGAGAACAGGTTTTTACACTATGTTCTAGTTTCTTGTGTTATTATTGCTTTTCCGTGATTCCGATATGCAAATTAGTATTTTTTGCTTATTTCGCTTGGTAATCCTGACTTCGTTGGCTACAATTTATGGAATAAATGCATGGTAAATCGCTAGTGATCAGTTGAAAATCACTTAAGTATTGTGGGGTTTTATCCAAAAGGTATTTGTGTGAAAGTAGTTTGTTCTTTGTAACAATTCTCGAGATAAAAAAATGTTCTCTGCAATTGAATGCATCATTTGTCGTATTATTGACGTCATTTAATGTGTTTTTATTTGGTATTTTTTATTGTACTTTGTATTTGATATTTTTCTTACCATACTTTTTTGAATGTATTAACGTGTTAATACATTCAAAACAGCCAACTTTGTTATATAGAGACAAATTACGTAATTCATCTTCAAATTAGCGTGCCTGAAATATTATCGTTGAAATATATTTAAGCATTATTCAAGTATATAGGAATTATAAATAATAAGGACATTTGTGTCATTCATTATTATGCCCGTAAGTCATAATCGCATCACAATTTTCTTGCCTTAGCTCCAAATTAGAAACAATAAATTAAAACACGTTTACTGCAAATGTTTACACTTCCATGCTACACCTTCGACTTCAACTTTGGAATATAGGCGAAGATACACCAGTGACTGTCAGGGAGGGGGAGATGGGGCTTTGCGGGGAGGATGTCTCAGTGTGGGTAGTCAACCATAACTGGAGAGTTGTTGCGACGAAGTTCTTAATGCGCTTGACAGACAGCAGTTAATAGTTCCAATATCTCCACCAGGTATCTCTGAATCTTTCCTGCAGACTACTAACTGTGACGATATCATACCAGATGAGAATCATATTTTAGTATTCTTCTAATTTTCCACAATCCGAATTTTGTAAGTTTAAAGTGGTTATTTGTAAGTTTGTACAAAGAAATTTGCAAAAGCATGTAATCGAAATGCTTCGCCATGAATGGATCTTGCATTGGTTGCCCTTGGAAATTGGCAGTACTACATTTCTTGTTGTGGCTGTCTAGAAAGAGATAAATCCTATTTTCCTTGGGCACGGTAGTTACATTCATGTGCAATACATATGCAGAAGATCGAGTATCAGCTCTTGCCATACTTTCCATTCCAGTGTGACTTTTCCACATCCTTTGTAGAGTAACTTCCTTACCAAAACAGCAGACTTAAATGAAAGAGTTATCACAAAATTTTAATATTAGCAAGGAAAGGCGTGCCAATTCTTTTACAAATAGATAAGAACATATGTTATTTATTTATAAGTTTAAATAATGAAAACTAATGTGGAAATTCTCGAAAAAAATGTGAAATTTTAATTATATCTCAGACTTGGCATCAAAGTCCCCTTCCCTTAATGCTATTATTTCATAAACCACCAACTTTTGAGGACACGAGCTGCCACTGTACTTAAGGAATACTATACAAGTATCTGATCTCTGCTGGCATTTTGAATTGTCTCACCGAGATAATCTTGCTTCCTTCCTGCTTCCCGCAGACCTTTACCTTTCCTTTGTGAGTTAAATGTCACACATTTTGTTTCTACGACTTCCTTGAAAGCCAGGATATTTTAAGCCAACTTTGGAATGGAAGATAAATTATTAATGAATGTGGGAGTTTTATTGTTGGTTTATTTATGGCATACATGGAAACGAAAGTATAATAATAAATTAAATAAATAATTGAATAAATTAATAAAATAAATGTACATATTTTCAGCATTACTTAACGAACATAAATTTCGAAATTTTACAATACTAACGCACATTATTTAGCATCTCACGTGTATACTGAAATGTCATAAACTATTTTAAAAAGTAAGACCAAAAAAAGAACTAATCAATCCGAACGCACTGATACGACCTAAACGAACTCTACTCTGTCAGCATTCAATATGAGAACATTCGGATAGTCAGCACGATTTCCTGCGTGCATTATCTGTGAAGGTACAGCTCTCCATCCATCTAATCCATCTGGTTAGTGTCAAAGGCATCTAAAGTATTTATTAAGCAAGAGTTGTTTTTCCCTTTTTGCTTCTTCGCCCTTACTTCCAAAAAAGAGAAAGTTATATAACCCTGCGACGGAAAACAGTGAATGTTCGGCAGAAAAACTCTTACCGCCGGACCCTGGTAACGAAAAAGTTAATAAATCCTTTTATTATATATAGTAAATTCCTATCTTTAACATGTTGTGTAGTCAGAACCCATGTTTTGTGAGTTCTTGAAAAATTAATTGACATCAAAATGTCTGTCTGTCCATCCGTCAGTCTGTCAGTCAGACCATCTGTGCTCAAAGTTAGTTCTACAACCATTCTCCGTATTTTCTCCAAAATTAATATTCCCCGATCTGAAGGAACACAAGGCCTTGCGAGTTTTTTTCTCGAAACGCGGATATATTTTCGTAACTGCTTTTGTAACCCAGACAATCAAGAACCCTTCTACTTTTTTAATCAGAAGCACCCAGGAAGGAACCAATTACTTTCCAAACAGTAAAAGCAATATAAAAGTCAAATATAACATCTCCAAGTTCTCCATATTTTTTCTCTATCAACCATTGACTAATTTTTGCTACAATTCGAATAAAAAGCAGATTTGATTTTCAAAAGCGCTGCTCTAAACTGCGTTTTATGAATTGTATAGTTACAGAATTTCGTAACAAAAAATATTTCCGTCCTGTGTCAAAGGTGACACTGTAAACCACATTCAGTTTTACAATCAAGCATTTAATCGAGATCCTTTCATTATTAGTATTTAAACTAATAGACGGAATCACATACCGTCACCACTTGGACAGCAAGTGATGGTAAAATATTATTAAAACACATTTTAAATATTAAATTAAATATATTTTATTTGCAAATATTAGGGTTAAAATAAATTGAATAAGATATAATATTTTGAAGTATAATTGTGTTTTTATATATAATTTTATTATTTTTCACGAAAAGGGCAAGGCCTCTAGTGTTCCCTCTCATTTGAAGCCACCCTTGCATAGTATCATACACGTATTTAACTCAATTGCTAGGCTGGTAAAAATGCTGCAGTGCTTTCGAGAGCCGAATTGGTTGAAGTGCAAACGAACCAAACAAAAACAAACAAAAACTCGTTTACGTTTGCGCTGTGCGGATTCGTTTCACAAGAAGCCCCTGAATGCAGAGAGAGGAATTGACAGAAACCCTCGTGTTGGACTTCTTGCCGCGGTTTCACTGCCGGTCCTGTGATTTGGTAAAGAGTATTGAGAGTTTCGATGCTCATTATATGTTGCGAATTCAAACGCGAGAGATATTTATTTAGCGTGTGACAGTAAGATATTAAGTCGACATTCATGTAGTCAATGCAGTAATTTCAAATCCGTTGAATTGTTTAAATGATTCGTCCCGTGATATAAGTGTACAATTTTAATATTGTTAATATATTTAAACTCAAACTTTGTGAATACATTGAAACCAATTTTTGTCTATGCAAAAGTATGATATGTATGATTAAAATTTTGTCGATGTAAGGGTATAATAAGTTTATTACTGTTCATAAGTTAATCCAAAGTTTTTATTATTATGTTAAAATCGATCCTTGTTTATCGAAAAGTAACTTGACGATTGCGTAATCGGGACCATTGAAGCATAAAGAACAAAAATCGGTTCACAGGAGTAGTCAATGTGGTTGGAGAAACAATTAGTTATGCCATCGTTTCCAAATATATAATTTCTTCATCAGGGCTGCAGTATAAACAATGGACAGTCCATGAGGACAACATACATTACAATAAATTGATTGTTGAATAATTAACACAAATAAAACAAAAAATTAAAATTTAAAATTATAAACTAGGATAAATAAAACGCCAAACATGTAGGAAGTTACCACCTTACTAATCATACAGGTGAAGTCTCATTTCAAGCCTCCACACCCAACTCCATCCAAAAGTAATATTGAAGATTTGTGTAAATGAAATTTTATGATATTATAAATAATCTTTGTTTATGTAAAAGAATGTTAAGCATGATCTAATTTTTCTTTGATGCAACTGAGGTCGCTAATGACCAATTGTTGAAAAGCGAATTAAAATAAATACATTTTAAAAAAATCAAATTCAGATAATGAACAATCTTACCGAAAGAAAGTTGTCGGAGATTTTTTCTTAACGCTTAGAATTTATATTGATTTTCTAATGGAACTAAAAATTTGCAGCTAAATGCATAACGGATTGATTATAGTCATTACCTATCTCCCTTACTTTTCTTTCATTATAAAACTATGTACCCGTTTCAGTAGTAAGAAATTATTACATCATAACAGAGCAGGTATAAATCTTGTAGCAATAGAAATAAAGGAATGGTGATTCGAATGATGTTATACTAAATAAGGTGTTAGTTTTCTTTCAATAAAGAAAGTACAAACATTCGTGCGTAGAGAAGTGATTCGCGGCAGCCGTCTGCAACATGTGTTCAATTAGCTGACATTTTTTATTCGTCAAGAACGTAAAAATTAGAGTCAGCGCCGACCATGAACTATTTAGAAAAGATGTGTTCTGCCCAGCAGCCTGACCATCTCCCAGCAACGAGCGGCCTCAGATGATCAGCACTTACCGGCAGGGCCCCGGGTAGCGCGCTCGGCGCAGCGGAAGACATTAGGTAAATGCGGGGGCTGTTCTGGATGGTGGCGGTGGCCACGACGCGGCGTAATCCTCGTATCGCTATTATGCGTCGCGCGGCTGGCGGCCGGGGGAGGGTGGAGGGCAGGCGGAGGGCGCAGAATGCGGGGATGGTGGGCAGAGAACAGGTGTGCGGGAAGTGTGTGGAGTGGAGGAAACGGGGGTGGGAGGAGACGTGGGAACAGGCAGGACACAGCGGAGAGTAGATGGATAAGAGCGCGGGCCACGGGGAACGGCACGCCGGGTGGGGTGCGGGGAGCGTGGGGTAACGGGGCGGGGGGCCGGTGGACGATGAAGATGCAGTGGGAGGAAAATAGGGCGAATGAGGATAAAGCTCAGATTGTGAAGCTCTTGTCAGCGCGGGCGAGTTTGGATGGGGACGGTTCGGCCAAAGAGCGAGCGGGGCGGCAGCTGAGCGGAGAGCGATTGAAGCGGCGGTGTGCGAGTGCCGGTGGGAACAGGAGGGGTATGTGTAAGGCCTGGGGCAGGCGAGGTTGCGGTCGTGGGCAGCGGGAAGGTGGCGGGTGGCCCGGGAGCGGGCGTGTGCGGGGCGAGCCAATACTTTGTTACAGGAGCGGTAGAGGCGGTGACCCGTGTTGCCGGAACATGGAGCGGGCAGCGGCGGCGTACGTTGCAGGTAATACGTGAGGCGCTGGGCGCGCCCAGGAGTGCTCCGGCCAACGACACGCCTCTCGCCTCGCCTCACCTCGCCTCGTTTCCCTCCCAGCGGTCGCCGTTGGCTCACGCGCTAGGCGCTCACTTCTCGAACAATCAATCGACGGACTCCATTCTGATAAGGGAATGCCGCGGTGTGACATGACGAAACATGCTCTCATATTTTTTCATTGAATTTACTTGCCCTTCTGATAACACGATGTAAATTTTGGCTGCCCAAACATACTACTAATTACTTTAAACATTTCCAAATTTGTCAACATTTTCGTACTATTTTTCGTTTCTACAGAGAACTTGGACAGCTTTCGCAAGCTGAGCGGCGAGTGCGCGGGCGCCGAGTTTAGATTTGTAGAGGGTTGTTTTCTCAAGGTCAAATGACATTCGGTGGGTGTAGGGAATTCCCAGTACACTCAATGATTTCGTATTGTAAAATCCCATTTTATTTCAGATATTTTTTTTTACAAATGAAAGTTTGTTACTTTTTCATCTTTTTTATGTGCGGTCCGTATGGTGGACTTAGGCAAAACGTTGCAGTCATTTTTGAGTAGCCTTGACTTTCTTTAGTTGCTACATTTAGAAGTCTAAAATGGATTCAAACAGATTAAAAATAGTGGGAACGTTTGGGATGGAAAGAGAAAACTGAAGTTTTGACACAAAAATAAAAAATTTATTTATGTTCCAAAAAAGTTCAAAGCAAGACATTTAATGATGATGTTATAAAATCAACACGCAAAAAACGAATTTTGGAGTTACCCTAGAGACCCGAAATAAAGCAGCGTCGATTACCAGCGCACTCATTCTAATGGATTACTTTGTTTTGCTTCCTTTGTCACCTTCACAAGCACATTATTCTTGTGCACCAACCGAAAAAAGTGAAGAGTGGACGGTACTCCTTGGTCCATGTCTGTCGATATAACAGTTTTTGCTGTAGGTGCTACAAGATGAATTTAATGCTTATTTGAATAATAATATTATGACTCAGTGTATATTTTCAGCCACTTTTAACATAAATCAGAAATGATTTAATTGTATCCTTAACCTTCACATGACAGAAATTTATTATTTTGATAACAGATTCAATATAACCTTGAACACAAATTCATTTCTTTTCAAATGTAATTTGCCTATTTACACACTTGAAATACTAATGCAATTCAGAGAAAAATCAATACAATATGCACGTTTGCTAGAATTAAGTCTTAATGAACTCATTCGATTAATATTTTGACTCTGTAATTACAATTCTGTAATTGAACAAGGATAACTTTCTTTAAAAATCTATAAGTTAAACTACATATATAAAAAAAAGAAACATTATTTTCCCCTTAAATATTATACATTTGGAAATATAATGAAGGAACTTTTGCATTGCAAAAATGTTAATACATTTTTTCATTCAACACATAAGAATTTTTTCAATTCTTCATTAAAAATATGGCTTCTGTTATTGATTAGCTTCAGAATTAGATCTTAAATTTTTAAAATGTCCGTGAAGTACAATAAGGACGGCGAACGTACCTTTCATCCCACTTGACGTACTGTCATCACTCTTGAAAGCAATTTCAAGTTTTATTGACAATAGAACTGGCGTTGGAGTGGGACCACGAACATTCTTTTACAGGAGATAATTTGAATAATGCTGCTACCTTTGGGTTTGACTTTTTGACGTTTATCTGCTGTTGACATTTTATAGGCTAAAAGGTTATAAAATTCCCTCATTTTTGGATGAAAAATGAAAGGTAGGAATTTTCGATAACTCACCGAGTATAATATGAACAGACGTCAAAATAAATCTAAGATAATATAATAATAAGATATCATTATGAAAGGTTTGTCATATAGTATTTGTAATAAATTATTTATTTCGTTTTTGTACGTGATATCTTTATTTCTAGTGATTTTTTGATATTTTTCGAGAAATTATTATGTGTTATTTGATAATAAAAGAATGCATTTTTAAAGTTATTTGACTGATTATTCATCTCTACAGGTTTGTCTGATGTAAAATCTATTTTGGTTGTGTTTTAGGTTTGAAACCTGAAATTGATTTACCAATAATAAACTAGTTGTGCTACAGAATGACACACACTTTGCGGTATAATTTTTATTTTCCTTTGGTCTCGGCTAGCTAGTCGGACTTGTCACATACGCTTGCCAGCTGCTATCAATCGCCACCCTTAGTACATTTTTTTTACATTTTCGTAATTTTTCCGTTTCCGAATTTGTAGTTTCTGAATTGTAGAGCAGAAATATTATTTTAAGTGTATTAAAGAACAGTACAACAACGCCCTTAATGGCAATTTTCTTTGAAAAAAATTGGAGCCGTTTTTAAAAACCTGGCGTCTAAGCGCTACTGTGAATTCGAAATTTGAAGTTCACAGAAAACTATTGAGTTTCCGGAAAACTTCATATAAACACATTTCAAACACATTCAGTCATAAATTCAATAGTGTTTACAAATCACTTGGAATGTGCAAATTAAAGTGTGAGAGATTATTCGAAATATTTACATTTGTGCAATTTTTGAAAAAAAACAACAACAAAAAATACACCGAAATGAACTTTACGTCATATTAAAGAGTGCAATGTGCACTATCCGTTCGAAAAATGTAGAGAAAAAAATTGGAGCCGTTTTTGAGAATGTGATGTTTGAGCGTTTATGAAAATGCGGAATTTTGAGTTAGTTTTCACTGAAAACGGTTGAGTTTTCGAGAATATTTATCTGACATTATTTAAAGCACATTTACTCATAAATATAACAATGTAAACAAATTGCCTCTAGTGTAAATATTAACGGCGCGAGAGACAAGTAAAAAAAATGAAAGTTTCGTAATTTTTGAAATAACAACAGAACAAAGCGTTTATGCCATCTTATATGCATTTAGCCGAACACTTAGTGCATTTAGCACTATTCCTACCAAAAGTTTAAAGAAAAAATTTGGAGGCGTTATTGAGAAAATCTTGTTTTGTAATTTTTTAAAATTGGACATATTGCAAGCAATATTGCGCGAAGACTACTAGAATTTTTACAAAAAAATATGCATGACCTTAATGAAAAACCCTAGCAAAACAAAATTTATTTTAAGGAAAAATCTCTATCTTTAATTTTGTTGTAGGGAGACACCGAAAAAATGCATTCTTTTGAAATTTTCGAAAATTCAGAGTTAGCAGTGAAAATTTTGACATATGTCACGTTTATAAGTGTATGTTACTCTATTCTTACAAGAAATTTAGAGAACAAATTTGAAGCGATTTTTGAGAACATTTTGGAAACGTGTGGACGGCTTCACGTAAACTACCCCCAAATTTTGAAGAATGATTTTCAAAATCTGAATGTTTTGACTCGAGCCATTTGGAAAAAAATCGTACTCATAATTTAGGTTCTAGTAGGGTTCACAGGCACCGGACATACGGACGGACAGACGGACTGGCGGACGTTTTGAAAAAGATCACTTTTTCGGTATGAGGGGACCCGAAACGTGTATTTCCGTTGAAATCTCCAAATTAATTTTCCGCAGCAATACATAACTTTCCCTGTGCTACGTATATCTCCATATATACGTACGTATACGGGAGAGTAAAAATGTTCACACTTCAAATATTTTACAGCAAACACGAGTAAAATGACAGATTGTCTTCCAATTTATGTTTTGCATTAAAGAATGTATTGCAAAATGGATATTGTTAAATAGAGAATGGATTGTATCCTTTAAAATCAATTTTTTTCTGATTTACTTATTTTTGGAATGATCAAAGAAGAAAGATAGGTTACATTACATAATTATACTATTAACTTCTAGTAATAATATATGTAATATTTTTAATTTACATTAAATCCATTTTCTTCTTCATTTTTTCTTTTATTGTGTATCTCTCGTTTTTGTACTCAGTTACTACGTACATCATGTACAGTCGTATATTAAATCTACATTCATTTTAATTTAAGCATTAAATTTAATTATTATTTATTATATATTATGCATTATATTAATGTACAAGTACATTAATATCCTTTTAATGTACAAAGTACTTTTAAATTAATATACAGTTTTACATGAATCCACATTGAATTTAATCTAATTTCTGACAGTGAATGTATACGTATCGTACGAAAAGGCCGCTGTTTTTCTGCATGACTCGCGCAGTCTTTTACGTTCCAATCCTGTTGTATTTTTCGAGGTCGACGGGAAATTGTACTCAGTTAAATTAAGTAATCCGTAAACCAACAAAGCGTAAAAGTAAAATGCGGATAGGATTTGTACTAACAAAGGGGAGGGCTCGTCTTGCAACATTACTTGAATTGTAGCATTTGCGGAGCCAAATAACTTTCAGGAAACGAACAGCTGTTTTTACGGTTATAGTAAGGATCTAGTCCTTTCTCCTTCTTGCAGCAGAATAAGACCATTTTTCAACAACTTCCTACTGTTATCATTTGAATGCTATATATTAACCCAGTTTCTCATGCTACTTTAGTTATTTTTAATATCTCTTTTCAGAAATCCTTCAGAACAGAGGACAATTAACGTATCTACAACTATATAATTTTTAAATACACTCAATAGATAACATATTGCATGGTATTAAGTATTTCGCACATTCTTCACCAGAAATATTCTTATACACGGTTATATGAAGTACATTAGAATATGATTTAAAAAATATAATTTCTCAGTTCATTATTTGATACTACAATTAATAATTCCTCTGAACTATATTGTTATATTCAGAAACTCCTTTCTCGTAATTCGAATTTGTTTTGAAACTCAAGCGGTCTAACAAGGTCAATTTAGTGGTTCCACTACATTATTTTCAGTTTGATGTGAATTGTTAGTTGTTAAGTTTAAAAAATAATTAAATTTGTTTCTGGTCGAATTTTGCAGATTTTGAGAGTGCAGTTGTCAATCGTCATTATTGAATAATTAGAGAAGTTTAAAAAATCATTATCACTCATTACAGAGCAACGGAAATGTTGAGTTCTTAGAAACTTGAGATTACTTAAGTTAATACATAAAAGTTAATTAGTTTGGCAACAAATTACGATAATTTCGACGTAGTTTTGAAATTTGGTGTAGGCTTTCCAAAAACTCTGGAAGCTCTTACAGGCAACACCCCGTACGCTACAGCCTCCTCAAGGCAGCAGATCCCCCCCCCCCACGTGCCAGAAGCACTAAGACCACTCCGGGCCGTTACAACATTAACAGCCCTTGATTAAATGCTCCTCGGGCAGATCGGTGGCCGGGTGCAAGCGGGCCTGCGGGCGCCAGGGGCTCCTCCGACGCGTGGGAGGGGCGCCCGCTGCTGCTGCGATCTCGCGGCGCCAGCGCGCGCCCGGGCCCAGGGGGAGGGGAGGCGAGGCGAGGCTGTGGCGCCGGCGCCAGCTTCAGTTGGTGCCGGGGGCTCGCGGAGAGCGTGTGCTCGCGGCCGGCAGCGCGGCGTCCCACGTGCCCGAAGTCGTCTCGCGGCGCCCGACAGCGCGGGCACGGTTTTGCTTTGTTTTCGGGCCTACTTATTCTGCTCTCAACGAGCTAGAGTTTTCACGGTAATTTTTATTAGTCCCCACTCGATGCGTTTGTATTTAATTTCTGTATAATTGAATACTTTCGTTTCGCTTTTGAAAAGTTACGAAAAACCGTGATAAACTTCCTCTGCCGATATCGTCGTCCGGAAGTAGAAAGTTTTCCTCGGAGTTGTGCTCTTTGGCGACGTCACAGTGTCACTAATTTATGAAGAAACATTGTGAGACATTACAGGTACCGCGAGCGGGTTAAAATGAATTTGTGCCCAGTCAACGAGATATAAAGGAACTCGCGTGGTGTTTGAAGAGCTCTTCGTGATGGAATGAAAAGAGAATTGCTTCCTGTCCCATTACTCGTTCAGGACTTCCTACAGTATCATTTGGTAGGTGAGTTTTATGATCGAGAGTACTTTTAGTAGCTTCATTAGTTCGTTTAATTTAATAGTTATTTGAAAGTTTGTACCGTGCTCACTGAATGAAAATCTCTACCTGCTTTGAGATTTCGGATACGCCAATCCTTTTTCCCCGATATGATATCCATGTCTTCATTCCCGATGTGTCCTGTGATTCTCCTAAAATTATCGATGTCCCGCGAATATTAGTTGCGCAGAGCAGAGAAACTTCATGAAAATATTGTATTGAATAATAAATATGTTTGACTTCTGTGTAGATGTAATAAATCGCGCACACGTGCATCTGGATTCAATTATTAAAAACCAAAGCAGAGCTTGTCATGATTCGCTCGATTCAAAATGATATACTTAATTTTTTAATTAAATTTCTAACGCGGAGTTCGTAATAAAATATGCAAAGTCGCTAAGGTTTTATATTTTAATTCTCTTTAATATGATAACAAGAAGAACCTCTTATAGTATATCGCAGGTCCATCAGATCCTTTTCAACTTGTTTTACTTTTCAAATTTGATTAATTTGCAAATTAAGAAGAAACTTCCACAACTTTGGAGTTGAGCGGCTGTCATATGTAAGTAATGAAAATTGTAACTTGCGTAGGGAATTTGATACGCACTGTGAACAAGTGCCGTTAATTTGTTGAAATGTTAACTAATTGCAGAAGGAGAATTTTAATGTCTGTAGCAAAGTTTTTTGTTGCAATATCAGAAAATATATAATACTCGTATAAAATATTAGGAAATAAATACAACTAATGTTTTCTCTGAAAGATAAAATTATTATCTATTCTCTGTACTTATGTTACTCTAATAATATACCACTGATTTTACCCAATTTATAAGCTACCATCGACAATGCACTAGCTGACTGAGCTTCTCAGAACACTGTGTGCTATTGCTAGATAGAAAATTGCTGACCAGTACTGCATCAAACAGGTTTACTCGAAACAATAGATTATAGATTACGACACAAACAGATAACTGCAACCCAGATTACAATCGCACATATCTCAGAAACAATGTATCGTAGCCCCTTATAATCAAGTTTCCTTTTTTATGCAGGGACACGACTTTTGTTATGGTAGGAGAGTTCAGAGGGGTCGCAGGTGAAGAAATGCAAGGGACGCACTGAGGATATGTCGGGAAATAACAGGGCAGGCGGGGAACAAGCCGGGGCTCTAATCAGTTTTTTATGCAGAATTCGAAAAGAATGAGACATTTCAGTACCTTCTATTACATTTTTGGAGATTAGTTTTTTGGATGCTCCCACTTCACATCATGGTTGGTCATAAACGTGCAGAAATGCGAAACATATAAAATTGAATTGAACCTAATTAACAAAGAAAATTTTATGAAAATTTTAGTCTATTTGATTGTGTGTGCAATTTCAACCAATGTTCATAAATATGTTTGCAGTAGGACGGTATAACGCCTCTAAGGCCCGTGTTACACGAGCTTTGCGTTGACGCGCGTCGTAGATCGCACTGAATCTTACGCAGAACGATCAAAGCGCTCGTGTGCCGTTTCGCATTACATAGTGTTAGCTTACAACGTGCGGTATACAACGTTCGTGTGGGAGGATCTTCATGTAAAACTCAAAGGGTTGGTCGTTCGAAGTGGGATTTCACTACGAAGCTATTAACGTTTAGAACGATTTACGAAGTGTGTATTTTCAGTACGGGGCCATATACTATACTCTATTCGAAGATTTATTCTGAGGAAATAATCCAATTCAGACTAATCGGTTAGGTGCACGCTGGTAAAGGAAAGGAGGAAACGTGGTCAAAAAAATCACGTTTGACTCAGTGAATTTATTTTGAATTTTATCTGTGAATTCAGTGTATTTGGTTAATGCTTTTTTGAATTTTCGATGGTAATGAATAAGAAATACTTGCTTAATATAAAATGAATTTCAATATTAATATCTTCGTAACTATATGAAAATAATTTTTTTTACTTCAAATTCATAATGGAGATGAATTGGATTATAAGCTGTTAGAATTGTCTCTAGGGTTTTCTATATTGTGGACATGATTAATAGGGTTGCATTGCCGAATGTCATCTTTACGAAAACTTTCAATTCTGTTTTTATAGGGCTGTGTTTTGTTTAGTTTAATATAGTTTTAACGACAATTGAGGTCATTAGTGACTACTTTAACTACAACTTTTCAATATCAATATGGTAAATTTTAACGAAATTTGCGTGGTCAGACGGAAGGACGGGCCTGATGGCCCGAGTCTCGCCACGTAAAATAAGGCATCAATTCAATTCAACTCAACTCAATTCAATTCAATAAATTTACAATAAAAAGACTTGTATTATCATTAAGGTGCTATCCAGGTCTATATAATTATAAAAACTTTATTCAACATGCAAGATATTTCAAAGATCGGTTTTAGTTCAAGATTTTTTATAATATTTTTGGGGATTAAGACGTGTAGAATTCATCGAATTCCTCTAAATGAAAATCTTATGTTATTTTCTTGTATGAAGACGTCCTGGACTCGCCTAAAATACAGAACCACATTATCAGAAATTTACTACCTTCATTCAAAAGACTCATTGCAAAGAAGCAATACTACTCGCAATTAAATTTCCGACAAAAGCTTTATATCTCCCATCACTACTAAAATACAACTTAAGACAATTTTCATTAATTATTTAAAGAGATAAAAAAATCTTACAAATGTTACATTACTTTCAGTGAAGTCAAAACGTCCAAACTTAAAATTAATACAAGATATATAGAAAATTAATATAGAAAGCTACAAATTTGTCTGTCTTTACAAGTAAAATTACGCATAAAACTAATAATGAACTTAGCAAATGTAAGCTTGTTTTATACGAGGTACGTCATACCGAAGGTAGTTCATTTGTTAAATCGAAAATTATAAATGTTAATGGAGCAGAAGTATTCCGTAAATGACCAAGTAAAAGTTATTGTACGTTATTTCCATTCTGAATACAACAAAAGAAGTTCATTTATTCGTTCGTGCATTTGAATAACTGATATTTTCAGAGTATTTTCGTTTTCATGATTGTAGAAATACTGTTTCGTTCAGCTTCTGCGCTTTTATGGGTAACTGTAAATATTGGTAAGTTGCACGGTATAGAGCTCGTAAACTTCTGGAGAAGTGGCTAATGGAAATGTTTTTAATGCTTGTTATATTACCCTCTTGGTGCTCTCCCATAGATTTTTGAACACGACAATACTGAATAATGATTATATATGGTTCTCCTATAGGAGGAAACAAATAAAATTCTCTTAAAAATATCTCTATTCTTCCGTAGAAACGTTTAGAACCCTTTTGATCAAAACGTAAACTATAACTTGACCATTCTTAATCACAAATTTAGTTAGGATGCGAAATTTCATTATGAAAAGTTATGAAGATTATGTTAACATTTTTAATGTATTACGTAGAACTTTTTATCTCACTCTATTCTTTTCGTATTCATTTTTTTTCGAGGTTTTGACATGCATCTTCATGTTTTTCAACATTTTGACACGTTTCATCATTGGCAAACCTCAGCCACTTCACACATGAAAATAACAAGTGACAGCTGAATTACAAGCATCGAACATAGCTCTGGGTTTACGCCGATTCCTTGCCAATGCGCTCCATTGTTCTGTGCCAAAGTGAAACAATGCGTGTGGCCGTACGCTTTGACAGCGGCGCCGCTGTCTGAGTTGCGCGAGGCCCCGCCATCAATCGGCTCTCGCGCTGTTGAAACATAACTCACTTAAAGCTAGACATCTCGCGCTTGCACTGCCTGCCGGCTTCTGGTGGCTTTATTTGGATTCAGAACGTTGGTAATGGGAACGTTGTAAATTCAGGGCAATTGAAAATATTTTTTAAAAGATGTGAACTCAGACTCGTACACGATTTGATTTCTCTGAGTACAATGTATAGTGACAGTTCATTCTTCTAAATTATTTTCTTTTCTTCAATTTCTTTTTTTACAAGCTTTTATTTCTATTCAGCCGAATAAAATTTCCTTATTATCATATAAGTTTACTTTTCTGACTTACGGAGGCTATTTAGGGTTGGAAAACGTGGAATTAAACGAACTCGGGGTTAACAAAGCCTGTGCAGGCAGGTGGTTGCTCGGACGGTCCTTTGCATGAGAGTATTTACGCTATTTTCTCTGAAACGCGTAGTCATGCCCTACGAGCATGATCTAAAGACTGCCTTCAGGAGTTTTATATAGTTGTACGTCTCCCTTGGATGCTCCCTCCTGTTAAATATAATTTGAAACTAACTAAAATTTGTTATTTTAATTTCCATTTCCATTTAATTTATTTACTGTGACTAGAAGTACAATTTTTTAATTATTTTTTTATTATAACTTATTTGTACTTGATTTGACAAATCTATATGTACATTATTTATTAATTGACTTTAAAATCTCTGTTAACTGCTCAGAAAACCATACAAGATGATTGATCCTTATTGCTTACGAATTCATCAAGTTGGAAAAACAAAATATTTACGTCCAAAAACTAGACACTATGTGTAAAAACGTCAGAGCTTGGACAAAAGCTTATTTCGTTACATAGAGCAATTGACTATGCCACATAATATCGGCTTACAAATAGTATCTTGAAAATCTGTATGAAGACGTCTTATTCGAAACTGCAGAGTTCTGTCGTGCATCTGCAATGCGCACGTGTTCTCTAGATGGCGTGATTCAAGGATTTATTCGGGCTTTAAAATGCTGAAATAAAATATTCGTTCCCTTTTAGTTTTCCTGGGTATAAAGCTGCAGTGAAATCACGGAACAACTTTGAGATTCACCTTTGGTACATTCTTTATTCTGGATATAAGTAAAATAAGGCAGTACTTCATAGGCAATTTTTCGGGACCAGAGAATTTGTCCGAAACTAAAAGCTTTTCGCTTAATTTTTCTGCACTTAATATTTGCTCGCGAAATGCTTATTGACAAATCTGAAACGGTGGTCTTCAACCCGCAGCTTGAGGCCTGTGACTTAATGTCGGAGATCCGCAAACAGTTTTGACGGCCTGCGACCAAATATTTTAACTGAAGTAAAAATATTATTCTTGGACTATTCTTTTTGTAGTACTTTTAAAAGTTGGCGTTGGGAAGTTGTCACGCTAGAAACGGTTACCAGGTTAACATAAAAGACTATTTCTCCTCAGAAATCATTCGCAATATTTGTAATAGAGGCACATTCTTTCCATGCTCATTTAATGTTTCTTCGAATTCACATTAAATTTCTTCATTCAACATTAAAGTACATAATTTAGTGACCTAAATAGTGCCGGCTCTCACATTAAATTCAAGAATGTTATTGTGTTACGTAAGTATCATGTTATTAATAAACTTATACGGTTCAATAGTGTTTCACCAAAATTAAAATGGCCCTGTAGTGAAAAAAGGTTGAATATTATTGATATAATACCATATTCCTTAACTAATATGAATTGAACAAATATTCAAATGTGCATATTCATGTGAAACTTGTTTATGGTATGCTATCGAATTATTTTAATATATTTATTAGTAAAGAACGTATCTGAAATTATTATCCCAGAACAAAAGCTTCGACTCCCTCAAAATAGGTACGTCAAACACAAGTATACGATAATGTGCCTACTGATGAGAGGCGAATCTGATGTAGTTTTGTTATGGCACTTCCCACCAGAAGTTCGTTGGCAAAGAGTGATCATCTTCGATTCCCCCTGCATATTCTAGAGATATGTAACATGTGTTGGCTGGGCTATCCGGAACAAGCCGCGTCGATGTCATGGTGGCTAAAGTTTCGGCCAGCGTATTGTGGCCTTCTTCAGAGCAGCAGCAGTACGCTCTGAAGAAGGCCACAATACGCTGGCCGAAACGTTAGCCACCATGACATCGACGCGGCTTGTTCCGGATAGCCCAGCCAACATAAACTTCGGCCGCGGAAGCCTACGCATATGTAACATGTATTACATGACATTTTTATACAAATGTTGGTTAGAAATTTTGGAAATTTACATGCAGAAAATAATTAAGAAGACTATAGTTTGTATTACAATAAAGCTTAGCAAGTATTTTCTCTCCAAATCCTAATACATTTATGGATTTCTGGGATGGGTTATCAACATACTTACGCCCATGTGTATAATTGTAGTAGTTACGATGTCATTGATAGTAACATTAATGAACCTGCTAATGTTGTTCGCATGTAGTTGTTAAAGAACACGGATATTCAAAGTGATGATTACATTGGTCAACATTTCCTTTTTGATTTTGACGCTTGTTTTATACGTATTTTGGTCACCTGAATCCAATAATTCCCTTACATCACATCATACTTTTTAATAATTTTAGTAATTGTGATAAAAATATATTGAAATTATAAACATTATCTTTAATGAGTTAGAAAAGCAAATATATATTATTTGTGATAGTTCATTATGTCAGTTCATTTTTTATGATTTTGTAACAGAGTACACTCAGATGGCGACACGCTACAGTGTTATGTTCATAAACCTATGAATACATGTATACATAGCTCTATGCTAATAATAGCAGACATTGTGCAAAAGTTAACCAATAAATCAACCAGTGTTGACTTAGAAATTAGAATGCAGTTCAAGCAAAGTATTTTGAAGAACTAGTTCGTTTGTTTAAATATTTATTGTGCTATAACCATGCACAGAAAGTGTGTGAATGATCTAAATACATTTTGTTATATTAGTGTACGTTTTATGAATGCAAAACGGAGACAAAATATAACGTAATTTGTTGGATGTGTTTATAACGCCTATTTTGAAATGAAACTGGGGGATCAGGGTAAGCCGTGGGCCCCTCATAAAGTGTGCAGTGTTTGTGATGCAGATTTAAGAAACTGGTCGAAAGAGAAGAGGAAGGCACTGAGTTTTGGAGTTCCTATGGTTTGGCGAGAGTCAAATAACCATCCAAACGATTGTTATTTTTTATTTGCAAAGAAAAAGGATTCAATACAAAGAACAGACACGGAATGGTTTATCCTGATTTGTAGTCTGCTAGAAGGCCATGGCATTGATGTTACTGTACCAGAACCTCCTCCGAACCTCAAGTACTGCATTCTGATTCAAGTTTCCCCCCAGGCAAGTTAGCTGAAGAAACTGATTGAACAAGAGCCGAGCACAAATCCAAACCTTTTATATAAACAGAACTGAACGATTTGGTCAGATATTTTTAAATCTCTCAAAGGATGCGTCTGAATGTTAAGCTTCCAATCTGAAAGAATCTAGGATCGTATGTTACAGTTTACAGACATACAGAGAAATACGTTTTTTTAATCAGGAAATCTCCTTAATATTTTTAACTCGTACTCCAAGCCTCATAAATAAGTTAGGAGTCTAAAACAGATGGAAGCTTTTCATTGATTCAAGCAAATGAAGTTTGAAAGGTGTGTTGCTACGCACGTAACACTTAAGCATCTGAATCAGTCGCACATTCCGTCCATTTTAAAGAGAGAAATGACAATCTTAAATTGCTACTCGAAAAGGTAAATTATGAGGAAAGTAAATGCATAATCTACGGTGATTTAAAGGTTTTGTGCATGCTGTTAGGACAATAATGTTAGAACAACAACAAAGTTACACCAAGTACCTATGTCACATTTGTGAATGGGACCGCCAAAATAGAAATAATCATTGGTAAACAAGAATGGAGAGAAGGAAGAGTCAAAGTAGTATCTTTGTAGGGCCACAGATCAGAGAACTAGCTAAAGATTAACATTTTGAAGCATGTATGACACCTCCGGAAAGGATTCAAAGAAGTAGTTCATAAGTTCATGGGAAATTATGAAGATCCAAACTTTGAATATTTTGTAAATAATAAGCTGAAAAAATATGAATCCTTGGGCTTTAATATGAATATGAAAGTTCATTTCTTTTAGCCCTCGTTGCATCAATTGCCATTCTATTTATTCTACCTTTCACATCCAACAACAAATTCCGAAGTATACACTTTTATCCAATTACTCTCATTTAGACTGCTTTTCAGGAAACCTGTCGGCAGTGAGTGAAGAACAGAGTGAGAGGTTTCACCAAAATATTAAAGACAATGAGAGGCACTACCAAGGGCGATGGAATACATCAATGATGGCTGACTGCTTTGGTTACTGCAGCGAGATGATCCTACTAGAGTATACTAGAGAACAAGTGGAACAAATATATATATATTTGTCTAAGGTTCTATTTACTACAGAAACGCGTGAAAACAGTGAATTAAACAGTTAAGTGTAACAATAACCTTAAATTAATAAAGGCCTTAAATTAATGTGTTTAATTTTCATTTTCTTAACTGTTATACAAAATAATATAAGGTAAACTGTTTCAATTCTTAATTTTGTGTTGAACAAACAATGTTTTCAAATTTTCAAGATTTTAAAAAGATTTTTAATTTTTTATTTAAAAACCTGACGTGATATAGAAAATGGAAGTAATTTCTGTAATTCTTACACTTTAAATATAAAAAAAATCAGTTATTGGATCTAAAATGGGTGACAATTTGTTTGTAGACCTGTGGTATCAGAGATCATTTTAAATGGAAGGTAAATTTTTATTTAATATTTTAGCGCAGATTGTATTTGAACATTTTATGATAATTTAAAAGTATACTTATGTCACATTTTTTGTATATTTATTCCGTCTAAAAAACTGGCTCTCTTAGATTTGTACTAACCTTCCGCGTGAAATTTTCCTTTTAGGATACAGCCTTGAAATAACGCAACATTGCCGCAAAGATGAACTTGTGACATTTTCAGATCCATTAATTAATTCGCACTCGATCTTCGTAGGGCCTGCTTTATCTCGAGGAATGGTGAACCTTCTTTATCAACGTTCACATTTTCCTGAGGCTGGAGCGTATTCAGAAGGCAAGAGAGAGAAATGTCTTTGCGTTGCGTTTCCATTCTTTTCTTCCGACACGCAGGCTGCGCTATTCGTCTTCTCACCCAAGACAAGACTGTCTCTCTTCCGTCTCCTCGCACTCGTCCCTTCTCGATATCATTAGTCGTGCTCCCGAAAGACGAACAGAAAGGCGGTGACGATCTCAGTCGTCGTCTTCTTTCTACGAGAGGAAGAGGTGTCACACAGTAATTACTCGAGATGAGAAAATAATTTATTTACTTCTTTAAAAATTATATAAAAATGACCATTCCTTGCTGCGCCTCAAGCAGGCGACAGACGGAACCGCTGCGATTTAAGTGGGAGTTATTCAAAGGGAATAAACCATCAAGACTCACGGATTTAACTAATAATATCGTCTTTTCAATATAGCGTATATGATTTATCGGAAGATATCCGTGTTAACAAAATGGGGACGGTGAACGTGAAATTTTTCACCCTAAATCTACTAAATTCGATTATTGAAACTTGAATGAAGATCTATTTTACGTTTTATTGAGGTATCTAAATTATACCTCAAGCTTAATTTGTTCAGAGTCAGCATCACCTTTGTTTCTGCAGCGACACTGGCCGTGAGGTCCTTGTAGGTTTAGAAGGCGAATCATCGATACTAGCTAGATAGTTAGGTCGAATTGAAGCGTTGCCTGGAGGAGAATTCGGCCAAGTACTCTGATCGGTAGTTTTCAACTGTCTCTCCGAGAACCCTAACAAACGAACCACGGGCCGACTGCCATATTTCCTTCCTCTTCCTCGTCCAATCCTCTCCCCTTACACACCCTTACTTTCGTGTACTACCACACATGTCTGGAGACTATTCGGGAACTTAGAGCTTGCCCCGAATGTGGCGGTGTTCCACTGGAGGAGATACGCGGAGTGTGAGTTCCTTGCAGGCCGACGTGTAAGTCGGCACCTGAACTCATCCTCCAGCGGTGAAGGAACTCCGCCACCCCTCGGGGAAACATTCACTACACTAACGGGAGTACTGAGCCTAACAGTTGTAACCGGAAGCATCAGGCGATCTTAAATACTCTATGAAAACCACGTAGGCGTTTCATTATTTGAAAATGTTTGGTGTAATCAGTTTCCCGTCATAAAATTAGTTTTGAAAAAGAGGCATCTTTCCTGCTTACGTGCGCTCAGCTAAAAAATCGTGCACCACTCCGAGGCCGCGCTGCAGGTGCGTTGCGTTGAGGGAAGGAGAGGGTCAGGTCAGCAGCGATAAGTCACGGCGCGACGGCTCCGATACCCCGGGAGGGAGGAGGTGAACCTCCGCAACTCAAAGAAGGAGAATGGTGCCCCTGTTGACCTCGCTCCTCCCTCCTGCCCCATCGGCGCATGTAGCTACAGCGCGCGTCGTTGAATTGTGCGCTCGGAAGAAGCACAGCAATAGTTTTCTCGCAAACGAAGGTTTTCGAGAAAAAACAACAACAACAAACTATTGTTTAAAACTTCCTCAAATAATGATAAGAGTGTACATGCCATTTTTGGTATAATTAATCAGAGACGAAATCATATAACAAAACTCTAATGCCAAACATTGATGGGAGATAGAGAGGGTAATAAGTATTTTAAATAAGTATTAAATAAGTATTTTTGTTGACCGTAGAAAGTCCAGGAGGCGACAAAAATGGCAACGCTTATTTTCTTAAAAAGGGACTGTACCATGTATTTAGCCTGTGTTAAATTTGCGATGTAGGAATTACTTTTCCTAGAAAATTATTATTTATAAAATTTTGATGTTTTGCACAATTTAAATAACATTCCTTGTTATTACTATTTTAACATTAACTGTGGTTGGAAAAATATTTTACAATTTTTCTAATTTTTGTGCGTTTGCTTTATTGAGCATTTAAACTATTTTTTGTTATAAAAGAATATTTCTATGAAGATGTCGATTACTATACAGAGTGTATCCCGTATTTTTTTTAAAATTGCGAATATAAGTTTCTGAGAAAGGTACATTAATCTCAAATAATTAATTTTGGAAATATGACCATTCAAAATGTTTCTACATAAGCTATTGCTGCATTAGAAGATTCTTGAACAAACATTCCCATATGATAATGGCGTCAAATAACAAATTCAATGAAAATATACAAATACATCCAATTTATGAACAATGTACTTCAACAAAACAAAATTGATCACAGGATGAAAAATTATTAGACGCAAAGTATATTTGCATTGTCAAAAATGGCGAGGCTTCAGTATACTACAAAATTTAAATGAAAATTAAAGGGTCTTACAGGTTCCAAGGAAGACAAAATAAGATCGTAAAGAGGAAAGTTTGAAATATTTATTTCAAAAAAATGAATAATTTCGCCCTTTTCGTGTCAGTTTCTCCTTAATATGTTTGTTCGTATTGATTAAAATTTCTTATAGCTCTTTGCAGTTTTCTGTCACCTATCATTTTAAAATTTTCACTGTTTAATTGGAAAAATAAGATATTTTTTTAAGTTTCAAAGACAATAACACTAAAGTAATAGCAATCTGTGCTGCATGGGGCAAGCATATTTACGTAGTATATGTTTTCAGAAAAAGTAATGTTTTTACAACCTGATTTACAGTATAGGAAAGATTAGTGAATAATACGTGTTTAAAATTTGAAATATTTGCTTGCAATAATTTTATAACTTTTAGAATTTCTTATTAGCTGGAAGTATATTAAAACTATATCAGAACGTATATTTTTAAAATGACTTTACATTACTATTACATTTAGAGTTGGAGATTCTAATGAAACTCACCGGCAATTTTTGATCCACTTCATCGTGCAAGCTTTAGACTTTACTTTCCTATTTATAGGATTAAGCTACCCAACAAAATCTCTACGGCTCTACTCTGCGACCACACGGGAATACCAAGTTAGTGCTTGGTGGTTATGCAACAGGCACAACATATCCGACGTTTAATGACTTTGCTTCCTACTCTAGATAAAACATATTTTCTTTGAATTATTACTATCAACGATGATAATCCAACCCTTGTGATGTACTCTCTGACAGAACGAGTTTGCTACTGTGCTCGTTGAACGGATTTCTGCACGATTCACAAACTGTATTCATTCGTGTTCGGGGATGATTAAGTTAAAGACAATCTGATGCTAGCGATGCAGATGATTTGATGCTGCCTCAATCTGATGCTGCCAGGCGAAATAATAACGCTACCAGAACATTCTTTTTATTTCAGTTTCTATGCTACTGTTCAGAGCCTATGTGGTTGTGAGTGATTTAAGAAGAACAGAATAGTAACTGGTAGCAACATAACAATTCGAAAATTACTACTAGTGAGATTGGAGGAAATAATTGAGGAAACGATGGAAGATGTTCCGAGTGCCTGCATGAGCCCTGCGGACTTCAGCAATCAATCAGTGGTGGAGGGAGTAATTAGCAACAACTACACTTTTATCCCTAAAAAAATGTGAAGAAAATGACTCCGGCAAACTTCTCTCAGCGCATGAAATCTCTCGGTGATACTTGGAGCGAGACTTCCAAAACCCTCAATTAGGAAGCACTATTATTTGATTATGAGGCCCTGTTTACAAGGGACGTTGTATTCAGCAATGAGAATCTGTTCATGCTGAGAGTAATCTTGTATGCGTACTCTTGCCTCACGACATGCGCGCCCTTTTGTTCTAATTCATCTTTACAAAAATATCTTTCATTATAGCCCTTAACAAACATAATCTTAACATGAAATTTTTACCTCATAAGCATTAAGCTACATAGATGCTTCATATCAAACAGTATCTATATGTAAGTAATATTTTCGTCGCAAAAAAGTCTTTAATTTAAAAACTACATTGCAACAATAATCATTCTTATGTTTTAGAAATAGTAAAAGGAACAGCGCCAACTATTATTTCACAAATGGATAGTGCTGAAAGCCAACTGCAACTATTAATGAAAAGAAGCGTACAAAACGAGTACGGCAAATTTAAAATCGGTCGCACGTTTGACTCTTACGTATTTTTGCCCCCCGCCATCCTGTTGTTTGATTGCTTTTGTAATTGATGGAAGCGTGTTACATTGCTTGAGATGTGCTTTTCTTGCACTTTTGATGCTGGATATTTCATTTCTTCGCGACAACTATTCCCCCTCTTTCATTTCGCCGTTTTCAATTTTATTCTTCCTCGATTTCCAAGGGAGCTCTGTCAGTAGAAACTGACGATGTGCAGATATCAAAGAGGGCGAATCAACAGCGCCGTTAAGATTTTACCATCGTAGGAATAATCCTCCCCATCCTCATTGGCGTAGATAAGTTTTAAGATTCACGCTAAAAAAAAGGTTAAAGAATGTCGCGTGGTTGTTTAAGAACGGAAAATGCTATTTTTTAAAACAGCACAATTATCCAAATTTAGACGCAATAGGCTCTTGAGACTGTCGGAGTGATAGTGAAATAACTGCAGTCTGCCGCGAGAGAAAGAATAGTCTAACTGTAATAACAAGATATTACACCAATGCCATCCTTATTCTCGCGTCAGATTGTAGTTAATAATGAGTATTGTATGAAGTATTGATCGTACGGCCTCATTTGATCAATCATTTCATACATCGCGACAAGACTTTTTACCATTTAAATGTCATTCATATGTCATGTGACTGATAGATTGATGAATTATTTTTTAAACTATTTTCAAACTTCAAAATATAGTTCTTGAAAAATAGTATCTTCTACAAGAAAATTACTTCAATTCTTATTTACAAGAACTGTTTTCTGTGATAATCTTCGGAAAATTTTCCTAGAACGAGAGAAGACATACACATTGAGGTATGTGTTATGAACCGAAGACGCCATTGAGTGGTCATCTTCAGCATGTAATAATTTCCCGCAAGACTTTTTATTTCATCCCGATAATTCTGAAAGGACCATAGCTTATACAAGTTACGAGGACCGCTGCAAATCCGATATTGAATTCTGAGTCCTTGGGCTGTGTATTTTTTGGTCGGGGCATTCCTGCTGCCGGTCCAGTGATGCTCAAACGATCCGCACGACTCCCCTCTCGGTGGCAGTTATTTGACAGCTGGCGCCGCTGCCCAGCGCGGAGGGGCGGCCCCTGCCTTCGCACGGCCCTCTTCCCCGAGGGTCCCCTCCGCTAATCAATGCTCAACCCGCGCGCTCTCCGCGCACACACTGGGGAATCTTTATGCAACTCTTATTCCAGGAGCAGTGCTTCAGACGTCATGTAACAATAACCTTATACTTACATATATTTTGTGTGTTGAAGAAAGGCGAGGGAAATGTCGAGGGCGAGGGATAAACCCTTATGAATTAATTTCACTCTGAAATAATTCAATTAATTTTATATCGAAGTAGCACAGTACAATCTTTTTGACTTACTGGATACAATTTTGTTTGATCAATATAAAAAGAGAGTTCTTGTCAGATCAGAACAAAATGTATTGCATTTGTATAAACACCTTAAAATTACTTTGTGACAATCGTTATTGTTGTTTGGGGTTCTTGAATGTTAATAGCGAGTGCTATTAAGAATTGTGCAAAGTTGTTTGTAAACGTCTATAAATTCTCCATGATTTTTTGTATATTTGATTTGCGTTACGTTTAAGGTGAATCCAAATTTCAGTTTTACGTTATTTAATGTTTCTTTGAAAATTCAAGTGAAAAAATAGAACAAAAACAAGCAATTGTATGGGCAAAAACAGTAATATTCCCAGACCCACGAGATATGTAGGGAACGCAAAATACCCTTATTTGGTTTTCGAGGTGGTCTTGCACAGAAAACTATAATCAGTGTTCTTAGTTCAGCGCACTACAGTGAAAACGCGTGACAAACCAAAACGCACAATTTGACACCGCAGCATTTTTTGGGGTCAAGACGAGATAGCTTGAAAAGTGAACTATTCCATATTTTATGAGACGTAGATGAACCTGAAGTCAAATGATTGAGAACTGAGCGATTGATTGACATTCCATCCTTAGTCACCTCTTGCCACATTCTAGGAAATCTCCGTCAATTGTTGGAGATGAGGATAAAGTGAAATGTGCAAGATTCTAAGATTTACATGGACGAGTAGGTTTACATGGTCTTGTTTCGAAATTATATATAAATTACTATCCGTGATTAACAACAATAATTAATAAATAAGTTATAATGTTATTTATAAGGGCAGTAAACCAAAATATTATAAAATGTTATTTTATTCGTGTTCAAGTAGTTTGAAGATACTTTTTTTGAGTTCATATGTCATCTTTAGCTATGTGAAATATTTAAAAAAACAAACACGAAGAACATGATTTTGTCCCCATTGCTGTAGATCAATGGTAATAATTGAATATAGATGTCATCTCTACTAGGGTAATTAATGAAACATTTATAGCTGACTGTACTACTGGTACAATGAAAGCAAATGATATACCGATACCCTTTATGACTTTATAACTTCCTACAATTCATTCTCACAACTCTCCCCTCCTTTCACACAACCCAAGAGCACGCATCCAGTCACACGGGCGATGTTCGTGAACGCAAGAAGCTTCGGTACATCCTCCGCAGGAATTCAGATATAAAGTTTTGCGGTGCG
>BOPP01000071.1:2188598-2241018 GCA_017312745.1 Gryllus bimaculatus | reverse complement strand
GGCGTCGGGCTCCCGCAGGAGGTTGGCCCTGACAAAGTGTTTTGAGCGCTGGGCGCGGCGCGGCTTGCACTCGCCCCCGCAGCCTTTGCCGCGCGCTGACCTGCCCTCCCGCCCTTCCATCGCTCACTCCTCCGCTTTCGTCATCGTTGCCACGCTTTCCACTCCCCGCCTTGCCCGCATTCTCCACTCCATCCCTGTATTTGTAATACCCACTCTGCCACGACTTCTCCATATCCACCAATGCTTTCTCCGTAGCAGCTCTAATTTCTCCATTCTCACCTCGCTTTTTCTTCCCATCTCCGATTTTCCCTTTCTCGCTCCGCCTTTTCCACTTCGCCCCGCTGTCTCCACGCCCGCCCGACTCCCACCATCTCCGTCCCTCTTGTCCGTATCGCTGTCTCCAGCCCTAGCCAGCGTCTCCGTCGCTGTCCCGTTGTTTCCTGCCTTGCTGCCTCCATTCCCGCCTTACTTTCCCCATCCCGCGCCGTTGCTCGCCCCTCTGAGCCCCTTCGACGCCGCTGCTGATGCGCCGCAAAAAGCGGGCTCTCGCTTCTCGGCGTATGCTATGCAAATCGTTCCACGAACCTTGGTTCGTTGCAGCCTTGTACGCTTTCGTTGCATGCAATAGCTGTTTCAAACAACAGTCCTCCGACATCAGTATGTGAGCTCAACCTTGCTTTTTGTTCAGTTTCCTTCTTTAGAGCTCTCTTGTGATAATTTTGTTATCTAGTCGATCATTTAGAAGTCTGTTTACTCAATGCATCTCTCTAAGTTCAGCAGCTTTCAAATATTTTACGCGTTGAAATTATTTAATATATATTTTATAACTTTTGTACAATAACACAATATTTGGACATTATTTTCCATAGAAAAAGAGTAAGCAAGGCCTATCTTGTACATTAGTTTGTTTTATTCTGCAGAATGTTTATGCGCAAAATATATGTTTTACAGCCTTACTATAAAGTTGAGAATAGTAGATTCATTTCAGAGAATATCTTCATATCGTTCTTTCACATCACCTCTCAGATCTTTTACTATTGGTTCGGGTTCACAGATATCTGAGATTGGGTCTCTCGAAGATTGGATCGACTGTGGGAAATTGGATTGGCTGAAGCTGATCTTGCGGGAGAGGTATCTAAGCCGTCGCACTCCCCCCCAGAGGAAAAGTTGGTCGTTGGTCGTCAACTATTCCCACGCTGTTGGTTGCTGATGTATTGTGTTCCCTTAACTTAGAAATAATGTTCAATACATATTTACGGGGGTATTGTGCAGAGTTCTTGATTATGTATTCACTTCTGATTTTTGGATACACATACGTCATCAAATATTATTTTTCATTACAAAAAAACAAATTGACGCGTTAAACAAAATGTTAAAACTTTAGCACATAATGCGAAATCAAACAATACATGCTTATGAAATCAGCGAAGAAATGCCATTCGTAAGTTATTGAATGATCACGGTTAATAATGCCAATTTAATCAAGATTGTGCTGTAATGCTTTAAAAAAAATGCTAGAGCCCAATGTAAGTGATGTCAATTTTCGTCTGGATCAATTTCTCGAAACTGCGATACAAATAATCGAATGATAATAAAGAAAATTAGTAATATGAATATTAAAAAGTTTATTGTATTTTTAACTTCATTTTTGTTTGGTATAAAATCTGCAAATAAAATTTTCTTCAGTTTTATTGATGTATTGTTTTGTGCAAATTGGTATTTGTGTTCGATTTTAAAAACGATTGAATGGTTTTCACATTACGTGCATTCCTAATATTCGAAACGTTTTTAAACGTACGAGTATGTGCAGAATCGTATGGGTTCACTGAATTAGTAGAAAAAATATTTATGCCGTGCGTATTAATTATGCTGGACATATAATAATTTTAATCGTAATACGCAGTATAACAAAATTTTAACCAATCACATTGAAAATGTTAATGAGACATTGCATCGTGATATAAATGCGCCAATAATAAATAAAAAAAATATTGAAAGCGTAATGTCAAAATGAAATGAAACGAATTTGTTAATTTTCACGTAACGAACTAAACGCGACATAAAAGCGAGTGCCTGCTTTGTAGTTGTGTCGGTATAGCGTGATCCAGTCTCTATCAGCAATGGGAAATTCTCCCAATAGTTTCAGACGGGAAAAAGGATGTGAAGAGTGTAAAGCGAAGCTAACTAGGAGGACAATTTGCAAGGGTCCAATTTCAGTTTTCATATTAACTAGCTTCTATTGATTTTATTTACAGTCTGTTAAATTCTCCTTTAAAAAAAAAAAAAACAGAGTGGGGGACACGAGTTGTAAGGGAAGATTTTGGAAAGGGTTACGCACGGTCGGCGGTATTGGAGTATTGCTCTAAGGTTTACCTGGAAGTGATCGGAACAGGACACCATTGATCAGAGCAATCGATTTACGAACTCTATTCCCTCGGGAGAACATAATCCGTGATGACGAACTAGAGCAAATTTCAGGTGCTCTTGCACTCACAGCTGCCTCTTCTAATCCTTATATTACTAGTTGGGTCGTTAATTATCGAGGATTGAGTTGTAACTCATGAAATTTTTTGCCGTTAAATGTCAATGTTGATACCACAAAATGAAATATTAAGTGCGGGGATGCAGTTTTTGTTGCTTGTGGAACGTGTTATGAAATGGAATTATGATATACGTATGTAGAGGTATCGCGTAGAGAGAGTGACAGAGAGGAAGTAACTCTGTGGTAAGTTACCTGCCACAGAATATGATACAGATCTGTAGATATGGGAGAGGTGGGTACAGATGTAGAATAATGATACACAGTACTGAATTATGGTAACCTGTGGTTCAGGAAAGTAAAAAAAGAGCGAAAAGTACAATGTACGAATTGTGAAGATTTTACGAGATGGGATAACCCGTAACAAAGAGTAAATAAGGTGTCGTTGAAACTTGGAATGCACAAGAATGCACAGATATAGTAAAGGGAAAATTTTGGAATTCCTTGAATTAGAGTAATCGGAAAAAGTTATAAGGGTAACGTAGAGATGAAAATAAACACGTAACTTAAATGAAGGGGGTATACAATTACAATGGAAGAACATACGTTATGATATCAGATATTACAAGAACATTGACAGGATGATAAACGAGCTGGAAGAATAGTAAAGAAGTAGATTTGTTTATTATCTTCCAATGGATGATTTGTGACGATATGTTCCTAAGTCTATTCGCAGAAAGAAACAGTCCTTATAATGTTCTTAGAGATATCAACGTCAAAAATAAATACAAAGCTTTCAAACTTTTAAAGATACTTCCATTTTGTGAACAGTAGGTAACAATACTGCACAACGAGCTCGTGAAGACTGCGAACAAAAAAAGTCAAAATATTGTTAAAGAAAAGTTTTGTTACACAACTTTGTCCACCTCAACCCGTTGTCAGAGTGGTCAACTGCCAGGCGATCCTCACACAAGACGAAGTATATTCTATAGTATCTCATATTTAAATGTATTTTTATTTTTGTTCATTTTTATTACGCTATAAGAGATACAATTACATGTGACTGACGTCAGTGATTACGGATTTCATTTAAATTGTCTTTTTAAATTCCATTCCTCTGCAATCGGAAACTATCTTCTTCTCTCTCGTTAGTAGGAACCGAAATAGTTTTGGAAAGCGGCATTAAATAAGAACTAGAAATGATTAATAGGAACCAATTTAAGATAATTTGGAAGCAAGTACAATCTATTAAAAAGTTTTCTTAAATTATTAAAATAGTGTAAAATAAAACTAGTGAAAACCCTTCATAATTACTCTTTTCTTATGCGCTCATAGATTTTGGAATTTAAAAACACTAAAACACACGCACATAAAAAGCATTTATATTCAAATTGTTAGTACTCGCCTCTTATCTTCCGGACGATAAAACGTTGTTTACTTTGATACTTTGAGTGCGTCTCGCGCAGCACAGTAGAAGAGTTCTTTATCCTTTTTTAAGATGGTATTACTGTTTAGTGTGTATTCCTTATAAAAGCAAGTCATAAAATTTCTTACGTATCAATAATGTTTTTAAAGCTGTCTTCTCATACACTTGAGCTAATTAGTATATATAGCTTCATTAACGACTGTAGACAACTATTTTGTATTATTCGAATACTTGTTATTGTGTACTTGTAAAACTTGTGAAGTGGAAACCAATCAATATTTAGAATCCACAGTCTTCGCACTTTCGAAGCTCTAGTCTTACATCAGTGCGATCGTCAAGTAAAATTATATACAACATAATTCATCACCCGGTCAGTATTAAGATACATTCAATACATATGTACCAACATCATACAAATTCACATAAACATCTTCAATATGATAAAAATGATAACATTTCAAGCGTTCATTACTTCTCATTTAAAGTAAAAACACGAAATTTTGTTGAATAGAAACCTCAAATGCCTTTCTAAGCGAGAACTCTGAGTGATGAATATATTATTAGTCAAATGGTATGGAGGTACGAGGACGGATTGAAAAGCTCAAAGGCCCTTGGTGGGACCGAAGAAGTGATAACTCTACGCTCCTCCCACCTGCAGCGGCCGAGTCGCATACAGACGTCCGCAGCGTGGGGGCGGGGCGGTCCCGTGAAGTGAGGAGTCGCGGGGGCAGGCAGGCGGGGATCGACGGAGGGGATGCGCTCGCTCGCGCTGGCCCTGGGGCATCTCCAGTGAAAGGAGCGCGCTCTCAGGGAACGAAGTGGAGAGTGCAAATGCGAGGAAACCTCTCCACAGGCGTTCAATTTCGCGGGGCGTTCCTTCATTTCTGGCAGAAATCTGAGAAACTATTTATTTCTGCGTGGAAGTGGGTGAGCATGAAATCCGCCGTTTCAGAGGAAACGGCTTTTTCATGGAGAAACAAATCGAAACGCGAACCAAAGTTCATACATATTTTTAAGAACTGCATATTTTTAAGAACATTTTGGTTTGGAGGTACTGGTATGAAATAAATATCGTGAGTTGTCAACCACGCTTTAAATTATTATTCTTTCTTTACTTCCGTTCTACTATTATATGCGATCAATTTTTTAGCTAATCTTTAATAAAATGCTTGATCAATCTTAAATCATAATTCGGTAGAACGCAAGCGCATTTCTTGCAGGCGCTAGTAGGACGCGCCGGAAATATTCCATCCTGGCGCCTCGGTGACTGTCAGGCGCTCAGCCTCGCTCACTCGGAGATACGCAGCCCTATCAACGGCTTCGCAATTAGCGTCCGTTCGCATGTCGGGCAATAAGGGGGGGGCAGTCAGTCTGGCGCCTGGCCACGCTCACACGGAGCGGCTCCGCGGCTTAACGATATTTCTCACGACACTCCAACGCCCCCCCCCCACACCCACGCACACACATACACACACGCACACACACGCACACTAATACATTAGCGTCACCTCGGTCCCAGCGCCTGATCTAACAGCTGGCTTCCGACAAAACGCCACTAGATTCCAGATCGCCTTACAACGCGGAGGTACTTCTATTCTCATAAACTATTGCTTGTGGCATCGTATGCGTTTGTGTTTGTGGCGATGCATCGCATTTGCCTCAATTACTGTGAGTACCACCCTGTGCGGTTAATAATTGCGCTGTACCTACGCACGCAATCTTCTCTAAACAATTGTGACCGCCCGTGTACATCGCGATCAACACAATAAAGCCACTGCTACTTAGAAATGTCTGAGTGCTCCACAACGACATAAAACTGCGAGATCTTTAAGCTCTTAGTTACTTCAGGAAACTTCCAGCCGGCCTAGTAACTTCGGGGAACTTCTAGTTCATGTAGTAACTACGTAGAATGACAAACGCATCCATTTGCTGCCGAATGCCACTTCAGGCATTCATCATCAAAATGTTCTCTCGAAGTTCCGGAAACGAGCAACTGCTAACATTCAGACTGCTTATAGATGAGTAACGAAAACAAACTAACATTCACTCATTCAAATGACAAGTTAAAGTTATCCTCCTGAATTGCTGATAGTAACTTACTTTTAGCTATTGTCAGTATTGTAAATTCCAAAACGATTGTATAATAGCTCTTAATTAATGACACACCATACTCCAAACTGAAAATTCACAATAACTAATTTCATTGGTGCAAACATCAAGCAATTAAATGATCATTATTTGTATTTTATTATTAGTTCATATTACTTTACTTTATTACAAATTGCTAGTCTTAAATTATCCCCATCTGATCTTAATTAACCTGTAATTACAACCATTCATCAAGTTTTGTATTGTTTTGCATTGAGTCAATTAAGTCAGTATAACTACATTCTACTTTCCTGAGCTACCAGTAACCACGTACTCACCCGCCTCAACCAGGCCCGCTGGGCAGAAGCTGATTTTTATTTTCAGACACAAAAAATGTTCAATATTTCAATTTTCTTTTGTAAAATTTTGTCGTTTTTCAATTCGTTTATAAATGCGGCCTAAAGAATTGAAAAAAATATACAGGCATTATTTGGGGTATCAATGTGTTTTGTTGCATTTCTAGTGCGTAAATGCAGTGTTTTAAATAGGCATAAAAATGCGTAGTTCTCGACGAGTTTAAATTTTATTTTATGAATGGGTAAACAACAGTATTATGCGCCATTAATATTAATACTATTAAATATTTTTCAGGATATTGCAAACGCCTGAATTTGCTTGAGGAAGAATAATAGTTTTTACTTGCAGTTGGAGTGGCAACTGCCCGCGCTGGACGTCCGCACGTCCCGGGGTTAACTGCGCGCCCGAAGCCGCGCGGGCGATGGGGCCGGGGGCCGCGTTCGCGCCGCGTGGGCAGCATTAAGCAGCCGGAGCCGGCGCGCGCTGCATTGGCTTTGTTGATGCGGCGACGTCGCCGTTTGTCAAGGCCGCTGCGCCCGCCCGTCGCCCTATTGTCAGGAGGCCTCCCCTGCGGGTAATTGCGGCTGTGTACCAACTCCGCGTTCACTCCGCCCCCCGCATTTCACGTCGTTGTCCGTCGCGTCGCTCACGGAAGCGAACCTGCCCTGCCGCTCGAGCCGATCTCTTGCCTCCGCTTGTCCACCTCTTCCCTTCATGTAGACCAGTCCTCTCTTTGCTCGAAAATAGTCTTGATGACATGGGGATTCTAAAGTGTTGCAGGGATGACACATCTGTTGTATTTTAATCGTTGAGTTTTGCAATTATAATTCCTATGTTATATCCCGAGAGGATGTTGCGGTATATTTAAATTTGGCCTCCTGTATTTTTGTTGTAATAACACGTTTTATTTACATTAACGCTTATGTTTGATTTTTCATAAAGTTAAACTAATTTACATTTACATGTGTACACACGTTTACTGGCTCTCTATGGAGTAGATAACTGTACCTGATCAACTTGGATTGCCGTTGAGTTCTGTGGTGAGTCAATAGTCTTTTGCGTTCTTACAAAATGGATCCCAAGAAATTGAATTACTGGTTGGGGTATATTTTCATATGCAAAATTAGGATGTATTTTGCTTTTTGTGTAGACTGTTCAAACGAATGGTTAGGGAATCGCCAATCAAAGTTCAAGATATATTGACACTCTAGGATATCTTACGGACAGGCATGTTTTACTCTAGGAGCACATTCTCCCGGATTCAACTCGTCCTGAGAGCTCGTGCTTTGTTATTGATCCGTGATGACTCGCGAGAGCAATGGGGAGCAACGAGTTGGTAGCAAAAGCGAGTTACTAACTTGAAAGAAACGGCGTGGGTATCTTATGTGCTGTTTGCATAACGCAATGAGAAAACCACCGCTGAGCTGCCAGTATTATAAAAAACTTATGAATTAGTTGTTTACGATGAAATTAACGGATTTTTTGCGATGAAGATGAGTGTATACGAAATGTTAAAATGATTTGGTTGATCAAAATACCAAATGTCTGATGCCTTTAACCACAGAAAGTAATTGAGCTGTAAATTAATATAAATAAATGAATAAAATATATAAATAAGAAATAATCTAAGTCTCTGTGTTTGGAGTTATGAAGAAGAGATGTTTGCCCATGATATTCATTGGTGAGACAGCGAGTGGTCCCCGTCGTATTTGAGTGCTCATATAGACTCGAACTACGTACTTCGACAATGTTCTATGTCGACTATTTACTTTATTTACCATTTGGGACTTAACTGGGTTTTCAGGTCGTTGTTTCAGTGGTTTCCATGCTCACTTCCAGGCGAATGCTGGAGTAATGTACAACGCAACTCGGAATTCTTCCTTCCTCACCAGACGACTCTCTCACCCTGAGGACTCAAGATTGGCTCGCCTGCTCAACTATCAACCTTCTCAAATGCGAGTTCAACTATCAACCATCCCCAAAAGGCACTTCTGGTGATTTACAAAATATTCCGACAAACGTTCTAGATCCGGGGATGCATTTATAAGCTAAGAAAAGTAGCTTAAACTGTCTCTCGTGGTGGATTACCCGAAATAAAGAAAATGCAACGAGGAAAGAAAACAAAAACGAAAAGGAAAAATAAAATTGTACAAATAGAACTGAGAGTACTACCTGAAAGAAGTTTCTGTGTTCCGTGCAATTAAATATCACGATAAGCTGGTACTAACTTCACCTGTCCTCGTTCTAGAACGATTCTCAACGCATACCATTGATGTATTCATGGATGATACATTAGAATACTTTTAAACATATCACCTCAGTGGCAAATGGTACTGACAAACTCTTACCACAAAAGCGATTGTTCTGAGTTTTACTCGATGTGCAAACTAGTCGAGATGGGAGATATGTCCATTTAACTTAACTAATCACGAGCTACACGATTAAATTCACTTTATAAATTACACATGTGTACCCTCTTTTAATTTCTTATTTTCACTAATGTTCATATGTTTCTCTTTACCCTGAAAGCCTCACGTGGTATTCCTGACTGACTGACTGACTGACTTACACGGACTGACTGACTTACACGGACTGACTAACTTACACGGACTGACTGACTTACACGGAATGACTGACTTACGCGGACTGACTGACTGACATACGCGGACTGACTGACTGACTTACGCGGACTGACTGACTGACTTACGCGGACTGACTGACTGACTTACTGGCTTACGCTGACTGGCTGGCGTACGCCGACTGGCTGGCGTACGCCGACTGGCTGGCGTACGCCGACTGGCTGACTTCACACCGACTGACTCTTGTCGACACAATCAGCACTTGCGCGACCTTTCCATGCGCCACACGAATAGTCCGGAACCGTCCAGTTTGGTGGCAAGGGGGGGGCGCCGCCAGTTGACGCAATCCGCACGCAGCTAATTCTGACTGGTGATGCAATATTCGTTACAGTACAATATTGATGTAAGTGAAAATTCGCTCTTGAGTCGTTATGGCAGGATATATTATGTAGACGTCCTATCTCGAAGATATTTTTATGTCCTACCTTATGAGTACATACACTACATACCAAATGTCTGAGATTTTTCGTTCATAAGTCGAGAGCAACAGAAGAGAGAGATCTTCACGCTCCAGGTATGGATGGACCTCGTGCGTGGCTGTCGGAAGAGCCTTTCATAGTTTGAGACATGACATACAAGTTTCTGTATTTTGAAATTCTATTACGTCATTTCAAAGACTACAAAACTGTTTCCGGTAAGGACGGAAAGCTTTCACAAATGCCAAAAATAAAATTCGTGAAGGAGTCAAGCCTCACGCATTCTAGTGGCAACTATACAGAAGCGCATTAAGTTATTGATCTCAAAGCTAATGGAACAGATTGGCAGGCATTTCTTCTTAGACTCTGCAATTACAATACTGCACAGGGTAGGGCAGAAATGCCCCTACCAAGCAAAAGAAGATGCACGACAAAAAGAATTGTTAAATTTTTTCCAGAATTTCATCATCCGTTTTACCTGTCAATTCATTCAATATCATCATTATGATAACATAAGGATTTATTTAATCAATTTTGAAGTTATTGGAACACTATGTTCATTGCAAGAAAATGGTTGTTGGGACTGTAAAACGTACAAAATAACAAAGAGTTCAAAGAAATTAATATACACAAGTTGGAGCGTCATTTCAATTGCGACCTCGACTGAACGGTTCAGTAATGGTTTCACAGCTCTATAAAAGTACTAAAATTTATAAATTCTCTCCATTCTCATGTAGGGGCATTGCCCTTTCTAATTTGATTATCATTTCCAAGCGTGACAGCAGCATTTAACGGGAAAGCATTTGCATTTATGCGAGAAAATCCCCAGTTTTCTAGAATGTTCCTCCCCTCTGCAGCAACGTTGTTTAGTGAAATACGATTAATGTGTCATGGAAGCGGTAATTTGAGTTTCCCCTTTCACCGCGTCAACTGCCATCGTTCTGGAATTGAATATAAAGTAACTTAATTACTTGCCCTTCTAACAGCTGAAGTACAAAAGGGGCTGAACAAATAAATTATTCAAGTTTGAAAGGACGTGCGAACGTAATACAAAGAGACTGCTCTGTAATTAAGTATTACACTACTCTCTGAGGTATTGAAAACGAACGTAATTTCCTTTCGTAAGAAATCATTAGAAATATTTGTTTTGTTAAACATTTTTTCTGGAAAAAGGGTGAAATGAGGTATGTATTTTCGTTTGGATATGATTGTATTAAAAATAAGAATCATTTGTGTACTTTGTTACGCCCGGTTCATTATATCATGCCCTATTTTAATTGTGTTAATGGGTACATTTTTAAATATGGGATCTTTTTAAAAGGGAAATGCGGTTCTTAAAAATTGGATGTACATTATCTCTGAACGAGTTAAATACCGATTGTGAAGTAATTATTCGAACGAAATAAACAACTACAATGCACTGAACATAGCGAAGATCTTCCAAAATTCTACATTGAGTAGCCTAGGTGCAGGAGATAAATTATCGCAATTTAATTATGAATTTTTTGAAGATTTCGACCTTTGAGAAGTTCATTTTAATAAGAGTAGTAATGACAATCTCAAACAGTTTGTGTTGGTTGTCGTCTAGGACTCTCCACGAAGTTCGTCTCTGAAAGCGAACACATTAGCAAATTAATGACGAAGTACTCTCCCGAGGAACGCGTGCCCCTGCGAGTGAGACCCGCGGAGAGCGCGTCCCGGCGCCGCAACGACCTCGTCGAGGGCGCCGAGACGGAGGTGAAAGCGGCGCGGAGGAGCCCTCCTCGGGGAAGACGGAAGAGTACGGCCGGAACGGCGCGACTGATACGCGGACGTGCCCCGAACTTAAATGCGTTCGCCCGCGCAGCCACCCTGCCGCCTTCTCTTCCACCTCTTGCCCCTGTCGCCCTTTTGGCACTCTCTTACTGCTGCCGCCCCGCCGTCGCTCCCACCTCCAGTCCCTTTCCATTGCCTCCATTGCCGCCTCCCCTTCTGACCGTCGCCTCATCGCCTTACCAAACTTCGCTTGTTCCGTGCCGCCGATCCCTGCCCGTCGATTTTACCTATCGTTGCAACCATCTCCCTCCTTCCTCCACGCCCCTTTTTTCTCTTCCTCACCTCCGTCTCTTCACGCAGCTCGTCCGCCGCCTCCGCACCCCATCACCCACCACGGGCCTCCTCCACCCTCTGGTCTCGCGTTTACTCTTCAGTTGCAGCGACCCCAGACGTCGCACGCGCCCTTACACTCCCCTTTACCGCCGACACCCGACGCTGTCATTACTCCCCCAACCACCCTCTCACTCTAGAGCATGTAGACGGATCGAAAATTATAAGTTTTTTGCCTATTAACATAATAGTCGTTACACTACGTGTAACGACTTCATATGAATTTCTACATGTGACTTCCCCTCTGATTGGTAGGCAATTCCCCATGTGTTCGGCAGTTCATAAAATATCCTTGGCTGCGGTAGAACGCGACCCGAGGAACACATATGCTTAAGAAGTTGACGAAAAAGCAAGGGGAAATGTTCCAAGTGAAACTTCTATGCAATATCCGACTTCATGCTCATTGCCAAAAAGTGACAATTCTGCCCAGTCTGTACGCCTTTGAAGTTTGTACCATTTATTGTGAAAGATTCTGTGCACGTGCCCAAACACAAACGCGCGTGAGCAAACACCCTCCGACACCACCGTTCCCATTGCGGCGCCATCTGCTGTGCTTATCTCCCTCAGATGACTTTCCCTCCCGCCGCCAGGCGACTTCTTCTGCTGGCGACGCCTCCGCGTCTTATTTCAACCGTCTGCTCCCTTTAGCTTCCCGCCAAGGAATCGAAAGTAAGAAAAACAAGGGTACTGAATCCAATATGAATTTTGCATTATAAAACAATTTGTTTACTCTTTTGCATGTTTTGTTGAATTTTTTGTGTTTGTCTTCCTGTGCATTCGTGTCAGTACCAAAAGCTAAATACATGAAGCTATTATTGGTGTTATTTCAAGAAGTTATTGTTCACAGAAAAATGTAACAATCGACCATTCAAGTTCAGTATCGTTTCCCGTGATGGAATAAACTGATTGTACGATATTGAGCGTACAGATTTGCACGATCAATTGAAGGCGGAAAAATTCGAATGGAGTCCGAAGCTTCGGAAGGTCTAAACTTTCAATCCTTAAAAGTGAAGCAGAGTATGATATATAGAAGCCACAAGCCTCGAAATTGTATTAAAACGAAGTCATTTTTATATGTTTACCAAAATATTTTTGTGTATCATTGAGTGTCATTATTCCGTCTAATTGAATTGAAGTATATCATAATAGACAAGAAAGAATAGAAAATAGGTTCTGCATGAAATGAAAAACTAGCTGGAATTTAAAATAAACTAACTGGAATTTAAATAATAATTTAAATTAATTGGAATTTAAAATAAAATTTTATCATAAAAACTATCATCTTGAAGATTTCTCTGCCTGACACAAATAACATGATGGATCGTTAGTATTGAATTCAGGTTTAAACTTCATCATGTACATTATTTGCACAAGTGGCCATCTTGATTTGAACCCCTACATATGAGAGGTGTTGCTCGCACACTTTCGTCACTAATCTTAAAACTCGTGAATCATTTCATTTCTCTATAAGCAATTAGGAATCAGTTCTATAGAACCCAGATTCTAGAACATATTAAAATATCTTTTTCGATTCAATTCAGAAATGGACCTATGTCTGAATTGTAGTCCACAATATTTAAGAAATATATTTTTCTTGATAAATATATTTCATTTCTTTAATCGAAATGAGTAATACTATTTTATTAAACTCCTGATTCTTTTCATGCTTTTCAGTGTGAATAACAATTTTTTCACATTTCATGAAGGATTTATTGTCTGCTCAGTCATGTAAGCGATTAATAATTGATGCCAAACCAAATTGGGAGCCTGATAGAATTGATACGTGATTGGAAGGCCCGTCGGTAATTAGCACGTAGCATGATTTGCATTTATTTCATAAATGTCAAACTTGTTCTTGAGCTGTTTTAATTCCTATTTATCTTGTTGTTTCTTCGAACAGGACAATGCTCGCATGATAACAATGTATTTGTATAGTTACAATGCAAGAAAAGGTGACTTTGAAGTGCTCTCTTTAAGAAAAATTGTTTACAGGCACAATTCTATAATAAACATTTTGTCTATTATCAATATCGAAAGCATGTTGAATGAAGCAACGCAAGCTCTTCCAAAGTCGGTGTTTTGGCCTATACATCCGTTTGAGGACCTGTTTCACAAGCATACGTTTTTCATCAGCTTTTCAAGATGCTTTGTGTAAATTTTGCAGTGTTCATTTTCGTGAGGATATTGGAACAATGTGAATCACTCGTGAAATTGGGACCTTTATATAAATGCAAATAACTGATACTTGAAAGGATTAACAGCTGGCGCTCTAGCCTCTGTGGATGGCGGAAGAAAACACGACACGAAGCGCTGCAATCTTAAACTTCGTTCAACTGTTTTAGAATCTGTTAAAAACGTATTTAGTGGCCTGAATGGATCATATAATTGTTTGCAAAAGTTTGTCATCAAATGATAAAAAAACAACTTCGGATCATTGATAGAAAACTATGAGGTTTTAGTGCTAACTCTAAAACAAAGGAACCACACTTTTATATCAGAGAAAATGAAACCGAATGGTAATGGGAATAATAAAGGATTAGTTTTATGAGGACACTAAAAATTACGATATTGAATGGAATTCTATCAGTACTTATCGTTAAAATGTTGAATGGGACGTTTCAAATTTCTATACATATTTGAAAATTTACAGCATGCCCTAAAATGTTGCCGGAGTTATTGTTTATGATTCCATACTATTAAATATTTAAATAATGACAAGAAATTTACTGAAAAACAGAAATGCTAATAGTAGGAAAAGTATGAGAGGAATATTTGTTTGTGTAAAGAAAACGTTCCCCTAACCCTGCAATTACGATTCTACAGAAGGCTCATAGTACCATTTCAGTCTCAGAAGCTTCGCGTAACGTTTAAAATGCAAGGCTGGCATTTGAGATTGAAAAGTTTGAAATGTTCTTACTGTAAGTTCTACTGAGTGATTTATATTGCCTGAAGGAAGTTTATTGGTTAAAAAACATTGAAATCTATTTTTTTCAATGACTATAGAGATCTGTTTATGAAATGAACTTTTAATACACTTCGAAACTTTATCATTTCAGAAATACTGATACTTTGTATAGATTCTACATTCATATTACTTTTAACGACAATTTATTTATGTTACGGGGACGTATGTTAAGGTAAGCTTAACGAAGATACGACACAAAAGGCTCATAGTACCATTTCAGAACGATTGATTTCAGTAGTCTCCGAACTAAAAAACAACTCTTCATTTTAGCCGGAGGGCTGCTTACGTGGGAAGCCGATGAGAAAGAGTTAGTCGCCAGAGAGTGGAGGGTGGTGGTGGGGAGGTTGGCTATCGGGTACGGAGAGTGGGGGATGGGAGCGGGGACGGGGTCATCAGGTGCCAGCACGTCGCACCTGGTCCCGGGGGACCTCGGCAGAGGCAGGTCGGGGGCGGAACGGGTGCTTCTTCGATCCGCCTCCGCTGCTCGTTTCCGACTCCCGCCCCTCCCCGCCCCTCCCCGCCCGTCCCCGCCTCGCCGCGGTCTTTTGCGAAGGCGGCGGAGACAGGAGTGAAATGTTGGCTTCCCGTCCGCCCCGCGCCGCCTCTCCCGCCTCGTCCCGCTCCGCACCACCTAGCGCCGGCCGGTCCTCTCCTTTCGGACTGGCGGCGGCGCCTGGAGACATCCCGGGCTGGCCCCGACCGCTGGAGGGGCGCTTCGCTCGCGAAAGACGAGCAACGAGACACAGTGGGTCCGAATTGCACCAGGGCCCAGTTTCTCTGATTTGCAGGCAATCATTTCCAACGAAAATAGATGTATAAAAGTATCGACCTTGTATGAAACAAACCACTACAGTAATGTATGCAGTTTTTTAAATCTCTTTTTTCTCTAGGTCCTGGATTACTTGTAACGCTTATTATCATGGAGAGAGCTGGTCAATAGTGGAAATATTTACCATCCAATGCCTCATAATGGAATTCTTCACAAGACGTTCCAGTCCATTTTCTGGTTTTCTTTTGCATGTCGTATAGTTATTACGATATTTGCAATTTTATTCTTTAGGTTTCTAGATGTATCATTAATAATTGGAATTGACAAATATACTATTTATCACATATAATACCTTCCCCTTACTGGCCATTCCTATGCTTAATTTTATTCCAGATCAAACGATTTTGAGATGTTCTACTCACTGTCAGTTTGGGATGCAAATTTTCGAAATTAATTTTTCATCACGCATGCCTAAATGTTGCTAGTATTAACGTGGTTTCACGGGTGGGCAGTGTAAGGGCGGAGCGGGGGGGGGGGGGGCGGGGGGGGCGGGGCGGGGGGGAGATGGGACGCGCAGGCGCCGAATGGCCTTGGTCTGTGGCTCGGGAGACCTCGGAGATTTCTATCTTTAGGAGCTTCCCGATGTGCACTGCGGCTGTCGATGGTTTCAGGAATCTTTTTCAATGTTGCGGACGAAGTGGGAATGTGAGGGCCTTGCAATGGGTCGTCGCGTGTTCATTGCTCTTCGCAGTTCAATTTCTGGTTGCGGAGTTACATCGTTTATGAGAGATTAGAATATTCAATGGAAGGAACTTTGATTTCTTGCAATTTCTTTGCGAATAATACACCAATTTATGACGTACGGTTTGGCAAAATGGTAATGTTGAATAGTTTCCAAGAGTAATCAATATGTGAGAAAATAAATGCATGCGTCTTAGAATGCAATATTTCCTAATATTCTCATATGATGAGAACGCTGCTCCATAAAAAAGACGTGAAATATATTTCTTTTATTAATCTTGGTGTTTTTTAAAGGATGATTTATACTCCTTTTCCCCGGTGGGGATTTTACATGCCAAACGCCTTCTTCTTTTCGGATTAAAGGAAGGAACTCTGCTTATACCCAGTTTCTATGAATGATAGAGAATGTGGACCATCGTGAATGTGTTATTTTCATAGCGATCTGGAGAATAATTCTACTGGCCGGTTGCTCTGATCAGTAGTTTTCCATGATTTCTCCAGTCAACATCAGGCAATTAAGGAAATAACCTCCGGCATTTACACGGAGCTTTCCTCTACCGAACAATTGCTCGCTCATGGAGCCATTTTTCCAGAAGGAAATCCTCAAGGAAAATGATTTAAGGATCTTTTCCAGCTCAAACAGTAGTTCTCTCCTTTTTATTTTGATAATGGTTGTTCGTGCAACCTGTCTATATTTAATTTTATATTTAATACGCACTTCGATGTAAGCGAAAGATCCAGTACATTTCATAATTCAACCATTTGGTAAGCTTTGCAGGTTTCAATAGGCACAAGAAATTCTAGGCATTCCTCACCCCACTTCCTTTGTCAGAAAACGCCACTGCGCTGACACGTGGTGGTTGCACCGACGACGCAAAATAATAAAATCTCATTATTCATTGTTTTATTAAGTACAGAACTAACACCATAAATTTGGTAATTTAAATGTTAATTAATGCTATGATTCTTTTTAATTCTAAAATAGCCATTGTGCTCACCATTTAATCATAACGATTTGAAAAGGCTGATCTCATTGGTTACGACTCCAAAAGGCCGGGAACGCGCGGTCGGCCTGAGCCGGCGGCAGATCTCTCCCGCCAGTTCGTCGCAAATGTTCACGGAGTCAACCTGGTGTCTGCTACAATAAGCTGCAGTGACGGCGTATAACTTACGGTCACAATGTGCCATGCACGCATCCGCAAATTCTGTGCAACAACTTCTTAGTGCATCTTCTGTTAATCGTGTTATGTTTTAGCACAAGGCATTGCATTTATATATATATATATATATATATATATATATATATATATATATATATATATATATATATTTGTATATATTTGTGTATATTTCCTATTCTATTCATTGAAGCTGATTAAACGTTGCCGTATTTATACTCAAGTGTAAGACTGTGTGTTACTGCCTGCGTGGCGTAGCGTGCTTCTCGAATATTACAACCGCAATCATTTCAACTGTTTCACTGACATCATTTAAGCTGTGCTATTGTTATCAATTTCAAGTGAGTCACTACCTCCGTGATGTAATGTGTTAATTAATATTGCAACAGTAATTATTTTAATCACCTCATTCAACGTGTGAACTAGCAGTTCTATTGCTACAACAACTGTATCAGTGCCCGTGGTACAGGCATGTTATTCTTCCTGTTCTCAGTAAGTTAGTAACTGTGATGAAGCTTCAATGAGAACACACAATCATAAACTTTACGCTCTCAGCAACCGGCCACGGCAGGTCTGCCAACCTCCTCTCAATGGGGGAGGGAGGGAGAGACACAGACAGCCAAATTATTTAGGGTAAGAAATTGGGAAATTCACGTTCAGCATTTAGTTTATTATCACAATGTTTAGAAAACCTGTCTCTTCCCATTATCACGTACTATAAAAACAATACAAAGTCTAATATTATTATATAAATATAGTTTCATTTATTTGAACATCGTAACAATGATGGCATCATAGTACGCAGAAAAAAACGCTCCGAATGGAGAAAGTCTTGGCAGCAGAAGTGGAATTCAATGACCTCACATTGCACGATGTAGTGAAATAAACTCACCAGAAAATTCGAGAACTCCAATCTGCCATGCTATTACACGAAATCTCACGAATCGTACCTAACATAACCACAAAATTGAAAAGTATAGACGATTGCCGCCGTAAACAACTTCATTAGTGAACAATTCTGCTGTTAGAGGTGCTAGAGTCAATTTGTGCGTATTTTGCGCGAAAAAAAATCGATCGTGCTCACAAGTTTTCTTGCCGAAATCATGCAGAGAGAACTGCACGTTTTCTCGACATCTAATCTGCACGAAACTTGTGCCTTGAGGAGACAGAGCCCGTGCTGCGACGCCCGCGGCGATCCCAGGCCGAGTCGCGCGCCCCCCCCCCCCTTAGAGCGGTGCTTGGCAGGGAATTGTACTAAAAAAGGCAAAACATTTGGTCTTACACCGGATTCAATCTTTTCTTACAATTGCGGACCCCAGTGTTCTCTGGAACGTTTTAAGAAACTTTATAAATTTTTTTACATATGTGTTTGGAATAAAATAAAGGTAAATAAGTTAAGTTATGAATTAAATATATATATATATATATATATATATATATATATATATATATAATCAAATGAAACTGAAAATTGTTTCCTTGGTAACGGTTTTACATTTTTTATTAAAAAGGTAAATCTTTGTAATGTGTAATTGGTGGTATGGTTTCTTTTATAAAAAATTGAAAATCTTTTTTAAAGCGACGTGACAATTATTTTTGTAAAAAAACAATAAACTAACTGTTAATTACCGTAATGTGGATGTAATGAAACTATCACGTTTATTTCAGTTCAATGAATTAAAGCATTTGTTTCAGTGAAACGTCTCAAGTGCATATTGTATAGGAGTGTCAGTGTTATTTATATGAATTTTTTCTAAGAAGAAACTACTACGTACAATTATATAAGGACTAGGAAATATTTTCTGTATAAAAATGGAATTTAATTGAAATGTTCAAATGCGTGTGATGTATGATTTCCTAGCGTCAATAGATAAAAACGTGCTGCATTTGACAATCACCTTTATCCATGAGGCATTCGTACGAAGTGTACCAAACCTTTCCAGTAAACCCTTAGGCTGTGAAGCACTCGAGTTGATTCTTTTTTAACGCTTGCTTTCAAAGCAGAATACGTCCATTCACGCTCGGAGTGGCGAGGACATTATGGAAGGGAAGTGACGCTCTCTTCAGACGTAGAGCACAATTCCAACACATATTTCAAACAAGTAGATTTAATCCAAGAGTAGACAGAGTTTGAAGAAACAGTGAATGCCTCTAGTCGGGACATAGCGGTTTAATACATGCATTATTAGTCAGACTGTTCTTTGGTCTTAAATTTAAAGACAGAATATTAACATAAAATCACTGCTTTATATCAACACATAAATTCCATATATGATACATAAATACAGCAACGTTTCGGAAATCTATTATATACATCGTCAGGCTTAATGGCAAAACAAATAATTAATATAATATTTTAAACAATTGACAAGTGGTCAGATTTTAACAGAAGAATTACATGAAAAATTATTTTACATAAGCCGGAAGTCCAAGGCTAGTATATGATGACTTCGATAGTGCTTTTAGAAATCTTTCATGGTAGCTTTCGTTGAAGCCCTATAAAGCACAAATTTCAGCTCGTTGAATCTGCAACAATTCCCACATCAAATTATTTGAAATGGTTTTCGCACGCACTATACCTCGAGTTTTTTTAAGTTAACCTAATGTATATGTTTATCCTGAACGGTTCGTGTTGTCTTAAATCATACAGATCTTAACCAGATTACCACTTAGCTGTTAAGCACTACCGGTTAGTTTAAAATATATTTCACTATAATTTCGAGTACTGACAGTGACAAATTTTTGGCACCGGCTGCAATGATGCATCGACTTAAACCATTGCTTGGAAGAAAATTCTTGCGACAGACTGTTCTGATTGGTAGTTTTTCGTGTTTTTTTTTATCATTATCAGTCGAATGCCGAAAGTGTACCATATCGAAGGGGCCATGTACCGCACGAGATCTTTTCTTCCTTATCCTTGTCCGTTATCTCCCCTTACATACACACGTACGCTTACATGCATTGCATTACCATACATGTCGGAAGTCCAATAGGGAGCTAAGGGCTTGTCCCAGCTGGGATGATACCTCGAAGGGGGAAATCCTCAGGTCAACGTGTATAGGTCGGCATCGGATTCTACGTTCTAGCGGAGAGAAGCGCCACCGTCTCTCAGAATTTAACATGAACTACACGTATGGGACACGACTTTCGTAGTTGACGCGCACAGATTGAATACTCACTCACTCTTCACTCACTAACCATTCACTATCCACTTACCATTCACTCACTATTTATTCACTCGCTCAGTCATTATTTACTCATTCATTCACTTTCGCTTCACTACTCACCGATTTAGAACCGACTGAAGTCCTGGATCTCACGTCGCTGTTACATGCTGCAATACTATTGCTGTGTCAACTTGTTCCGAGTTTCTTCGCCGTTCTCCGGGCTTTCCGCGCGCCTCTTCTCCATTCTGCTGCGCACGATGCGGCCGAAGACCGGGTCGGGTCGGGTCGGGTCGGGTCGGCGGCTGTCGCCGCGCGCGGGGCGACGTCCGTCACCGCGAAGCCGAGCTCCACTCTGCAGACGACAGGGGACAACAGAGGGCAACTCCAGCGGACTCGCGCTACGTTACGAGGCCCAGCAGACGCTGCCGAGGCCATCTGTCGCCCGCGCTGCCACGGGCTCCCTGCGGGCCACGGCGACGAACGCCTTCGCTGGCTCGTGTGTGATCCCGCGGGAATGGAACGCCGAGAGGAGTCAAAGAAATGACAATTCAGGAGACAAAGTAAATCATCCCGTTATGAAAGAGAAAAAGAGGCAAAAGAGTGACAAGGAGGTAAAGGGTGATGAGGAGGGAAGATGACAAGTGTCTCGTAAGAGGTAAATTGGTCAACCATTTTGTTCATTTTTAGGAATGCTTTACAGTGAGACACTTTCGGAACTTTCTCGGAAATTAATTCAATTTTTTCAAATAGAACAAAGAACGCTGAAGAAATGAAGTAGGTCCGATTTAAAAATTCTGTAGAAAAACTTCTGAATTTCGTAACGTCGCGAAAGTGAAAAAAGTTTAAAGAAAAATATGAGAAATGGATGGCAATAGGTTGGAGGATGAAGAGAGAAGAATGAGTTTCTCGGGTTACATGAATTCATCAACAAACACCTACAGGACACGAGTTACTTTTTATTTACAGACTTTAGAAGTATTGCGAGTAAGACGATTTGAAATTTTATCACAACTTTGAAGACTCTCTTTCTCCTTAAGTTTTTATTTTCGAATAATAAGACGGGTTCGTCTTTAGAACTTCCACACCGAGAATATTAAGTGCAAGAAGAGAAAGAAGTTGAGCTACTGAATTGGTTAGCTTTAGAATCTGCATCATAAAGATCAACAAACTATTCGGAGCAAAAGTTTCTGTATTTTTCGTCACTCGAAACCGACGGCCCGTTCTGACCAGATATTTATTTAAAAAATATTATTACGAAATTTCAAAGATTTGCAAATTGTATGTAATCGATATTTTTTGCGTTAGTTCTTGTATATTCGATTATACTCTTAGAAAAAAGCCTTACGGATTCCTGCCCTAAGAAATGAGGCGGTTGGAATTAGTAGATAACGCTCATCTTCAACTCGACTTCCATGAATGTTTTCAAAATTTGCGTCTGAAGGAGTAGTAGGGCAGGCGATAATTTTAAAAATTAATAAGTGTATCAGATATTTTAAGTGCTTTTCTCTCCTAATAAGAATATGTAATAACGGTAAAATTGTATTGGATCTCAGTTTTTCTTTCTCTTAAAATTTTTTTAATGTATTTAGAGAGAGAATGGTCCCATTATGTCGTAAAAGTCTACATGTGAGATTCCTGGGTTTTATCCTTCGCTATTTTAGGATTTAAATATAGCATGTAAATATTGCAAATTTAGAACTGGTAGCAAGTAAGCATTGAAGATACATCTATACACTCGAACTATACTTCCTCCTTGAACGACAATCACTCAACGTGTATTCTAACTGTGTTATCCCCTTTACGGAGTCACGAATGGAGACAGAGAAAGGACGCATGTCAAGAATGTAGGGATGTCGGTATGTATAGAATGTTGTGTAACTAAGGTTTTTAAATAAGGAATTGCGAGACAACTACGTGTCCTTTGCTCTCAACGATTAATAAATGTTTTCTCCGTTTAGGTTTGAGACGGACGCTTTTTGTTCGTGCTTGATCCGACAGCTCTTATCAGTAAAATTTAAATAAATGAAATTAACATTATTAAAAATTACCTTTTGTTTCCACATGTACGCTCTTTGAAAGACATAAACTCCCTTGAAATTTACACCCAGATTTGCGGAAGGGATTTTTACTTCCTCTACGTGACACACGTAGTATAGAGACGTGTGTAATACTGCAGAGAAAAACGCGAATTTTGAGGCCGAATACCGTATTGTAGGCCCCTGATACCGAAAAGGTAGATAAATCTCGTTCTTGAGTAAAGTAAATCACTTTCTCTACGTTATGTTGGCAGAATCCACGTTTTGTGGATTGATACAGACAAGTTGGTTTATGGCGAAATGTCTATGCGTCGTGACTGAACAAAACCAGCGGCTAAACGGTTAGTACGATTTGAGCCAAAACTGATTTTTCCCGAATGATTTGGTAGATGTCGCGTCTCCTTGAATTTGAAAGATGTTTTTTTGCAGGGAGTACTTTACATGAAGGCGAGCCTCAAGGGCACCTTCAAGTGTTTCTAAAAAGAGTCTCCAAATGTTTTGTGTACTTTTTTTATCGGATAGAGTAAAGTAAGCTTATAAATGGTTCATGTATGATTTTCGTTGAATTCTCTGTATGCTTGGAAATTACAAAAGTTAAACAGTTTTTCTGATCTTCCCGTAACAACAATGTTAAAGATAGATTGTTTAGTGCAAATTATTTTCAAATTTAGATCATTAAATGAAGTCATGCACAATTTTAAAAAAAATATAAGTATTCTTCGCGGCAGTTTTCAAAATACATGCTCTAAATTTGTTCTTAATTTTTTGATCGGATAATGCAAAGCAAGCTTAAAAACACTAAGCAATTTGCAGTAAACTCTCTCAATTTTGGAAAATTACAAAACTTACAAATAATGCGAGAAATTGTGTGCTGTTGTAACTCCTCTAAATAATTTCTTATCCCACAATTTCTCAAAGAAGTTTTGATTACAGAATTCCCAATAAGCATATAAATCGACGGAGAATAATCTTGAGAAACATTTCCCCTTTTTAAAGCATCTTCCACATAATAGGAGAGTAAAAAATTTCATGATTTATGTTCCACTATTCAACACCTGTAACTCTCAGTGGGTAGGAGTTTACAGTAAGAATCGGAGATTAAAATATATTGAATGATTACCAGAAATTTGAGCCCGGGAAGTCTCACGCATGCGTGTTACTTTCTCCCATCATTTGTTGATATCTAGAAAAAACAACATACGAAACAAGAATATTCAATGTTCCTTTCTTTGTAAAGAGCTTCTGGTTAATAAAGTTGCTCTACAAATATTTTATTTAAAGATAATTTATATTAACATCAATAAATTAAAATAAAAATGTAATGAATGAAACATGAATAAAGCCAATTCATTCGATTAATATTATCATTGTTGCGCTCTTAGCTCCCATAAGTAGAAGCGAGGTATCTGCAAATGTCTGCTCCGTTCCCTTCGCCCCTTCGCGTTCTCGTTGCGTGCCGTTCCGCGGGCCCCGAGGGCGCGCGATTGATGGGCTTTGCACTACGGGGTTTGCTGCTCTCGGCGCCGTGCAATGAACAGAAAAGGTCGACGCCACAAAAGGTGATTTTTTTCAAGTTTTTTTTTTCTCTTTATTCTCGACACACGTCTAGTGAATTCTAACGTGTTTTAGAATCCCAAGCACGCCAGGCCTTAGACATAAAGTATGAAATGAAGAAATTAAATACGGAAGTACGTGTGTTTGTTAGTTTCTGTTTTAATGATATTTTATGCATTCAATTTTGCCGCACTTATAATGAAACAAACTAGATTTGTAGTTTTTTTGTGTGAACAATCTTTGGATACTATAAATATTTTTAGAATTCCTGTGTTTACTAATAAGATATTCGTGAGAATCGGATTCTAATTATCCATTATAACATTTTTCTTCCATTCAATCCACAAACCATACTTGTCCATTAAGAATTTAAATTGGCCTTTGTTTCTCATATTTTATTTTTCTATTTACTTTGATTCTTATTAGTATGAATAATTGCTTTCGACTAAACTATTAGTCCTTGGTTGCCTTTCACTCGTTACGTCTATCGTGAATTAGATAAGTGATTTTTGCTTCAACCTTGCATCTCATTTGGAAAAACTAGTTCCTCACACTTCTCTGAAAAAAGCTAAGAGATGTAAAAGTTGCTTATTGAGAGAACATTCGTAATGAGGTTCACCAATAAAATAAAAATTAGCGTTAGGTGAACTACTTTATCTGTCATTAAATAATCACTGAAAAGTGCACCTTATAATCTCATTGCTTCAATGTGCTTTGTGCACTCTTGCGCTGCAGGACCCCATTTAATGAAAGGCCCGTTTACCATCACCGCTGTCTCTGAAGTAACTGTGATCCAGTGGTCGTAGGGTTCATGTCCCGGTGCAGACTTCTGGCGTTCTCTGGAGGAGAGTTCTAGCGGAGGGCTGCTCTGACCGAGAGTTTTCCATGCTTTTTCCGATCATCTCCAGGCGAATGTCCTAGGCACAATCTTCTCCCCTTACTAACAGTCATACGCTTTACACTTCGGAGGCTTAGAGCCCGTCCCTACGGGAGTGGTGCCCCGCTGGGGATACCTGCTTGGGAAATTCCTCGCAAGCCGACCTGAAAGTCGGCGCCGGATCTCTCTCTCTCTCCAGCAGGGAGAAACACCGCCACCTCCTGCAGTAAAACATTCACTACACTAACGTAACTAATGGGCGCTGCCGTCAGCGGAGATAAACATTAAAATGAACAATCTCAATAAGATCGGAAATAGAAGCTGCAGTGCAATGCACTCATGGGTGGGTTAATATATGAGCACACGAAGCAGGTGCTTAGAGGCCAATCGGAGGAGACACCCAATAATTATGTAAAGAAACTTTAATTTCTTTTCCAGCAGGGTGAAACACCACTACCACCAACACCACCTCGTGAATTAAAATATTCACTACACTAACGAGACTAATGACAAAGCAGATGTCGTACAGGGAAAAAATTAAACATTAAGACGAACGATCTCAACGTGTAAACAGAAATTATAGCTATCAGTGCAAAGCAGGCAGGGATGGATTGAAACATTAGCTCACCAAGCAAGTGCTTGGGGCCCAGCCGTAAGATGCCTCCGATAATTATGTAAAGAAACTTTTATCTTAATTTGAAAACATTTAAAACTACTCTCTCGGAGCAGCAAAAAGCTAAAGGGGGAGGGCGGGGGCGGGGGTGTGGGGGGGGTGGACGGTGGTAGGCGGCTGCTGCGTGAGGGCTTCCCGCTGTTCGCGGCCGCGTTCGGGCGGCTCCTACGCTCGCCAGGAGCCGCACATCCATTATGCAGTGGCGCTGCGAGATGGCGGCGGCTACGCGGGGCGGGGGTGGGGGGAGGAGGGCGAGGCCGGTGCCGCTGGGAACGGAGGGGATCTCGAGGAGGTCGAAAACTGAGCTCGTTAGGTGCTTCAGCGGCTGGAGGGAGACTTACAAACTATGAGGATGTTTCCTGTCCCTACAGGTTGGTGTTATTCATAGTGACCGTTGTGGGCAGTGTGAATAGAGACTTGTTTTGGAGGCAACTGATGGTCATTTGCTTTGTCATTATGTTTAAATTCATAGGCCGGCGCATAAAACGAGCTGAATATCCCGGATGAGGATAAACAATTGAAATTACATCTAAAGATGTAACTCATTATAAAAAAATGCAAGTAACGGACTACTGTGATAATAGCTAGTATGTTGTGTTAGGGACACTTCTTTGGTTACGAAAGCAATCGTTGTTACAAGATAAATATTCTGAATACGAATCGCTAATTGGTAAGGTGTGATTGAGTTGCGGCGCAAGACAGAGTGGAGGTGCAACCTTATAGGCAAAAACTCTATGAAGCAAATTCATTGTTGGGCTAGTGTTGTAATCAAGCCACATAAAGCTAAAAGCGTGCAAGGTAAATGCACGGCATGCAAAGGTGCAAGGCATTTATCAATGCAAATTACTTTCACAGTATGTAAAGAAATGGAAGCCTACTCAGAGGGAGCCTACATGCAGTTAAATATTCACATTTTCAACGTTTAATTTAGAAATTCTTCTTATTGAATTAAGATTTGGTGACAAACGTTTTTGCAACTACAATTCACACGTCAAAAACATTCTGTACATTATAAATCAATGTTTGAAATATGTTCCCCGAATTTTCAACTCATTGGGGTATTTATACTCATATATTAATGTGAAAAATTATAGCATTCAGCAAACATAAAAATGAAATAACTCGAAGATAAAATATAATGCGTTTTGAATTTCTCATATTATTGAATTTAACATTTTTGATATGATAATTATATTTGCATTGGATAAATGCACTTGGATGTGAGGATTGTAAATGAAAATATGACAAGTGCTGGGATAAATTGATAAATGAAAAAAATCCATTTTGTATACATCCTATAAACTTTGAAATTCCTTTCTGAGAACTGAAAAAGTGTTCTTCATCTGTCTTGATCTCTTAATACTTCAATAACGCAATTTATACATTTATATATGTTGATTCACATAAATAATATAGTGGATTGTGACTGTGAGCTTGGAAAGCTGTTCTTTCTTAAGTCGACTCCAGATGTTACCGCTACCGGTTTGCGCTCACAATGAATGATTATGTCATTAAACGAATATTGATAATCTTTCTCCTGAAATTGGATCTGACAAATGCAATTTGAGGTAATACGTTTCTTGAAATCATGACAGAATCTTAACGGGGAATCTTACAGCTTTGAAAAATCTCCCCTTTGATTCAGGAAAAATAAATTGAGCATTATTCGAGATTGAAGTGAAGTCTCTTTAAGTAATGATAAGGGAAATGTGATTCCAAAAATAGAGAAGCATTCCAGTAAAATCGGTAAAGAACACGCAAAACGGAAATGAAAAGCGTTTGTTCGCATATAAGATACTTGTATATACAAGCACTTCAAGCAGTCTGCAAGAAGGATAATCATAGAGTTGGATTGGGTATAAGATTACGGGGACTACGACTTTGTTTGCTTTGAAAGAGAGGCTAGGGAAGGTTAGAGTTGGCAGGATATGATTGTGATCAGGTATGGAGTGAAATAACATTAAAATAAAAAGAATATACTTGAAAATAAAAAGTGTGAAGAATAAAAACTTTATGAACAATTTTTGTTCTTCCTCGATTGTTTTTCGTTTTTTACACCAGAGCACGGCTCTTGCTAACATTAGGCAATAAGTGCCCACACGAACAGCGAAGTAGCATGCTGTTTCAGAGTGCAATTATGAGGGGGAGATATAGGAGATATAGGGAATGTTGTACAATGTATGCAGATGTACAATACACATCAAAACAGCGTATTAGTTTTAGCGATGTGATTTGAGCAGATCTTTGGTTGATAGTAATTATTATTAAATCATTAAATTTAAAATAATGTGTACTAAAATAAATAATAAACATTTATTTGTATAATTCGATAGAATAAATATTTAAAACATGATATTATCAAACCTGAATATCCGTACTAATACATATTACTGAAATATGGAGTGCTGCAAATTCGTCGTATGTCTTCCGCAAGCCCCAACTAGGAGGTAGATTATAAGAGAATAATGAGAAAAGTGGCCATTCAAGTAGGAATATATGGAAGAATTGAAAACAATGTGGAAAAACACAACTATTGGAACACAGTTGTTATTGACAATTTATGAATTAGAATTGTGAATGAAGTAGGTGCGCTTTGCGCCAAAATCGGAGTGTGATTCCTAATTAAATATGAAAATAAAATCATTGCCCTCTCCTAAGCATAGCAAATATGAAATGCAAATATTAAATATTTCCATTCTTTAAGTTTTATCGATGCTTTCTAATTTAAGACAGGATTAGGATGTAGACAAATCAGTCCGTTTTAGAGATGAAAAAAAAGTATTAGAACAAATTTGAGGTGTAAAATAACATTGCTTCATTACCCTTCACATTAATACTTAAAATATAATTATTTATTTAAAAATGTATAAATATCGTATGAGTGTAGAAATGATGTGAATGTAAAATTTAAAAATGAGTTAAAAGAGTAAGAATGTAAAATAATTTGAGCCAAGTACCTTAGTCGGCCAGACTACTAACACAACTTGCTGGGGCGCGCACGTGATAAACCAGGCAACAGCCACGAGCTACGAGGCACTCAAGGCTTAACGGCGAGCCCCATTTTTCATTACGAGTGCAAGGCGGTGCGCGAGCGCGCGAGGGCCTGAGCGGGGACACTCGAGGTGCGCGGCGCGACGCGACGCGGCGTCGGGACGGAAGCGGGAGAGGGGACGCCTGAGGGACGGGCCGCGACATGGCCATGGCTACGGCACTGGCACGTCGGGATGGGGAGGGGGGACGAGGAAACCAGGATCGGAAGCGTGCAGCGGAAGGCATTCGGGGGAGACGGAACGAGGGTGGAACGTATGGGAAGGTGTGATATGGTGGGGAGTGCGTGTGGGGGGGGGGAGAGGATCGGAGCGGAACATGGTGGGGGAAAGGTAAAGGTGGGGGGTCAGGGAGGACGGTAAGGGGGCGACTCCATGGTGATCAGATCGGTGGGAACCAAGGAGAGGCTAGACCTTGGGGTACGGTGGCCGGAAGGGCCGTGGGGAGGAGGCAAAGCAGCGCGAGCGGTGGGTGGAAGGGCTGTGGCAGATGTGCGTAAGTGGCGTGGGTGGTGGAGGTAGTGATGGAGGTGGGTCTGCGTTGCCGGACGCTGCTCTTACTCTGGGCTAATTCCCGGCTGCAGGCCTCGCGCCTTCCACTCCAAGCGCGTTAAGGCTCTTTTCCAGACGGAGTGGCTATCACGTTCCGGGCCTCTGGTTTCCCATCACTGGACATCGAGGGGCTGTGATTCACTTTAAATTAGACTAAAAGAGGGCAAACGTTGCTGTAAAATAGAACTTCTTCGCCAACGCTTCTGAGAGTATACTCGCAGTTGCACTGTAGAGGAATCGTTTCTACCTCGTTGGATTTTATCTGAAGATTGCTAGACATCGGTTTCATATATTTAAAAATGTGCAATTATTTCTTCAAACATTCGCAAATCTTAATCACCACTCACTATTTCTGTATTTTTTTCACTCATCGCCTTAGTGAGTTTTCGACAATGATTCAATTCGTATTACTTCTGGAACTTCATATTCTCGTACATATTCTCAACAATACGATCTTGAATTTTCGGTTTTATTTTTGAATGTTATGGTCTTCATTTTACTCACATTATCAATATCCTTGTTACCAATTTGGTTATATTGTTCACCCTAAGTTGTGTATTGTCTGGTTGTATTGTACAAAGTTATATTCATTGAATATGTACCTAACAGAGTTACGAGGTAGCGTGATTATGTTTAAAATCGACGTTCTAGAATTAATAAATAACAAATAGTTTATTCGATAATTTCATTCTGTTTCATTTCAAATATCATAAAATTATTACAAGTGTGAACATTCGGTCTGTAAATTTATCCTTTGAAACTAATATGCCGGACAAAGAAAATCCATTCCCGTCAGTGGGATATTTCTTTGTGGTTCCGTTGTCACTTGCGGGCGCCGCCAGCAGTGAGAATCGCGTTATGGTTGCAACGGGGAAGTTGAGAAGTTCCAGTGGAGATGCCTTGGACGGCCGCCAGGGGCGCGGAGGCTTGGACGCGCTAGATTGACGCACAGGTCACTGCGTCCGACAAGAAGTGTCCTCGCCTTCTTTTTACGGGCAGTCGCCGGGCTTTTTATCTGTTTTGTATCGGAAAGGGAAAAGTTGCAATGTTGCCCTCCTGTGCTATTTGGGTCCTTTTGCGCTTGCGGCGATCCATGGATGTAAAATGTGCCATGTACAATACTCTCAAAAACGGTAGGAAGCATGTATTTCTCAATGATTTCTTAAAGGAATTTGATTTAATCTCCATTGTGAAGTGTATTCAGATTATTGGAGAAGTTGAATGACATATGAGATACAATGCATTGTACCCGTAATATTTAATGTAGTGCAAATTTTCACGCACACTGAAAAGTAATTAACAGATTTTTAAAATTATAGTACGTGTTGAGATGCATGATTACAGTCGTAATGGTACTAGACTTTGAGAGATGATAGTCTTCATTTTCACATGAAGAGAAAATGATCATAAACAAGGATTTATGACAATCTGTCAAATTCGATATACTTGAAGACAATGTATTAGATTTCTTTTAGAATATATTATTTCGGTAAAATGTGTGAAAAATGATCCATAAAACGACGCTGCTTATTTTCATTTTCGTTGTTAAACATTTCTGCTCAATAATAGGATCAGAAGGCTCGAATAGTGATATGACCGGTCTGCAGAACCCGAAAGTTTCCAAATAGGGGTCAAATTGAATCGTCTATCGCGATGACGGGGTAGATATTTGGGTTAGACTGGTTGAAAGCTGCATTTATTCTGAATGTATATCTCATATTTTATGCCATCATCATTCAAATAGGAAATCATTAATAAATAATTTGTATTCAGTAGATTTTTATAGACAATTCCCTCTCAGCAGTAAGTAGGGAGAGATCCATTGTTAATTGTACCATTTGTTGCTCAAACTGAGTGGGATTAATCACTAACACACCTCCAGCATTGCGCCGCGTCTATGAAGAGCTCGTGAGACACCACTACGCAGGCTGGAGGGAAAACTATGAATGTATGGAGCTTTAAGAGTCAGTGGAGAACTCAAGTGAGAGAAGCTCATCGTTCCAGACGGCGAATACAAGATCCACCTCAAATGAAAACTGAAATTGGGAAGGAATTTAGCAAGATAGCAAGGAATCTTGTTGTAGCTCTGGAATTTCTTTGCCATCCCTTTCTTTGCTCATGCGATAGATGTTTAGTAAACCATGCCTAGGCCTTAAGGTACTTGATCAAGTGGTAGCTTTGAATAGTAATCATGGGCGTTCTGGGACATAGTCGTCGTTCCCGTTGTAGCTTCCGTCTTCGTCGTCGTTCCCGACTTTGTCGTCGTCGTCGACGTGGTTCCTATAGTTGTCATCGCTCCCGTCGTCGTCACCTTCATGGTTCCCGTCGTCGTCGGTCTTGTCTTCGCCCGTCATCATTGTCGTTCCCGTTGTCGTCGTCGTGGTTCCCATCGTCGTCGTCGTGGTTCCCGTCGTCGCCATCGTTCTCCCTGTTTTCGTCGTCCCCCTCGTCGTTGTGGTTCCCGTTGTTGCTGTGGTTCCCGTCGTCATCGTGTTCATTGTCGTGTTCATCGTTGTCGTCCACTTACGCATCCTGATACTGACTTAGATTACCGCGAGTTTGGTCTCCCCCGCAAGATTGTTGGGAGCGGCTGGCCGCGGAGGCGCCTCGGGAGGCGCCTTGCCCAGAGCCCGGGCGGTGGGCAGCGGCCGCCGCGGCCGGGCATCGATCCAGCGACCGGGGCGTCGAGGCCCTGCGCGGCAAAGCGTCGTCCAGTCTCTTACGATTTGACTCCAAAGATCGTTGGCCACCGCCTTGGGGGAGTTCTCATGGCTTAAATATATGAAGTATTGCGCTTCTCGAAGTCATGCGGGAGAGTTCAACTAACAAGTAGTAGGCTGCACAATTTAACACCGAGAACCAGGAGTATCTTTACAATACGCTGTTGGTGTATGAAACTATCATCAGAGCAATATTTTATTAAAAGTTATTCCTCTCATTCTACTAAATGTTCAATGAATATGTTGGCTCTTTAAACATACATTTCATTTAAGAAAAGAAATTCACAGTTTGCTTCCTTTCAATATCTTCTTGACATTGCTGCAGTTTTAGGTACCTTACTGTGATCATTCAAGGTACATGTTGATGCAGCACAGTTTTTAAAGTAATTTAAAATTAAGTGCAACTATGTTTTAGATACTAAAATTAATTTTTGGCTAATGCACTAAAGTCGATTTGACAACTTTACTTAAAAACACACGTGTTCGCCAAACAATAGGTTGGACTAGCTTCCGTAACATTAATATTCTTCAGGCCTGTCAGAATCGTGGTGTCGTATCAATTCTATCATTTAACCTAATTGTGATTTAGAAGGGAATGCAAATTTTCGCTTGAGGAGCTGACTTACGATCAATTCTGATTCAAAATGCGAAAGTTCATTGCTTCTACGAGGTTATTTTTCAAACGCTCAGTGTTATTGAATTATAACGTTTCCGATAATACTAGTAGGTGTCGACTCTGTGACCCATTGATTAGCGTGCGTTCCTGGGCTTCAGTGGCAGGAGTCAATACATTCTTGGCTATCCGGGTTGAGCCGCGACTCGGTCAGTTGGGCTGACGTTTCGGACGTCTTGCTGTGGCCTTCTACAGAGCTGCTTATACCCCTCAGCTTACGTTTCATTGATAAGTAATACATTTGATGTTTTCCTGAAGATGATCAGTCAGATAATTATCAAACATGATAGAGCGAGAAAAACAAAGTCTGCCAATAAAATACATTGAAGTATTCAAATCTGGGATCTAAAAATAATGGTAAATATTTTATATTAGATTACAAGCTTTCTAGGACTGTCTCGAGGTTTGATGCCTATTGTCAAGGATTAGACGAGTACATTTAATCAAGGCCTCAGAGATGGTCAGTATTTTCAGGCTGATGCCGCACATTGCAATGCGGTGTAGATGAGTTATTTAACCGTTTCCGTGCTGCTAACTAACCTGCAACTACTTGAATGTTAATGTAATAAGTAATGATCGGTGTGGCGCAGTCTATTGTGTCAGAAAATGTTATCGTGCACTATCTACTTCATAGTTCGATCACCCTCTTATTGTATTTATGAAATTATACTTCACAAATACCTATAATCTCATTAAACTGATGCAATGTTACAGGAAAAAATTTATTGCAATTATTAGTTTTATATGAAGTTTTTACTCACACTGCGATGACGAGCTCTGTTCTGTAAATTGTTTGTAATCAATCGGAAATTGTTCAAGTGTTCCCCAGACAATAAATGTTTTAATATATCATGAGTTTCATTATATTTTCTTATAAATTTCCGACTAATTTACTTTAAATCTTTTGTTTTGCATTTCCTGTATTAACAGTGCTTTATTCATTACCGTCCATTGTTACGTAACCTATGTTCCACGCTATTAGTAATGTATCTTTTCGAATTGTAGTATTTTGAACATGGAAAAACACACGTAGAAATTGGAGAATCCATAATGCTGATAGCATTTTATGATGTATTTAATAAATCGTGGAAAATATTTCAATAGAGGTATGTGACTAATAGGACCAGGGATTCGAAAGGAAGCATTGAAACTGGGTTCTTTACACGATGTTTAATAATTTTGTATCAATGTTTTCAATACCTAGAACGTAGATTTATTTTGTAAATCAAAGTGTGGAATTAAGAAATTTATGTAAAAGCCATGGAAATGTTAAACAATTTTAATTTAATTGAATGTCTATTTTTAAATAACATTGGTAACAATTTAAAAAAATAGATATTGGAGTAAAATATCTTTATTACCTAAAGAGTCCTCAAACCTGCTGTTAACACTCGTTTTAATATGGTAATGACCAACTATTTCCTTCAGATGTTTGTGAAAATATTCTGTAGTTAGGTAGCTCGTCACTTTTTCCCTTTCTGTGTACTACCCACTGGGCGGCGTAGCGGACGCGGCGTAGAACACAAAGGGAACAGTCTGCTCGTGCTTTGTTCGCAGCGCCGCCATGTTGTATCTCGTTACACCTTTGGCGGAGAGAAATGATTTCCGCAGGCGCCGGAACAAGTGGCTCTCGGGGCGCGCCGTTGTGAGGGCGAAAGCCGCCCACAAAAGCGCGTGTTATGGCCAGGGCCACGCGGCCAGTGCGGCTCTCGCGACCTCGTCACAGCCTTCCTGACTCCGCACGCGTTCGCAAACGGTTTAATTAGTGTGCGCTTCGCGCTGTTCCTCGCTCCAGGAGGTCGGTGCGTGGGACAGTCGTCCCACTACAGGAAGAGCGGAGATGATTTTCCTCGGAAATAACTGCCAGGAGCTGTTAGAGGAATTGGAGATAAGATTGTTTTTTAACGGTATACAGCTTCACATCGGGGTGGCACCACTGAGTCGCAACGGCTGTGTCCCTTAAAATAAAAGCAAAATTATAAGACAGATTATTCTCTTTATTTCAAAACGAAGTAAAACGGTGTTTTGGTGTTTCTGTACGTTATTTTATAGTACAATCGAAAAAAGGTAAATTGCAGTAATTGTGTAAGTCCTGATTTGTTTCGTAACATAAAATAAAATAAAAATATAACAAATAAGTATAGATATGAAATTATTGGAATTACTTTCGTAAAATAAATTAAAAAGAAGTGTTATTTTATTGCATTCTAATATTTCCATAAGTTAATCTGATAATCTAAATTTATATTTTAAAAAATGTTTTTTTTTAAATTAAGAGCATGGGTGTACCTAGAAACATGAGGCTGCTAGTTAGAAGTTTGGAAAGATTGACCATGGGTACAATTAATTAAAAATATATTAAATTCCATCCATTGCTTTTCGCAGTTTCCAAAATATTCCATACATTAATGAGTTAATTTGTCACACTGTGGATTGTTCAGAATTCAATGTACACACTTATAGGGCATGCAAAGGAGTCGAATATCTGTTTTTGCCAGAAAATCGTGGGAAATCGTATGAGGGTTGGTACATAAGCCATGACAACTATTTTTGGTGAGAATACGAGCGCGGGTTAAAAATGTAAAATATACACATAAGAGGAAATCTCGCACGGCGGCAATCAGACAACTGATTTCACGTTGGTTTCTTTACTAACAGAGATATTCTCAAAGCCATTTGTTGATGTTAACACACATTAGTACCGCATTTATTTCATGCAGCAAAGAAAATTGTCTCGTCGGATAACATTGCTTTTAGAAAAAAAGTTACCATGACTTCTGCTCTAACTCGTCTATTTCAAGACGTTATTAACAATACGTTCATGTTCCTGCTTGGTAGGCAACCAGCCCTGTATGGTGCTTCACACAATGCTTCAGAGATCTGTCGCTGGGCAATACGAATAACTGATTTCTTTCTTTATTGTTCAGTATTAATGCGTTCTATTGTTTACTATAAGTTAAGCAGACCAGAAACTTATGAAATATCAACACTTACCTATGCGAAGTTAAATTAATACAATTAATGCATACAACTCAAATGAGATATTAAAATTATTACCACAAATGTATATGTATCATGGAAATGTTGAAAAAAAGTTAAAAAATAACAATCACAATATGTCGGGTGCATTTTGTGGTCATCTACAGGTGTGCTAAAAATGAAAAGGAAAATCATCAAAAATATGAACACGACGGCCAAACAAGAAGCCAAACACAGGAAGTTCCTATAACATTACAATTGAGGTGTACTTCTGAAGGAAGAATGTGTGACGGTGATTAACTAGTAAACTTTTACAAAACAGTACCAGGCCAAAGAATAAGCACGTGTTGAAAGTCTGCAGAGAGGCAGTCATAAACTAGCAATCATAACTCACCAAACTAAGCAGCCACTACAAAGAACATGTATCATACGTTTATAAATGTGGCGTATAGCAGAACCTCGCTAATGCGATCCCCGTAAATACAAAATTTTGGATAATCCGAACAAACTTTAGGGTGAAGGAAAAATTAACAAAATAAATGAAATGTTTATTTCTAGTGTTAAGAAAAGATTTTACAATTACTATAGAACTGAACAATTAATTATTAATTACAAGTTGTCAAAATGAAACGTTTATTGCCTTTGTAACTGCTGTGTATATCACGTATTTATGTAGCAGTAATTTTCACTTAGAGGCACTTGCAAAATCGATTATCTTCTTTTGCCGTAAAGAACTGAATCTGCTTGTTGATGCGATCGCTACGCTACGTTGCTATTTTCTCACATTGCACGCTACGTTGCATTGTTTGGTAATCCTATAGATGTATCTGTATATGTACGGTATATTTTTAAGGATAATCCGAACATTTCAAAATCCGAACAGACCACACCCCCAATGTTTAAAATATTTTAATGTTTAATTGGTCGTACAAACGTCTTGGAATTCCCCACTACCTCAAATAAAAACATAATTTACCCACCTAAAAAATACTTGAGCTCGTGGCTAGCTCTTGATCAACGTGCTCGCTTTCCACTACGCGGTCCCGGGTTCGAGCGAAGACGTTCGTTTTCCATGCAGTGACCAAATGTATGTTGCTGTGTGACGTTGAGAAGACCGGAATACGGCGTGGGGATGTCTATGTGCTAACCACACGTACCCCATTAACCCATGGCCACGAGGCAGGGAAGTCGCCGATAGACATGAGCCCGCCACGTGCTTTCGCGCCAGGTACATACAAAAATACATATGTTTATTAGGATTGCACAGTATTACCTATTGCAAATTCAGAAAACATATTTTATTATCTTTGTAATCACTGCATCAAATTATGTGTGCAAAAATGGTTAGTGAAATTAAGTAAACGTGCCTCATCGCAATGATTCAATCTTTTTCAAACTGCAGTGATTATTTTCAGATTTTCAATTCATACCAATATAGCACTAACAAAAAATAATCATTTGATTAACATTTCGTATGTCTATATCTACGTTAACCTCATTACGAGCTTCAAAATTACCAGGTTTTCACAGGTACTATTCACATATTGAAGGCTAGTCTTTTTTGAAACGACATGCCCTATTTCTACCGTTTAATTAGGAGGAAAACAATATTTAGTGTAGCCTTGCTTTATTTGCGCCGCGTAGCCTAGAGGAATGGTTGATAACTGATGGCAGTAACGAAGTAAAACATATAAATGGCTTTATTTTTCAGATAAGTAGATGAAGTCTACTTCAAATTCAAATAAGTCAGAGACATCATTACAAAACAATTATTCTTACTTTGAGAAACAATTCTCGAAGAGTTCCTTACATTCGCGAAATAATTACACTTTTGTATCTTTTGGGAGATAGTACAATTCTTGGAATCTAGAGGGCAAAACCTCTGTCTTTCGAAGGCTCTGAATCTCTCACTAGATCATTCAACTTCAATTTATCTGATCGCTCGCTGTTCAGAATTAACTTGTGGTTTGTCTGATCGCTTGCTGTTCAGGATCCGCACTTGTGGAGAGTTGAATCATGGCGATTGTTCTTGAGTGTAGGGAAAATTATTCAGGAGGAACAGGGGCGAGGAATTGAGAGCTATATTGGCCGTAAAGCAGATGGTAAGTCAGGATAGCAAATGGTCTTTTTCCGTTTTTGACATGCCTTTTATTGTCGGAATGACACAAAAGTAACAATCATCTGAATGATTCTTTGGGTTGTGTTGGAACATAGGTATGACAAATGACAACGAAAATCTCCTGTGATTCAACCAATCAGAAATACCAGTTTAATAGTTTTGCATAAGATAGGTAATACTCAACTCTTATCATAATCTTCTTATATAATATTCAGTCATGATACTCGTCTGTCGATACAGTAGATGCGAAATTTTGGCAAGTTTGAACATCCTCCCTCCCTCCCGCATTTGGTAGATCCACAGACAAAAAACATCGAAAAGAAGCGCTAAGCACGTCGGGGGCTCTTCTTTGGGTCTTCCTTATTGATGGTCTTCCAGGGCTACAGTTTTAGCCGTCTTTCCTGCACAGGGAAATATCTATGACACAGATAAACATCATAGCTCCTATTGAGATTTTCTGGGCATCTTGCCACTTCGCCGCAATCTTCCGGTAGTACGTGTGAACTGAACAATGCTGCAATATTTAGAAGTCTCTTGCTTATTTGTTGAAATGATTTGTAAGCTTTTTATATTGGTTTACATGTATCACCTGTGACGTTAGTACCTAAGTATATCAAAGAGGAAAACTAATAATAGTGACACAATACCTCGTGATTCTTTTTCCCGAAAATGGATAAAACTGCGCTTTCAAAGTTCGGTGTGAATGAAGGTAGATTTCACGTTGCTTTAATTTCTAATTTGTTATTTTTTCTCCTTGTCGATCTTCACAAGAACACTACATTAACAGAAAATAAGTTTTTAAATTTGTTTAATATGTTTAAATCTTTAAGTTACAAGTTCCATATTATTGATTTTTTCTTCGATGAACAATGTATCACAAAGTTAAATTTGCTACAAAATTTCGAAATTACATTGAGAATTTACTCTCCCACAATTATAAGGAGTATATTACTTACTTTCCGAAAGAATAATTAGTAAGCTCATTTTGTAAGTGATATGTACTGAATGTTTAAAAATATGCAAGGGGAAAATACGAAAGTTTTGGTTTCATTTGTTCCTGCCTTGGGAAGTTAAGGCGTCGAGACAACATTATTTCTTTCTCAACTACATTTCATATGTGCAATTAACTTCAACTGTGACTCACTTCTCAGTGGTATATTGAATTTATTGCAATTGTAGATTAAATAGGGTTCTTGAAACCCGTTGTTACCGACGTTAAAGTTATTTTGCGTTGCGGTATAATCCGGAAGCATAAATGGTCCTTTCAGTTGTTTTGTTTTCACTTCATGTCGCACCTGCGCCTCGGAGCTTCACTCTTGTTTGGGTACACTGATTAAAGCCTAACAAAGCCATTAAAACTTATGTCCTCCGGAATTTCTCCATGGAGGTGACACATTTTTTACACTTTTTTTTTGTCTCGCGAGAGAGCGCTTGATGTTTGCTGAGGGATTGAAATAAAACAGACCAGAAGTTACCCAGCTACTTTTATGGAGTCGAAAAGGGGTAAAAATACTAATTCACAGATAATAAACTACTTAAAAATGTTTTAATTTTATGTAGTTCGGAGCGCAATGGAAACATTTGTGATAGGTCATAAAATACGCCTAATGGACTGCAATAAATGTTTTCCAAAGTGAAGGCGCGAAATTATTCTGCATGAACTTCAATTGATTAAATGGATTTATTGATTTCTGTAGAGGATCTTCAACTGCTAAGGTCATTGAGGTACACTTTAGTGAGTAGATTAGGCGTAAATTATAAGGTGAATGATGATGGGGATATGAAGACAGGTGGAATGCGAGGCAGGAGAGACGAAAGAACCCCTGTCGACCACTCACTTTGTCCACTACAAATTGCCCATTGACCGCGCCCCGGTGGTGCTACGAACCCTTGCCCCAGAGGTGGAATGTCTATGTGCTGGCCATTTCGCTACACGACCCACTAAATATCGGCATCAAAAACACTCTTTGAAGTTCTACTGTACAAAATTGTTAGGACAAAGAATCTTTTAGATTGTGAAAGTGTAGTATTAATAAATATATTCTGTCTTTTATGATCCATTATAAAATGAAAATATTTCTATCAACGATATTATAGGGTGACGCGTTCAAATCCTTATTTGACAATCATGACGGTTAGTAAATTGGGGTTAATGTATGAACACTCTGCATTTTGTATAATTTACGTTACTCCTCTATAATCTTATATTTACTTCTTAAAAGCACACAAGTTAAAATCGATGTTCCATACGTCGCATAAAGTATCCTCAGTAATAGAAAAGTTGTTTGGAATATTTCTTGTAGAAGAACTAGTGTTACTGTACGTCTAATACAAGATATCCCATCTTGATAAATATCATCTGCAAAGAAAATTCTCCGAACGCGGAACTCCGAGTCTAAATGTTTCCCGATGCCTGCGCAGCCACAGCAGACTGCCCGCTTGCTTCCTTCCCGCTGTGAGCCCAGGCAGGCCCAGCGAGGGAAGGCTGAAGGCGGGGGAGGCCGAAGTGACGGCGCCCGTCAGCCGCCATGACATCTGCATTTCAGTGGGGAGAGCGCGAGCTAACTCTTTTTGTCTGTCGGCTGAGCAGAAAAGCGACTCCGGCGCGGCGCGGCGCGGCACTGCAACCGAGGGCGGAGGACATGTTTATTTCACGGTGTCATTTCCTAGTTTTGCTCTGGGGCCGTGGCATTTCGAAGGCTCTGCTCTCGGAAACTAATGCGAGGAAACACCGCACGCGCATTGAGTTTGTTTGTGCCAGTCGCTAGTCAAATACTCAATCGTTTATTACATATGTAAATTAACAATAGGTGTTGTAAATGTGGATGGAATATTTAAATAATTATTTATCAGTAGTCCATACATATGGAGCTGTTGCTCTATAAATACAATGTTTAATACTAATTTTTGTCTCCTTTTTTTCATTTTCATGAGTTGGCAATTCCTAATACATGTTAGGTTGAGTTTCGCTCCAGCGCTTTTTTTTCTGCGTTGAATGTCAATCGACATTGTTTACATCGAAATCGAATTATTGTCAAATACTTTGTAGTAGTGCAGAAATGAAAATTTTAAGTTGGTTTGGTTTTTAATACCCGAATTTACCCGAAGAGAAACAATCCAGACAGTAGCATTATTTGCTCCTCTCCCGCGAGTCAATACTTCCGTTTGCGATGTATATTTCAGCAGTTTTTATCAGTTGCCCTTCAGAATTCCCGGTAAAGTATGTTACATTTAATATCAACAGATTTCTCTGAAAAATTACTATGAATTCAATGAAAGAAAAAGGACTTATAACTTCGTTAATAACTTAACAAACCTATGCCCGCGAAGATTTTTCCATAAGATCTGTACCGATTTCATCATATTTCATTAAAAAATATGCCGGTAGGAGCCAGACGTTTTCTAATCATCTTGAAGAACAGAGATTTTACTTTCATTAAAAGTATTTTTGTGGGTACTTCACCGTGTTTAATGAACGATCATAATACGATCTTAATACCTGACGATATATTGATTAGAATCGGTGAGACACCATTCCAGTTACAACACAAAAATAAATGTTTCTAAATTTCATGTTGTCTGCACAGGATAGTGGAAAACGAAAATAGAAAATTAATGTGCAATTCAGCTTTAAGGGTAAGTTGTGGAAAGAGTAAATGTGCCTATTGCACATTCGTGTATTTTAGTTTTCTTAGTTAAATATATAAAATATCATTTCACGAATTTACGTCTTATCACAATGAGAAATGACAAGTACGAACTTATTTTGAAGAATTAACATTTTTTGCGAATAAAAGAAACAGTCGATATTTAATGTAATGTCATTCTTTATTGTCTTAATACATTATAATTAGTGTTTTAACAAGTGTCAAATTAACAACAAATTGTAAAAGTTGTATTTGAAATTCCTTGTTTTTGTTGAGAGCGATGAACATAATACATGTATGTGATTATGGGTTTACCGAAATTTTGCATTATAAGTTGCACACACAGATTGAAAATACATCTTCTTCTCCCGTACTTTAATCCCCTATAAAAGTTTGTTTAATAATATATTTTTTGTTTTTGATTTAAGTAAAATTTTAGTGTTTTGTAAATACATTTCTGTTCGACACACATTCTTCCACATATCTTCAAAAGCAACTTGATTGATTTCAATAGAACATTCGTGCAAAGAATACCTGAAAATCCCGTTGGAGATCATACTTTCGAGAGGAAAACAGCGTTGGTTTTGGAGCTACGGGAAAAATACGACATTGGTGGCATGTAACGATTGGGAACACGCGCGTGGAAATAAGCGATAAGAGAATTTACGAGAGAACGTCCGTCCGATCGGAGCCAGGCATTCTTCCATTAGCGAGGAGACAAAACGACGAGTACGGTCCCAACGGCGCAAATCCCACTTTCGTGAAACATGGCGACTTTTGTAAAACGTCGCGCCGCCAGCGCCGGCGGGGCGCCGCCTATAGCGATGCGAAGGCCGGCGGACAGAGATGAGTGGAGGCCGCGTGAAGCTTTGATAGAAATGGGGGCAATGGTAATGGCGGCGAAGAGTAGAGGATGGGGAGGAAGTTGGAACGACTGCAGTGGAAACGCCAGTGAGGAGGTGTGTGTGTGTGTGTGTGTGTGTGTGTGTGTGTGTGTGTGTGTGTGTGTGTGTGCAGTTAGCACATTGCACGACAGGAAGATGGGCGGTGATGCGAGTGATGGTGTACGAGTTTATTGGAGAGGTTTTGGGAGACGACTGTTTCTGAGACCCCGTAATTCGACAATTTAGAGCAGTACTTTTCATCATGGTTTATTTGACCTACAAATACAGATAAAAGGACTTTTAGGGGAATATAAGCACTACAACAGGTGAAACTAGCAGGCAGAGAGTAGGAATAACCAGATTAATTGATGTTTTGAAGTACGAGATCTTCAAAAAGGTTTTAGAACTTGAAAATTAAGCAAATTCGAGTCCACCATACTCATCACTTCATTGATGCGTCAAACATTGATGCTTCATATAATTTCCATGCATTCGTTTTGAAGTTATGATTTATTTAAATAAAAGGTGGTTATTGACTTAAAGTAGTATGCGTAATGGGCATGATCCTACTTTAAGCCTGCTGTTCGAGGTGGATTCAGGGTATCGTAGCTCGGCAAATGCCCGGAGTATCGTCAAAGGCCCTTCCTTCCCTTACACCTCCACCCTTTTTCTCCGTATATTATAGTAAAGGGAGGGAAAGCATCCAATCTCAACACGATACGATATCAAATATTCAAAGCTAAAATCCATGTTTAAGATGATTTATAGCTGTAACTTTGCACACATGTCAGAATTTAAGGTGTGTTAATGTCGGGTCCAAAGATGGTCAAGATTGATTTAGGTGGCGAGGAGATACACGCAATTTTCTACCAAAAATAGAAAATAGAAGGGTCACGTCATATTAGAAACCCCTGATCCGAGACTTGGGAAATACTATGTCAGGAATAAGATCTGATTCTGCTGTTCAGCAGCTCCTTAATTAAGGAATTAAATTTCAAGGGCTCTTTTACAGAAGCTACAGTGATATTTTCAAATATTTTGGGAAAATAACTGCAATAGTTTCTTTATTTCCTTGCTAGAATAGAAAAAAGTGCATTTATAAAAATGATTTCATTAAATCATACGAAGTTTTGAAAATTTCGAAATTTGAAATACCTTGTAGTCCACCTAAGATGTTCCCTTCAATTTTCTCCTGAACCGTTGCAAATACTGAGATGCGGTTTTCATTAAAACTAGTATATGCAAGTGGCACATATGGTCATGCATAATATTCTTCTATTGCATTTTTTATTGCAGAGATATTGACCCAAGTCCGATTTTTTAAATGGAACTGTATAAAACTTTTTTAGCTGATTATAGCAAACGTGAAGAAATATCGCCATATGTTACATAACAACATTTTCGAGAAATTCAGAGTTTTAAAGACGCACACCGACTGCTTGTTTCCGTAATCTTAACGAGAAATTCCGGGTGACACGCGGCGAGGCCATTCCCTTCCGTTGCGTCGGCCGAGTAAAGTGGGAAAACAGAGATGCCTCGACGTGACGTAAGAAGGGTAGGTAGAATATAAGGGTGGTGGAGAAAGGAAATGCAGTCAGAACTAAACGTGAACTCTCCAGATTTAAAAGAAATTTGTAAACGCAGTGAAATAGTGCAGAAATATCCGGGAAGATATATATGAACGAGGAGAAGCTTGACCTAATTCTGGTGTACGGTGAATGTGGCAGAAATGCAAAGAAAAGTGCATTACTGTATGCTGAAAGATATCCAGATCGACGGCGGCCTTTGCACATTACTATAATGAGAACACAGTGTATTGTAAAATCTGCTCCACACATCTAATATTAGAGACAGAAATCTTTTGTCTGTGCAGTTTATTTCTAAAGTTTAGATATTTAAATGATGCCGCCCACCTTTTGAAAATCGTAATTGGCGAGTATCATGTAATGACTTTAGGAAGAGTGCCACTCATTCCCTCTAGGTTCTTCTGCAGGCTGCGTGTTGTGCCGCACTGAAATCGGGATTTTTGTTGCTATTTGAAAAATGTTCACTGAATTAACGAGGATATATTGAAAAATAATTACTTAAAATGTTGCAAACGAAACCGTTACAAAAAGAACAGTGTTGACTATATAGAAACATTAACCCTTTCATATATTTTCTAGTTATTAGTAATTTGAAAACCAGACAAAAGTATTATACGTATGTCAGGAAGCATGTCTGGAAGAACAAGAGAAGCTTGAGGCTAGTGCGTCACGTGGGACGTACGCGGAGGATGCGCTTCCACAAAGCTGCCCTTCCCAGAACCGAACCAGCTTTGCGCATGGCCCTGTGGCAACCCACGTGCATGGAGCAGCCCCATTGGATCTCTCTTTCAGCAGATCTGCCCTTGTCAGGGTTAGCGAAAGAAAGAAGAATCCAAAGGGTAACCTGCGTAGTAAAAGGCCGAGAGACACGAGACACTGATGAAAATCGAGGTGAAGGTTGGATTTGTCTGTTTAAAAATAGGCTCTAATGGAGCGAGTGAGAGTGAGGAAGAGTTGGATTGGGCAGCACAGTGAGAGTTGGTCGCGGGCAGCGTATGGAGAGGGCAGAGTGGCGGTTGGAGGATGCGGTGCGAGAGTCGCCAGGGGTGAAGGGGGAAGGGAGTGGGCTGTGCCAACCGCGACTGCTCTTGTGGCAGGTGTGTGAGAGGCGCGAATGTAGATTTGCACCTCCAAATATATCACCCCACCCCCAGCGCCAGCGCCAGCGCCAGCGCCTGCCTCGGCCTCTTCGCTCGCGTTTGTTTGTCCCCGGCGCCCCGTTACGCGCGCGGCCATATCTCGTAAATCAGAGCAGCCGGCCGCAGCAGCGACCCTGGCTGCCTCCTTTGGCGGCCACTCCGCACCGTCGGTTGCGAGTATTTTTTATCGACGCCGAAAACGTTTTTATGATGCCCTCGAAAGAAATTCCTCAAGCGGCCGTTGTTTGTGTCGTTACGATGGCTAGTAAATTCTGTTAAACGATAAATTGAATATTATTGGCAATTTGTACATAATAATTCTCTAGATCCCATGAATGAAAATGTCATTACTTGAGAAAATCAAATTTAATATACATCTTGATTATTCGATATAACTTTAATATTCATTATTTTATTTCGTTTCAAATCAATTAGTTAAAAAAATTAGTTTAGTATCAAATTAATTTTTGAGTTTACATCCAATTCATTTTTTTGGTGAGTTGCTTGAGTACTGCGCTCTGAATTGAACTAGAAGCAAGTGTGGAATAAATGCAAATTCTCTCGAACACAATGCTAGGACGGTTCATAAACGCCATAAACATTGTTAATAAAGTACTTGACTGTGATTCCAATGGGAATGATATGCATTAGTTTAACTCTAAGAGGAAATGTTCGGTGTTATGCCAGGATCTCTCACAATTGAAGACCCGGACAAAGATTAGTGGGTGCGGCAGCGTTAGTCGTATACGAGGGCGTGTGTTTGGCCGGCGGGCGGCGCGGAAGTCGGGTGCGGGTCAGGCAGGGCCTGGCGGTGGCTGAGGGGGGCCGCGCGCGCAGGCGATGAAGGGCCGACTAGGCGCGCGCGCCGTGAGGGCAAAGCCGCAGCGGCGACCATGAGGGGCGAGGTAGGGCGAGGGCGTGGGCGTGGGCGTGGGCGAGGGCGCGGGCGACGGGGAGGGCGGAGGGCGGGAGGCGAGGGCGAGGGAGGGCGAGGGGAGGAGTGAGGGAGGGCGAGGGAGGGCGAGGGCGGGGGGAGGAGGAGGCGATGGTGGAGCTAGGGTGAGAGTGGGAGGGTGCGGGGCAGGCTGGACGCAGAAGCGTGGCGGTGACGAGAGCGGGACGAGGGGGAGACGGGGGGGCAGGGCGGTGAGCGGGGACGAGGGCGGGGGCGAGGCGGGCGCGGAAGCGAGGGCAAGGGCGGGGCGGGGAGTGCCGTCGCAAGTACGCGCTGACCAGGGGCTTCGCGTCCCGCCGCAGATCTAATGTGTTACGAGTAAATATTCGCCGTCGCATTCCTCGTAGCCACACACACGCAGGACTAAGATTCATTTCTGGGGAATTAAAACGCCACAGATTAATTAACGCAGGAGATATGTGACTGCCAACTTGAGAATTGAATTCCATTTGAGAACGAGAGGATAATATGATGAATGTCACTTCCGTAGTTGCAACCCCCACTTGTTCGAAATTCAAAATTAACTAGCCTATAATTTTGTACTAATTATGTACTAATTTTCTACCACAATTAAAAATTTTTGTACTCGATATAAACAATAAAAAAACACAATCCAAAGTGGGGTGCTAGCTTGACGGTAAGTTAAGCACCCCACTTCTCATAAATTCAAAATCAAACTAGCCTAAAATTATCTACTAATTATGTACTATTTTTTTACCACAATTAAAAATTTTGTACTCAAAACTATAAAACAATTAAAACCGGGGCAATGAAGCACTTTTCACACACATTTTCTGATTTTTTTAAAACTATTTGAGTGAAAGTTTAAAGTTGAATTAATAATGCAGATTAACATCATAGTGAACTTTTACATGTATAATTTCAACATTTTTATCTAGTCCCGCAACTGTGATATTAAGAGTCTAAAAAAACGAAAAATTGCGAGCGGCTCTAAACAAAAGTGGTCGCGCCACTGCATCCCCCTTCGCAGAAATTCCAATTTACTAGTCTATATTTCTTCTGAACATATATGTAACTAATACTGCAACAAAATAAATAATTTCGGACTTTGGGGACTATGTTGTGTTTTAGGTATAATAATTTAATATATTTGTATTGTAAGTAAACAAATTGCAATTTTTCAATTTTATTATGAGTGAAACCGCAAATAGATATGCTATGAAACACTGTTATTTAACTTAAAGATCTGCAATGTCATATGTTTATGGTTAGAAAAAATTAAGGATGCAACTTTATTTGTTCTTCGGCAATTGCCTAATATATGTAGAAAATTCTCCCTTCACTTCCAATACATTTTGACTGAAATATTTTATGTATAAAACTTTCAAGGTCGACAATTATTCGTTTGATTTATAGGATGTGAGGTAACCATTCCAGTGCTGTTTTTGTTTAAAAATCTCGTCAACTAAATGTCAATTTTAAAGCAAGTATTAGTAAAGCAGAGTATTAATAGCGGGCTCCTGGCAACCCAGTCGCTGCTATGATCAGCCCGGGCTACTTCCTATGCTAAAGAGAAATTATAATATTCTGATTGCTATTCAGGAAAAGTGTGTCATTGTTCCTTCAAAAAACGATTTCCTTTTCCCTAGGTACACAAATGGAATAACAAGTAAAAGCATGTAGTATAGTAGGCTTCTTCCTGCAATTCAGTCACTGCAATTATGTCGGGCTACTAATTATAAAGAAAAAAAATGTTTTAATACAATTTTATACATGTTCATGTGAATCCAAAGATAATTTTTAACTTACATCGCTAGAAAGCCTTTGGGGCGTCGTTTATTTTCGTGAGGATACCTAGCTGGCAAACTCTTCGACTTTTGGGGCCAAAGGTGACAGAGTTTAATTACCAATTTTATTGGGGCTAACTAGAATGTATGGCCTCTGGCTGGGATCTAAAAGTAATTTGCAAATTTATTGTAATTTTTGCTTAGGTTTTTTTGCATAAAGTTTTGTTGATTTTTAAAGACGTGGCGCCAACAATTTTTGTTTTAAATTTGATCTCCGATATAGTATGCAATAATTAGAGAAATGGTGGCATCTGCATAAAGTTATAATGCTTAAGAGAATTTTGTAGATCTTCACGTTATTTATAAATGCTATGTTGTATAAATTTTTTAATGAAATGTGTTTTTATCAAAAATAAAGCTAGTTCGCTCTCAACGCCGAGCGGAAACGACGTGAACTAGTCCGAGTTGCTCGATGCAGTCTTCAGTGACTGAGTCAAGTCTTATCAAGGAATAGTGCGATGCGATACGCTTGTGAATAGGCGTAGTCACGATCGAGTTTTTTGCCGCATTGGGGAAAACTAAATACAACAATTAGACTATAATTAATAGTGACCGTCACAGAGAAAAATCAAGTGTGCCTTTAAGTGAGTGACCATACAGAACTAAAATGTGTTAAAAACCACAGTAAAAAGTGCTACAAATAATACGATATAGTGCTCAAAATGTTAACTGAAGAAGATTACTTAGGAGAACACATCAGCAGATCCATTGAATATTAATAATGATGGAAACTGTGAATTATACACAGAAGACTATTCACAATTCCACAGACAACAAATAGCAGATCTTCACAACAGTATCAACATCCCTACATCAATCATATTCTCCAAAGAACACTTAACAAATTAGAACAGCAAAACCAAATTCTACAACACAGCTTCTTCCATTCACGGATGATGCAAACAAACAGCGCAGAAAACGGGGCCATATTCCTCAAATATACGTGGAACGCGCACATCACTGGAAAACCTCATCTGCAAGAGTAGGCTACAGAAATCAACAGTCGATCTGCACCAGAAACAAGCGCAGCACATCAACTCACCAAAAAAAGAGGACTCTCAAAGTAAGTAAAGTATAGTGACGCATGCGCTAAGAAGCTGATCAATTGTGCAAGTATGAAATTACCTAATAAATAGATACTCATATTAGAATCAGTAGACGAATCACAGAGGAAATGTTAATAACAATTGAATGCCAAGTTAGAAATGTAAAAATTCCGCTGCCGATTTGCCCTCAGAAACGCAGGAAATATAACTTCTTCTAACAAAAGACCTAAAAGGAACTAATAGGAAACGGCTTTTACACTCAAAACCATAGGGAACTTCAGTAAAAATATTTATGAAAACGTTCAGAATACCGAAAGTTTAGAAAATATTGTGAAGAAAAAAGTGTTTCGCTACTATACATTATGTGTGCAAACTGAAAAACTTATCAGTAGTATAAAAAAAATGTACCATAATTTCACCGAAGAAGAAATTTAAAACGAATTAAGAAAATCTTAACTACCAATTAAAAAATCAAGCAGATTAACTTAAAGAGAAATTACCATTCAGAAGTAGTAGCATTAGAACTATCAACTCACAGAAGGAAAGGAAATATTTAAATAGACAAATTATTCACTGTACTGTAAAGGTAGACATAACGAAGGAAACGACAAGCTCCCCCCCCCTCAATGTAAAAAATGCTTTATTAATGGACACACAAAAAAATTATTGCACAATGCCACACATTGTGGCTACTGTGCAGTAACAACATTGACAAAAGCCGTAAATTATTACAATCACAACCGCACCACCAATTTTGTACTCTTGTAAAGAAAAATCATATGGAGCTCTAATAACTGCAAGTATTTCAAAAAGAAGAGAATCCATCAATCAAATAATTAATATACAATTTCCAAGTGCACATCACTCAAACTATGAAACAAAATCACTCAACAACATCCAAACAAACAAAATAAATCAAAATCCACTCACAATTGGCCTCTTAATAACAGGCAAAATACACTTCAACCCACTTTGCACAAACAGTTACACAAAATACCTACAGACAATATCACACCAAATTATAATGCGATGTTACCTTAAAATAGTTAACCAATAACAGCTACATTAATTCACAGATACAAAACATTGTATGCAAATAAATCTCAATATAATAAGAAATGGATAAACAGCAACTTAAAATCAATAACACTTACTTACTGGAATGCAAATGGATTACCAATAAAAAAAATACACTTATTCATTCCTTAAAAACACTCAATACCATTTGCAAATGCCATAACAGAAACACCCTTGCAACAGGAACTTTCAAAATCTGGGATATAACTGTTACAGAGAGACAGAATTTGTCAAACTGCAGCAGGAGGAAGTAGCATACTAATTAAAAAGAAACTAGACCACTCCATTATCTCTATTCCAAATCGAACACCTAGAGCTAATAGCAGTAAAATAAATTTAAAAATGATTTAAATTCATAACTGGCTATCAACACCTAAAAAAACAATAAATATAAACGAATTAAAAACTATATTACTAAACAGAACCTACAATTTTAATGGAGATTAAACGTAAACATATCAATTGGGCTGTCAAGTGAATACACCTAATGGGAGAAAGTTGCTAAAAGGCTCATCAACATTAAACTTTCAACTCATAGCCCAACAAACCTATCTTACCCAAAACTGTAATGCTTGAACCAGATATCTTGACATTACATTTCCTCTAAAATCTAAAACACACCTCTATGCTCATGTTTTTACCTGATAGACTCTGCCACTGTCTGTTAATTCTCATCCTCTGATATAGAACTATATTAAAAAACTGAGTTGTATTTGGCTTAGCACAAAAAACATAGATTGGGTAAAATTTCAAACAAACGTCGATAATTCTCTTCCCACAAACCGATTCATGGAAAAACAAAGAAGAAATTGATATTGCCATAGATACGCTTCACTAAAATCATACAAAAAGCAGGAAAAGAAGCAATATAACCCAAAATTATAAAAAATATCACAACATACAATAACTATCGGCATTGAAAAATTAATTCAAAGAACCAAAATACGTAGGCAATGGCAAGCAATATAGAAGCCAGACTTAAAAAAATACTAAATAAATTAACACACAAGTAAAAATAGTTTTGTAGGACGAGCAACAGATCAAATATAAAAATTAATTAAAAAATAAATCTAAGACAGGCAATTTATGGCAGGCTTACAAAAAAATATTGAAAGACAACAATTATCAGAACTAAAGAAATCAGAAATTAAAACAGCCACAACACAAAGGAAACATGTGAATACTAGCAGTAACATTTCCAAGAAACATTTACTCTAAATCAACCACAAACAATTAAACAATTTAAAAAGCATATTTCAATACTTGTGAAGTAACAACAGTCCCACACCGCAGTAAAATATATTCACAATGAAACATACAAACGATCAAACAATACCTAAGACAAAATAAGCTGGAATTGACAAATACAACCCATAATTTTACACAAAAATAAATAAGAAGAAATTAAGCTATCTAACTGCAATATTCAATTCAATATTAAGAACAGGTATAATCCAAAAAATGGAAAACTCTATAGTATACCAATTCCAAAAACAAAGCAAAACACCCAACCACTTACAGACAACTAATAGACTACTAGAGCTAATCCTATTGTAGCCAAAGTAATTGGAAAAACTAAATTTTAAAAAAGACTTCTGAAATATATTAATGGAATACAATACATAGCACCTTTCCAATTTGGATCAAGAAAAAGCACTCGACAACACATCAAACTTTTAAGAATACAAGAGATTAATATAGATAAAAACTTCGAAAAAAAAAGCACACACTTGCAGTATTTTTAGATGTAACCCAAGCATCGAAGAGTTTTGGCAAGAAGGTTTATATTTTAATTACAAAGAATCGCGGATTACCCCTTTACTGTAACAAATAATAAAAAGCTTCCTAAAGAAAGAGTTTTTTTTTCAGTAAGAATAAATTCAATCTACTCTTCAATCAAAAAGAAATCAAGCTGGAGTACACAAGGCAGCCGCATTATCTGAAATGTTCAATTATCACCCAGCAGATTTCTACTCAAAACACAACATGCATTATTTGCTGATGACAGTGCATACTAACTTCTAACAAGTGTCATAAACACAGCCCATAAAATCTTACAAGAGGAACTGAAACAAAGTAACACAGGCAGACAAATGGAAGATAAAACTAAACCAAATAATGTCTAGCAAAAATATTACATATGCCAATAAACACTATTTCCTGAACCCTAAAACTACTTAAAAAACTCTGGATTGGTTACCAAAAAGAAACTTTAAATATTTGGGAATATTAATGCACCAGACTAATGGACAACCATAAATAATGACAAAATACCAAGCAAATAAGAAGACTTATAAATTGTACCCATTATTACAAGAAAACTGTTCTCAAAACAGAATGTAACACTAGTCCTTGTACAGAGCAATAATTTCCCCATTATAATGTATGCATGCCCATATGGTACAACACATCGGCGACTAATATCAAGAAATACAAAACATTTCAAAATAAGATTCTACGTATAGCTGTAAATGCCCCTGGTTCATTAGAAACAACCAATTACATCTCAGATTAAAAACAGTAAAACTATTCATCACATCTTTTCTCAAACGCATCACATTCCTTTTTCACATCTTTGCATATATAGCAACAACTGACCAATACAACTTGGTTCATCAGCAACAACATCCGAATCAAAAAAGATTTTTCCATATGTAAATATTCTTATACAATTTGGC
>BOPP01000071.1:2152907-2188573 GCA_017312745.1 Gryllus bimaculatus | reverse complement strand
CAAAACTCTGGAATTGGTTACCAAAAGAAACCTAATAAAATATTATGGGGAATATTAATGGGACACCAGAAAACTAACATGGACAAACCATTAGAAATGACAAAACACCCAACAAATAGAAGGATTCATTAGAATTGTACCCATTATTAACAGAAAAAACTTTGTTTCTCAAAACAGAATGTAACACTCAAGTCCTGTACAGAGCAATAATTCTCCGCCCATTAAATGTATGCATGCCCAATAGGTACAAGCACATCGGGACTAATATCAGAAAATACCAAAACATTTGTCAAAATAAGATGTGCGAGCGTATAGCTCTAAATGAACCCCCTGGTTCATTTAGAAACAACCAATTTACACTCAGAAAATTAGAAAACAGAAACTATTCATCACATTACTTCTTCCAAACGCACACATTCCTTTTTCACATCTTTGCATAATATACCAACAACTGACCAATACAAACCTTGGTTCCATCAAGCAACAACATTCCCGAATCAAAAACAGATTCCAATATGATAAATATCTAATACAATTGCTGACCCCCCTTAAACCTTCAGAATTTAGAATAAAAAAAAAATGCTAAAGAATAATCAAACAAAGACTTACTTGTAAAACATCAAACAATAATGGAGGAACCTCGTTGGGCTTCCCTTATTTCTATTTAATCTAAAGAATGATGGATTTTTTTATGAATGTGATATTTGTTTTAAATGTTGACTGAAGCGTATTCATGCCTGTCTTATTATTTGTATACCTGTATTTAAAGTTGTTATTGTATTGAAAAACCAAATCCCTGTAAAGCAGTTGATGCTGGTCTGTGAAATAAATAAATAAATAAATAAATAAAACTAATAAAGCTTTAATTAAATATCATGGTCCTTATTTTATGAAAAATATGAGTATGTTTTGAAAAAAATATTGCTTCAAAGCGATAGGCAGCGTTATTTTCTTGTAAAAAACAAATTTGTTTTCTTAAAAAACTGCACAAAATGTTTTGAATTCAATTTGGAACCTAGGCTAGCGTAAAAACGCTTTAAGAAAATATGTCGTTGTCACAAAGTCACATGTCGTCTGAAAGCCTTAGTTTTTCAATAACCTGCCCTCCAAATTTTTTCTTTCATTTTTCGTTGGAGTTGAAATGCCTAAATATTACCTACCCCAGACGACATAAACGCCATATGGTTCTATTCCTTTGTTTTTGAAAAAATTAGCATGGCAAGCTGCAAAGCATTATGCTGGTAAGTCCAGTAAGCTAGCCGAGAGCGAAGGGAAATATAAAACTAATGACGGAAAGTCAGTGCCAATGTTAGGGCAACACGAAGTTAATTTCTCGTTACCACTTATGCAGTAGAGAGATGTTATGCTATGCGAAAAAAACACGTCGAAACTTCCGGACAGAAATCCCTTAATTACAGGACCCCTGGTTAACAAAAAATTTGAAAAATCCAGTTGATAAATGTAGGGGGAGGAAATCATCTTAACACATTATGTAGCCAAAATCCATGTTTGTGGGTTCCTTAATAGCAAAAAACTCGATTGACGGCAAATCGTATGTCTTGCCCCGCCTGTTCTGTGAACCACGCTAACGGTTTACCCTTCAACCGATTTTCTCCCAAAATGCATATTTCCCAAATCTATGTACTTGTGTTTCGGAGTCTTAAATTTTAAAAAGTGGTAGTTTTGAATTTCTATTGGAAAGTAAATAGCCTTGGGATATTTTCAAAATTTTCCAAAAAAATGGCTCCATTGTATGTTGTTTTTACAATTTCTCGTTGCATGTCATTCTGTGTTGGAAAGATTTTCCGGCAATGCGACGGCAGCCCGCGCGCCAAATGCCACCCATGCAAGTCACAAAAAGAACTTGCGGGCGTTGTGTTGTAAAACCCAGACTCGCCCCTTCCCATTCCCTTGCCCCCCTTCGCCCCGCCCGCCGATGCCGAGCTTGCCGCCGCCCCCGCCGCAAACCACAGGCGGGCCGCCGCACGTCCCAGAGGAGCCCAGCGGTCCCAGGGATGTCGCGAGCCAGAGGTGGCAAAATCTCTCCCGCCTCCAGGTCGCTGACCGCACCCCACAGCGCGGCCGGGAGAGCCCGCCCTGGTCCCCCCCGCAGCCAACGCAAGGCGGCCCCCAACCCTCGTTAACAAAGCGGCACGAGATCACAGAAGATGGCAGACACGTCCCTTCTACAATCGCTGACGACGACGCCCACTGCACCGCTCACATTCGCGTCAGTGAGCCTCAAGAGGAGTTTATCAAAAACGCCTTGAATTTAAGACATAAAAAAAGTTCTAAAAAAAGCCAAATTTGACGCGCTAGATTCTACTATTAGACTGCGCGCGTGAGTATTTGCACCACGAAATTATAAGTAAAATATTCTGTTGATTTGAACATAATAGCGAAACTCTAAATACTAACAGAACCATTGTTCCAATATCCAAAAAGTTACATTAAATATTTCATAGCAAATACCTTCGTTTTGAACACATTTCGAGAATTCCGGAAAAAACTGAGCATCTGATGGAAAATTATTATCACCAGTGTATTTTCCATTATATTTCGTGGCTAGGACTCCTGCTTTCTGGAAAAATCTGACTTCATGTTGAAATTGCTAAATTTGCACAGGTCACGGGTCGTTACAATTCTTTTACATCTTTCTAGAACAAAAATACCCCCATGATCTCAAAAACTATGCACCCAATATTTCCAACTTTTGTGCCTTTAAATTAGTTACAAGCAATTTCATAGTGCTACTTCACGGAAATGCCGCCTATTTTCCCTACATTCCGGACGTAAAATATTGCCCCTCTAAGGGTGTTTATAAACATATAAACGTCGTTTGAAGAGATATTGAAATGTTTGAATATTATAGGTTGAATTTGTATGTGAATTATATTAGATGTCTGCATCGTTTCCAAAATGGCTTTAATATTCCGGTATCAAATAGTTTTCAATTAAACACGGTTTTCGTGATATAGATTTTTTGTTTCATGTGCATTTTCTTGTGTGTGTATTGCATGAACTTAACATTAAGTTAGGCTACCCACTTTTTAGTGTTGAATATATATATGTTGGCGACATCACGTAAGAAATTTTTTTAATTTGAGGTATAAAAGCCTTAAATAATGACAAATAATTCTGAAATACCTGCTTTTCAATTTTGTGATAAGTTGGGTATGGTATTAACGGCCACAGTGCGAACAAACTGTCGATAGGTTGGCTTCCTATTTTTACTTATCCGTATTCATACGTATATATGCGAGTAATATACGTAGTTATAGAGAGTAGCCTATGTAATACATTCGCGATAAAAGGTGGACTTTAGACAGATAAAAAAATTCATTGCCGGGCTTAATTAACGAAAAAGTGGAGAAATCAAGTTGCTAAAGTAAGAAAAAATTCTCTAATGTGTGGTGTAGCAGAATCAAAACGGGTTCATTGACATATCGAAATACCAATGACGACACAACGACCGTCTGCCCTCCCACAGACTGTCCTTTCTGTGAACATTCACTAATCGGCTAAACTATACGTACGGTTTTTTCTCCAAATTGAAGAAACCCTCTCCACCTGGCTCCGCATTCGACTAACTTTGATATTTTTAAAAAAATATTCTTTAAAATTTGGTGGCTACATTACATAAAGCCATTTTATAATTTTCTCAAAAAAGATCCATTTTCGCCTTTTAAATTTCTAGTAAGCATAGAGTGAAATAATCTATATAAAGGACGCATAGGTAAAAATTTCAGCGGTTTAACTCTGAATTTTCGGAAAATTGCAAAGAACTTTGAAATTCTTTTCGCGTCTTCCTACGACCACAAAATTGAAGATAGAGGTTTATCTTTCAAATAAAATTGTTTTCGCATAACGAGTTCTTTCATTAGGTCTTGTAATTTTTTTAAAACATTTTTAGTAGATTTTCACGCAATATTGCAGCCAATATAATATTTTTGGCTTCATTTAAATTTCATTCAGTCTTCAGCCATAATTGCGCCTGCAACTATCATGTAGCGTCCGCCATGGAATTACAAACACATACATATACACATTTCGGCTTGTAAATCTATTTATGTGCCTGGACAAATGAAATTCCTTTTGAAGCAATCAAAAAACACATTTTTTACCACACTAGTTATTCACAAGTTCATAATTTTCCTTCTTTTATAGGAATAGCTCGACAGATCCTTGCATTCGACCTGCAATTGCAAAGAGCCGCACTTAAATCACGCTTTGGCTTGGTATTCCATTTCTGTGCCTTGTCAAAACGAAAAATTATCTTTGGAAACGAGAAACACTTATAAAATAGTATTAGACAATATCATTTTTTTTCTTTATAATTAGTAGCCCGACGATAATTGCAGTGACTGAATTGCAGGAAGAAGCCTACTATACTACATGCTTTTACTTGTTATTCCATTTGTGTACCTAGGAAAAGGAAAAAATCGTTTTTTGAAGGAACAATGACACACTTTTCCTGAATTAGCAATCAGAATATTATAACTTTCTCTTTAGCATAGGAAGTAGCCCGGGCTGATCATAGCAGCGACTGGGTTGCCAGGAGCCCGCTATTAATACTCTGCTTTACTAATACTTTGCTTTAAAATTGACATTGTAGTTGACGAGATTTTTAAACAAAAACAGCACTGGAATGGTTACCTCAGTCCTAAAAATCAAACGAATAATTGTCGACCTTGAAAGTTTTATACATAAAATATTTGAGTCAAAATGTATTGGAAGTGAAGGGAGAATTTCTACTATATTAGGGTATGGAATTGCCGAAGAACAAATAAAGTTGCATCCTTAATTTTTTCTAACCATAAACATATGACATTGCAGATCTTTAAGTTAAATAACAGGTGTTCATAGCATATCTATTTGCGGTTTCACTCATAATAAAATTGAAAAAAATGCAATTTGTTTACTTACAATACAAATTATTATTAAATTATTATACCTAAAACACAAACATAGTCCCCAAAGTCCGAAATTATTTATTTTGTTGCAGTATTAGTTACATATATGTTCAGAAGAATATAGACTAGTTAAATTGGAATTTCTGCGAAGGGGGATGCAGTGGCGGACCACTTTTGTTTAGAGGCCGCTCGCAATTTTTCGTGTTTTTAGACTGCTAATATCACAGTTGCGGGACTAGATAAAAATGTTGAAATTATACATGTAAAAGTTCACTATGATGTTAATCTGCATTATTAATTCAACTTTAAACTTTCACTCTAAATAGATGTTTAAAAAAATCAAGAAAATGTGTGTGAAAAGTGCTTCATTGGCGACCCCGGTTTTTAATTGTTTTATAGTTGAGGACAAAATTTTTAATTGTGGTAAAAAATTAGTACATAATTAGTAGATAATTTTAGGCTAGCTTGATTATTTGAATTTATGAGAAGTGGGGTGCTTAACTTCCGTCAAGCTAGCACCCCCACTTTGGATGTTGGTTTTTTTATTGTGTTTATAGTCGAGTACAAAATTTCTTTAATACTTGTTGGCTAAGAAACACATTCTTAGTACATAATTAGTACAAAATTATAGGCTAGTTAATTTTGAATTTCGAACAAGTGGGGGTTGCAACTTGCACGGACGGTTCGAATGTTCCTCCTATTGACGCGGATTTTCGACGGCAGCCAAAGCAACCAGTTGCAGCGCAAACCAGAAACTATAACGTTTTTTTATTGCAACCGTTACGGCTTGTGGCTTGTTGAGGGGGGGCAACCGCGTTAACGATGTTACAGACCTGTACAATGATATTTCAGATTCAAAATGCTGTTCATGCGTTTTTTATCATTTGTATGCTTTTTTTACTACTTCACTTGGGGAGCATTATTGTTCACATAATTTGAAGCGATTCCGTGCAGTGAATATGACGACATAAAACTAACGAACTCGACACTAAAGAAACGAATATTTGTGAAACTTTATTTTCAGACAATAAAGAACATGCATATTAAATCTTTCATCATCTTTAATTATACGTCGTCGTTTACTTTAAGATTATTACTCAGTGTAATGTATTACAATTTTAATCAACTTTCGATTTTTCTGAAATTTTCGCCTTAAATATAATTATTAGTTTTTTACCATTTTAAAAGTCACGAAAACTGATAAGTATTATTAGTTCTACAAAGTAAAAGTGTAAAATAATGCATTAATTGAAAACGATAATGAGTATTCTGATTTTCAACACTATCAATGCTTTCAAAACAAAGTTTTCTTCGAAGTTTGCTACCAAACACTTTGCTTTATCCCTATTTTGTAGTCTCGGTAGTCACTTTACTAACATTGGGAACATAATATATTATATTGTGTTCTAACCCGATATCATATAAATCACATTTGCTGAGGTATTGTTGTAAGTCCAGCGACAAAATTAAGCCAACAAGGCATTTGGTCCGGTTATAGCGTAGGAATTAATATTTTGCACCACGTCTCGCCATGGCGTGTCCTGATTGTCAGCGGATGAGAAAGTCGTCTTCGAACATTCATTTTGCGTTGACCAATCCAGTATGATTCGTGTTAAATAAAATTAACAAAAATTTTTAGAAATAGATTTGAATGAGCGAACGAAGAGCATGTTGATCAAATTTCATTATAGTTGTGCGTTTTATGAAATGGCAGCAAGGATTGAGAAAGTGAGTATGTTAGAACAACATTCGCATTTTCCGATCGGAACAAAGCATCATGACATTTGAATAAGTCAGTTGATCCCTTGACACTACACTTTTTCCCTCATGCGTCTTCTCCGTCACATTGACTGTTCGTCAGAGCCAAGACAACTTTCACTAATTATCTAGTTAGGAGCAAGTTGGGAGCACTTGCGGGGTTGTTTAGTGACTTGTGCGGTGGCGCCGGCGTCTGTGGGGAGCGGGGATGGCGAACTGCGCGAAACATTAATCTCCGAAGCGGTCCCCTCGCGCCGGCTGTGCCATCCTGCCCCTCCCCCTTCCCACTTGAAGCGGCTCCACGTCAGGATTCCGGGAGATGTACCTCTCATTAATTGCAGCCATCGATTAATTCTGGATACTCTTGAATTTGGGAGTAATGAGCGAATAGAAGCCGAGGCAAAAACTTTCTCGGTTCCCAGCTCCTTGTACTGATTTGAAATTTTGAACTTCCTCTGTGGAATTCGTGTTCAGTAAATGGAGATGGCGATCTCGTTGCTAGCTCTTGGTCAGCCTGCTCGCTTTGAACTACGCAGCTGTCACTAGCAAAGTCATAGTGTATGTTGCTGTGTGACGATGAGATGACCGTTGAAACGACGAGACCGGAAGAGGAGACCGGAATACGGCGTGGGTATGTCTATGTGATAACCACACCTACTCCCTTAACCCATGACCGCGAGACAGGGATGTCGCCGGTAGGCCTTAACCCGTTCACACACATACAGAATTGGCGATTTATTTTTTTAGAATTATCTAGTTTATTAGTTGAATTAACGCGACTTTCCCTTTTCGGGTCGATTCTTCTACAGACAATACTACCTCTTTTCCCGATTCACGATCATTACCACTAGCACTATTGGAGATAGTACTCATCAGGGACGTTAATTTTCGTTTCTTCATATTTTGAATATGGCAAGAAACAAAAGTAACTTTTCAAAGATTTTTACTCTTTTTGGCGTTTTTTGGAATTAGGGATATTTGTAATATTTTTCTTGTGATAAATTGAACAACGTTTTCTAATGTGACAAAGTAAACGTTTTGTTTTTTCAACGGGTATACCTATAAAATAATGAAGTTATTTTATGCACTGTACTATATGAGTGTCTCACGGACTAATTTCAGAATCCTGTGGTGGATATTAAGTACCGTTATTTGAAAATGTTTTTTACGGAACGTATTTAATCCTTCAAACTATTATTGATTGCACAATGCCTGTTGTGACGTAGTGAAATGAGAAATAAATTCAAATAACAAATAAAAATAGTATATTTAAAAGATTATGAACAAGTTACAATAATTTGCTAATATTAAACACTCCGGCAACCTTTTTCCTTTCAGTACCCTGCTTTACCGCAAGAAAAAATAAAAGCCAGCGGTGATGCGAGCTGTCGGACTTCCGTCCCGTGACAGTTACCGTCACATGGCTGACGCCAAAATTTAATCGGTCGTGGCGACCGTGTGCTACAGCACACGCAGATCGTCTGGCCCTTACTCTCCGGGACAATCTCGCCCACACTCCTCCACTCCTTTGCTACATTACACGTACAAGCTCCCGATGCAACTGGAATGAGAACGGGGCGCAAAGATGGCGCCGCGTTAAATAGTTGAGGCTGACCCCCCCCCCCCACTTTTCCATAGATAGGCTCGCTTGCTGTCGGTAAAAGCGAGGCTCGCTGGCCAGCATCTTGGTTTACGCCCCCACACACAAGATTCTCAGGTTGGTTCGCCTGCTGTCGGTAAGCGAGGGCCCACTGGCTAGCATCCTCGGAATTTACAGACTACGGTTATTTTTGGCTCTGCAGCTCTACCTGAGTCAACCGCCAGAGCGCAAACTCCCGGAAGTTCAGGCTCAACCCCTTCCTCTCCCGCAGCGCACTCTCACCTACCTAACGGTTCTGGCCCTCGTGTTAACGACGCCACACTGTATACTGTAGCAATGCCAACAATTAGAGTGATTCTAGTGGTAACTGAGTTGTATTGTAAACTGATACCTCACCAAAGAAGAAGGTTAATTGACGTTACTGAAGTAATGTTTTTAATTTAGACGTAATTGTAGTATGCCATGATAATATTAAGGATTAAAATTAGTGAATGTGTAATTCAAGTCATTAATGTAATTAAATACGAAGAAAAATCCTTTCACAAATATAATTTATTTATTTACTTATTTTATGGGTTTCTTCGCGGGGAGGCTGCCCTTACGCCCCCGATTTTCGACCTAGGCTTTCTTAGTAACGTACCTCCGACGCGCCTGGGATTTGACTCACTTTCTCCGTTAGATGTTGGTCACGGTCTTAGAATCCGAACTGTCTGATTTGAGAAAGTAAGATCTCGTTAGGGCGGGATGTTGTCGGAGGGATTTATTTTTGCCGGACTTCCAGCCAGGGTTATTTTACATGCGACAAGTGTGACATGGCTACTGTGGATTTTCCGCTCTTCGGAAATCCGCGCACCTCGGCCGGATCGAATCCGCGCACTGGAAGCTCAGAGACCTGTGTTCTAACCTCTCACCCACCAGGCAGGCTTACGAAGATATCTTGTTCATGTACTAAAATAACAGTACTCTCGCTCCACTCAACGCATTTTGTTAAAAACTATGAGAAAATGTTATCTGCTTTTCATCTCATCCTAAGAATTGGCTGTAAAACTTAAACTTTTCTTTGGAAATATTCACAAACCTGAAATATTAATTTAGTTTGGGGTTTTCTGAGACAGTGTGGAATGTAAATTAAATAATGAGCCTATTCTCTGGTATGATTCCATCGCCTGAAATCCTATTTCTCGTACAGTGCTGCTCAGTGTGAAATGATTCTGTGTGCTTTTGGGGCAACTGCCTTCACTAACACCGATCTCACTGCGTATCATGAATAACGAAGCTCATTACAAAGCGTTGATTGACAGCGAGTGCAATTGGCGCTACAGAAGTTAATGAGGAATGGCGTCCGGGCGGAGGGAATTATATTTGTGTACGTAAAGGGATTGGTACAAAATAGTTTTAATGTAAACAACGAAAACCGCAGAGCTCCTTTGTTGTGATTGTTAGATACATATATTGAACATGCAGTTACTAAGTGCGTTAAGTTTCAATGTTATTGAATCATTAAAATTTAGCATAAATGACCAACGTTTCTGTTCAGACTGTGTGCTATCAGAAATTAAAAGTGAATTTTATAATGCATTCAATTACTGTGCACAGTCTGGATTCTTAAGGTCAGCCGTGGGATAGGTTTTAAAAGCATAGGATTTGGATACGATGAATTGTATGCGAGTAGATAGTCACTTTAAATACACAAATTTAATAAAATAAACTTGATAAATAAAAATAGCACCTGAAAGAAAAGACAAAATATAACTTAACAGTCAACACTACTATGCCACCTAAAGAAAAACAGACCACCTTGGCGCCCAAGGCACCAATAGTAAGTAGGCAAATATGACCGTTTCTGGGCTGCACTGAGAAGTCCCGTAGAAACTGCAGAGACTTGCAAAGCAGTCGGCACTCCAATATGGCTAGTAGAACGGGAGCACTTGCGTGGCAGGAATCACTTGACATCACCAATATTGTGAAAAACAAGTCGCATTCTTTGCGTAAAGTTCACATGTAAACGGCAAGGTTTAAATATTCCTTAGAAGAACAATTTATTAGATGCGATGCAAACTGTCGACATGTTGATGCGATATTGGCAAATTTCACATGAGTGCGGATAAAAGATACGAAATGGGGAGTGGAGTCCTTCCTCGCACTACAAATCTCTAATAGAGATGAATGAATCGCACACTTTGGAGGCGAGAAGTAGTACGGCTGCTCGTCTACTACCCTTGGGAACTACATTTCTTCGTCTACCACCCTTGGGATTCAGAGGAACTGACTGGGCTGGAGATAGAAGTAATCTGGAATGTCTGTCGCACGGAGAGCAGTGGCCAATAAGAAACCTATAACGTGTCAAATTGAAATCGGTGGGAGGGAGAGGGTTGAATGAATGAAGCTTAGTGCGGTGGACGGGGCGAGGAAGTGCAGTGTCAGCAGACAGGCGACGGTCGTTGGCCGAGCGAGGACTCGCGCTCAGGATTGCTTCTGAGCGGCGATGCTAGCGAAACGTGTTATCACACACAAATCATCATGGCGTCATCTTCTCGCTTGCATTCTACACGCTTAGAATATACATAATGAAGGTGTTTGTTTGTCTGGAATCGACTAGTTTCACTTCAAATATTTGTGAGTGATGTGAAGGAATTATTTTTATTGGGAAAATAGAGCGAATTGATAGAAATGAGATGTGTTATATATGTAATTTTTGTATAATTCTCGTATGTAAGTATGTCTATTGACAATATTGGTAGATGTACGAAATTTGTCCACGTAAATTCAAATCGTAAAAACTGTGCGTCAGGATACTACTTTCATGTAGATACATTTTTAACAATTTTATTATGAAAGTGATGCCTTAAAAGCTGCGATTAATAATTAACTTATTCATCCTTATTGCAAGTTCATTGTTTACATGAATAATTCATGCAATGAAGGCCTTGTGAATACATACCTGATTATCACGATATGATTGCAGTGGTAAATGATGAACTATTTTTTCTGTTTGGGAGAGAAAAAGCTAGTGCATTAGGAGTCTCGCGAACAGAAGTGCACAAGGGGATGAAATGAATGGTGGAATTGGAGGTAGGAGAAACAGAAATACCTCGAGAAACCCCTGCGAATGGGCTTCGTCCTTCACACATCACATACGCAGCGATCGAGATTGTAGCTTTGAAGGTGTAGGTACAAGTGGAGTGGTCTCTAAATCACACGTTACCCCGAAAATCATTAGAACCAAAATGCTTCCGATTAAAATGTGATAAATGCCAGGGTAATTGTTACTTCGATTGTATTGTAACAGTTGCCAATCTGTGATTAAGATGACAACGCTACATTTGAATAGCGCGGGCAAGAAGTAGTAAACCTCATATAGACATTCTGAGACGTTTTGAATTAGGGTGTCCGTGTCGATCGAAGCGAGAGAGAGGTGGTGGGAACGAGTGAAAAGGAGTTGAATGAAGTATACCAGAGGATACGGTACGTGGGGAAGATTAGCGAGAGCTAGTCGTAGAAGTACACTCAGGAGCTAAAGAAATTTATGGTGATTGAATCGTGGATCTGCAGCCACAAGCAGTGTATCAGGGCTCCGGCTTTGAAACTTGCGACGCGCCGGACTGGAAGCCGCCAACACTGGAGGCCATGATTCGACCCGACATCATGGAGGACGACGACTCCGATTCACAAGATCACGTTACGTACTCCCTCGAACGATTATTTAGTAATAACATTGCCCGAGTGGATTTAATAGGGCGTAAATGAAATGCTGAAAATACGGCAGTTTTAAAATGGTTCTATGAACATTCGGAGTGTGAATAGATATTTGGAGGGAATGGATTTCATTATGTGCTTGTGGATGGAGGAAGTAGAATTTAATCATTTTTCTAATGGAAATGGTTTACTAATGAAACTATAATTGGGTGTGAAGCAATATTCAGTTTAAAAAAACCATTCGAGAGAGCATACATGTGAGATTTCATTGTGCTGTAAAGGTTTCACATTGTTTTTCAAGAGAGAGATTCTACTGATTTAAGTTCTTTTTGTTGTGTAATATATTTGACTATTTTGAAGAAGAATATTGTGTAATTCTACATGAAATACTAATGTTAAATTAGGTGAGAGGGTAAATTTATTTTATCTTGATGTTATTCAATTGATTGTTGTAAACCTTGGCAAGACTTTGCAAACTCGTGGCTTGATTACACTACATGTCAAGTGATATACAGACAGTATAATTGTAATTGATTTTATTAAATTCGTTGTTTTCCTTCTAGAAGAGAGAAGAGACATGTGTGAAGTGATTTTTGTTATTGTACAAAGGGCAATTTTTGTTGTTTCTTTGTTACAATAAATGTATTTACGTTTGGAAATTTTCTGGATAAACACTTCCCTTTCTAATAGGACAAAGAAAGATCCACGATCCTTAAAGAAAAATATATTTTCCAAAATTATTTTTTAACTGATTGCGAACAGATCGCATTTATGAACCCTCCTAACAATAATAGAAAGTGGGGAGACGGTTTCAGTATGTCGCATGAAAAATCACCAAAGAAGCCTGTCGCACACTTATTGCGAAAAGTAATGGGATTACTCTTGTTATGTGATAAAAATAAACACATTTTGTATTTTTCTAATTTTATGAATGTTTTAAAATATATTTATAATGAATGTTTTAAGATTAAAATTGTATATTGATATGTATTTAAATAATATAGATCTGCATGAACATTGATGCTATTCAGGATATCCCAGAATAAATTTCACAAACTTCAAAGGCTTATAGAAGGGTGGAAAATACTATCTTTCGTCTAGTAATAAGTCATGGGAAGTTCATATAACTTAGTTACACAAGTGACTTTTGCGCCCTAATAGTTATGCAACTGATTATGTACAGGTATTTGACCGGTCGCGTTCTGGCACAATCAAGGAGATTTCCTGTTCCTGCAGAACACGTCCTTTCGACGTTGCCTAACAATCGTGGGAAAATGTTTCATGCGCAATCAGTTTATATGAAATTTCACACTACATGTGCTATGGATCATTTCCGATCTCTCTACAAGCCCTTGAAGTTTGTAACATTTCTTCTGAGGTATCCTGTTGATAAATGAAGAATTTGTTTGTACATTTTATAGAAAACATATTGCGAAACTTAGATAAAATCGGTTAATAGTCGGTGCACTCTTGGGCGCACGGGCAAGCCATGAGGTTGATCGATCACCGTCCACAAATCCTCATCGCGAAAATGGACTGTACGTTCCCTCTAAACACTATTTCCTGACAAAAAAGTCAATGCACAAGACGTTCAGCGAGATCGGCTTTGTTTCCACAAAATGTACGTTGGAGGTATGTCTCCAGAAAACAGCTTTGCCAGAGCAGAAGACAGATATTTATCTATGGAATGCAAATATCAATTTGTGTACTACAACCTTGGATGCACTTGCATTGCATGTCTCCCAGTTATGACATACCGACTCAAACATTGATTTTACGGCCAGTGACGAACAACAGAAACTTGTATAAGGCATAGATAATGTTGCCAATTTCTACTCCAGGTTTTATGTGATGCACAGAAAAGCTTTGATAATGAAGAATGAGTACAAAGTTCTGTTGTGAGGATAGAAAATGGATTTGAGACAAAATTATTTAGTTTTCTTTGTTTTGCTGAAGTTCATGAAAAATAGGACTAGAAGTTTGGTTTAAGATACTTCTCTTAAGAATTTATTTTGAATTTTGTATGTAAAAAGCTTTATAGTATAAGATTGCTAATTAGACATTGCATATCAACTCGCATCCAAATTCAAAGCTAAACAATACACATTTCATTAATTAGAGTTAATATGCCATTGGCGCCACTTATCACAAGGAACGTGGTGGAAAATAGAAGTTTTCATCTTCAGAGTGGCATTTGCGACTTTTATGTTTCAAAGGTTGCAATGTGTAAGAATCTAAGTGCTTTTATAAACTGACCTAAATTTAACTTTTTCTCTAGTGATCCCGGATATTCCCAGTTTGAAGAGAGTTCTGAATGTATGTGTAAGCAGTCTACAAACTTTTTGTTCGATAAAATGCTATCTCTCGTGGTATAGACCATTGAACGCTTCCGGGTATTACTTCATTTAATTATTCGCGTGAGTGACCTGTGGAAATGTCATAAATCACAATGGTCAAAAAACAAATGAAGGCATAACGTAAGAGTTATTTGAAAAGGTAATGCATTATCTAATCCGTCCTTATGTAATGTTTTTAATATTTTTCTCGTTTGTACAGATCAAAATTCAAATTTAGATGACGGATTTTATTGCAAGTTAACACTTATTTTTTATTGCAAATGGTTATCCCATTAAAACGTGTGACGTCATAGGAGCAACATCTACACATGTAATAATAACTCCACTCTATACAACTATTTTGGGGGCATTACAAAACTGCGTCCATGTCTTTAAAATTTCTAGTTTTACAAATAATGAAAAAAAAAACGCATTGGACAAACCTTTTGCACTGCAGTTACGCGATAAACTGCCCGCAGTCATATTTTACGTGCCCTTTTTATCTTGAGGTTGAAATTCTACGCTTAAAAACTTTACTTCAAAACATTTGCCACGCATCCACTCTTCGTTATTGTCAGGAACCATGATTGATTATGAGAGACAAATATATCTATTATATAAAAATGAATCGCAAAATGTGTTGGTAAGCGCATAACTCAACAACGCCTGGACCAATTTGGGCACTTCTTTTTTAAAATGTTCGTTGACGTTCAAGGTGGTTTTAAGCGTCCGAGAAAATTCGAAATATTGCCGAAAAATCTAAAAACAACCCTTTTTTCTTTTTCCCATACAAACGTTTTATAATAAACGTAGAGTATTTGGGCTTTTTCTAGCTGTTGTATAAAGCCTCATTGTTGGTTAGTACACAAGCACATGTTGTAAGTGTGTTCCTAAGTCAAAGAGTCATTTGCTAGGTTGCCACTCGTCTCGTTTGCGTTTTAGACGGCGGAGACTGCGTTTTTGAGCTTCTCTTCCGGTCTCCGTTTTTTGAAGAATAATCTCCGTTTTTATTTTTCAACTTTCAATACATATTTCAATTTTTTAACAAATAAACAGATTTTTTCACTTAAATTAAGCTTTTTCCTATCTTTTTATCCAGAATCCTGTCCATTCCTTCTCAATAGAAAGATAGAGCCGAACATGAAGAAATTGGTCTGCGATCTCGGGTTATCGCCTATCCTGCTGTCTTTTCTTTCAACGCGTATCAGATAGAGACAGCATCTAGGATTTATGCGAGAATCGAATCGCGCAACAGTTCAAGAATAATCCCCCGGGAAATGCATTCGATATCTTCATATTGAACAAGATCGAATTTTCGTATCGACATTTCGTATCAAAGGATGAATATTTAGATATCAGCAAAAACAATTTGAATAAATGTTTAAAAACGAATAATTATACAGTACGTTTAATAACATATTTGTTTTACATATCTCTATAACTAAAAATAATTTAATCTAATTCTTTTGTTTGAATAAACAGACGTTAGACTTAATATTTATTGAGCGAACAACATTTTAAGAAATTCCGAAAAGTTGTGTAATTCGGTATATAAAAAGAATTAATAGAAAAGTATGTTAAAACACTAATAATAGAAATTTAGTAATAAAATGTTTAGCCAATATATCTTTCTCATTTTTCTTATTTTATTGAATTACATGAATAGATGAAGTATGTTAATTTATAAATTAACACTCTACTCACATACACACTTTATTTAGCAATTAAATATTTAATTACCCTCCCGGTCGCAGCGGTCTCCGGTTTTCTGGAAATTGACATGGGCAACCCTAGCAATTTGCTCTTATTACTTGTTATACAAGTTAATCCATCATATCTTATCAAACAGTGTGCGTGTGTGCGCTTGGAGCAACAGAATCATGGTTGGAGGATTTAATGTCGGGTTCCGAAACTATATAAATAGATATGCCCTCAATTAAGACGAAGCAATTTAAGGTAGAAGAACGCGCGAAATGCTACAACCAAGCTAATTTACCGATCTAATCATGCTGCACAAGAACGTGACGACCGGAATGAACGTTGAAAGAATTCGGATATCACGAACGCGTGAGAAGCGCGAGCGCAACGATCAACTAAATAATCGCACAATGTTTGAATCGAGCTGCTTTCAGTTACGGATGTGTCCATTGACTACAGTAACTACCAATGGTGTTGTTATTGGTCTATGAACCTGGTTTTGCTCATATTTATAAGGCTTGAAATTTAAACGAAGCTATGGATTGTGTTGCGCAATGGTAGAAGTGAAATTGATAACATTGGAACCACCACAGAGCTCATTGTACTCATTGTTTCAGGAATGGCAAAAGATCCATTACAACTTTTTGAAAAATATCCAAGATATAAAATTGTTTAATGACTTTATTTGGTCAACAAATGTAGTTCGGGAAAATTTCATGGCCAACTTTCATAGTATGTATATAGGCAGTGTAAACCTAATTTATTTATGTTCTGTCACCTCAGTTAAGATGTGTTACTAAATGCTTGCAATTTCTTAATCATTAAGATCATAATCATCACTTAGTCCCATATTAATTTAGTGATACAGTTTTATTCGCGGGACACGTTTATTATTTTGAAACCTAACATAATTATTTGATGATAGATTGTTAATTACAACTATTAGGAGACGGATATTAAATTTTAAAGACTAATATTAAAATTGATCATGACAATCCATAAATTTATGCCCCACATTGCTATTTATTTTAATTTATTTTGATTTTATAGTAGTTTTGAGTACAAACATAATATTTTTTTTAAATTACAGATACAGGGCCAAATATATCAAGAGCAGGTTCACTGGGTCCAGTGTCAGATAGCAACTACAAATTCCTGCAAACTTATTTTGGGCATTCATCACACGAAAATAAGCTGCGTTGTGCCATAACAAATTTAGTAAAAGGTCTATTAGTTTAACAATTACAATTTAATTTCTGAACACAATTCAATTTGATTATATTGTTTAAAAACTGGGGCCCCCCCGCCCTGATCTGATGCCATCCAATCATCACAAAATTGTAACAGAGCCTGATAAAACACTGCGGGTCAACATGCAAGACATTTTAATGCACAAACTATTGATGAAGTTGCTATCATTGTAGTTGGAGAAAACTTGAATCCCGTGATATTGCTTTATCGTCGGAATGATCAATTACAAACTAATAAGGAAACACACCGCTCATATGCGCACTGCAAATTCCATTTATTTTGGCAGGTGAAGATGGCTATGATTTTCTCAATAAAAATTATAAATCCCATTACAAGTAATTAAATAATTAGTTAATATCTCAGTCACTATATTATGTATTTTAATTTCATATTTCAATGTTATTAAAACAAATCTATTTACAGATTCTATTACAAGTCTGTTCAATGAACTATTATTCATACGCCTAATGATTCGGGAAATGAAGACAATCACATATTGACATGTCGGCGATTATATACAAATATATTGTTGACAGTTAAAACTGTAACGGAGAGATTAACATTCATCAGGTTGAATCAGACAAACTCCGATCTGAAGAGTATATTCACCTTCGGATGCGATTAATACTGATGGAAATGCACAGAATGTTGTCGGATGACTATTCTTCAGCAACATACATCGAAGCCCTTGACATATGCACGAATATGCTCAGATGCCATGTCGTATGTTCGCATTATGGTACAGCAGATTTCTTCATCACATTTACATGCAATCCGCACTGATAGAATCAAGCAGGAGTTATTCCCTGGGCATCACTCATTGATCTGATATTACAGCAAGAGTCTTTAGACAAAAATGAAATCTTTAATGGATTCTTCGTAAAACATTATGTGTTTGGTGAGACACGCTGCTGATGTATTCTGTGGAGTGTCAGAAAACGAGGTGCCACATCCACGCATTTTGATTTGTTGTTTGAGTTGATTGATTGCACATAAAAAATTCTTTGGACCTTTAGACAAACTTAAAAGATCTACGCGAGCAATCATAACAATTTGGTGGTGCAATGATTTATTAGCAGGAGATTTTGTCAAACATTGCAGTGACCACGATCCAACACCAGCTGATGAACTCAATGCATGTCTTAAAGTCCCAATTTGGTGGAAACATGTCACAGAGTAAATTCATTTAAGCAAAATATCGTGTCGAGTTGCAAAATGACCAATTAAATATCTCTAAACAAGTCATTGACATTGTAAATGGCAAATTCCTATAGACATGTTGACGTGTCTGCATTAACTTTCCTCAAAGTTTTGTCAGTTAACTCATCAAAAGATGAACTTATTCAGGTGTTTCCAGATGTTTCTCAAAATACAGAAACCATCGATTGTTGAGCGAACGAGCTATATTGGCTGCAAAAATATTGATGTAAATTAATTAATTTAAAAAATTCAAGAACAAATTACAGGCGAATCGAGATATATAAATCAGTTGATTTGGCTACTAACAAAATGATGTAGTGACCTATCCACCAGAATTTTTAAACATCGCTGGATTTACCAGGATTGCCTCCTCACAATCTTCAATTAAAGGTTGGATCGGTAATTTATTATTGTTGCAAATCAACCAACCACGTCTTTGCGATAAAAAAATACGTCCACGGTTAGCGATAAAAAAATTACTAAACAACGTGATAGAAGCAACTATACTGAAAGGAAAGTATAAAGGAGAAGACGTTCTCATACGCGCATCCCAATGATTCCGATTGATGTGCCGTTTAACTTTAAACGACTACAGTTTCCAGTTCGGCTTGCTTTTGCTATGACCATAAACAAGTCCCAGGGCAATCATTAAGTGTTTGTAGTATTAATCTGGAAAACCCATGTTTCTCACATGGTCAATTGTATGTTGCCTGTTCCCGTGTTGGAAAACCATCAGATTTGGTTTGTCTATGCGCCAGGTAAAAAAAAAACAAACATTGTATATCACAAAGCACTACAATGAAAATAAAACTGATTTTTGTTAATAACTATGATTCACATGATTAACAATATAAGCGATTACTTACTTTTAAATGCTTATTATTGTTTTATTTAATTATATTTCTTATTCACAACGCCCTACCACCAGGGTTACGGTTCTGTTCAGGAGATTTTTTGCCGCAGACTATAAAATAATGTAGTGAACAAAAAACTGTCACATTACAAATCTTTTGGACAGGACGAAGTCTGTCGGGTCCGCTAGTTACATAATAAAATACTTTTTCCCTTAAATTTTGAATACAGGCTCCTCGATGCTTGATTGCGAGGCGTGCCACATCTTGACATTCCAAGAGCAGCTATTCTATGTAGTTTAGCGACCGTGATGCCAAATGTGAGTTTTTCCCTTCGCAGCGATTGCTGAACGTTACCGAATATATTGATCGAAGACAAATTACGAATTGACAACACAATTCATCAAAGATGCATTGAGGCGAAGGGACACGCACGACCGGAACTTTCAAATAACAGTAGAAATTCTACTGTTTCGTGCTGTTTGTGGAAACCTGATTGTAGCTACTCCATCAACAGATCCCGTCCCTTACTAGAAACAAGCATTAACTCTTAGTAAATTAATTATATGTTGTATATATGTCTATTATATAATTGTACAAAAACATTTATAATTAAATTTGTTCAAAACAAATTTGTTTCCTGACTGCGAAGGGGCAAATGTAGTATATATACAAGAAGCGATAATTGCGCTTGTGAAAACTGTTCAAAGGGTTGGTTGTCTCGGTAGCTTAGACGTAATCCAGGATGCCCGGGTAGGAATTCTGGCCGGGATGACCAATTCTTTGAACAAATTTTATTATTGAAATGCAATTGTTACTCAGTAACATGGTCACACTTTTGGATTTCTTTACGTCAACAGAACATATCTTCGGGCATAATTGCGCCCAACAGGGAGACCGGAAAAGTGACAATTAAAAATCATTAGGTCTTAAAACGCGAGTTATGTCTCTTTGCCCTAAATGTTCAGTATACTAAACATCAGACGGGCCGTTTTAGTACTTCATTTCGTTATTGGAGCAGGTTCAGGGGCGAATTTTTAAGGGACATTCGCGGCGGTTACCCGCTGCCGCCAGTGAGCTGCATTCGACAACAACAAAAATACAGTTTCGCAAGAAATTCGTAATATTATTCTTCTCAACTCATTGAGCAAAATTGTAAAGAAGTTGTCTCAGAGGATGCTCGTTGTTGTTGTAAATATAAGACTTCTTTTCAAATATATTTTCACTTATGTAATAAAACACTCTTGTAAAATATGATTCTTGTAATTGGAAGAAGAATTCCCAAAAATAACTTTCACTCTTTACGTATTTCCCAATGACGAACATGATGGTTCTTTTAAGCCGGTTTATGGCATACATGTGCTCTACTGAAAGTTTCAAACTTTTCTAATTTTGAAGAGGACCGTTGATTATAAATTAAGAATTATACAATGGGACGACGTGAGACAATGAAGGGCTTGCTACATTTCTTATGAAGCGTGTAATTATTTTTCTGGATGCACTTTATTAATAATTATATGTTTACTTTTACAGAAACAGTAGCAGATTTCTGTGGTCAATTCTAGGGTAAGTCGAACAACAAAATTGCTTATAAGGAAGGTTACTTTTCGTTATAATTCATAATTTATATACTCATGAAGTGGTATTCAATAAACCTTTTTCCAAGCAAGTTATAAACTAATTACTGCGTGCAAATTAACCTATAACGATGAAATGCAATACGGTGTTTCAATAAGGACTTTACAAGTTGGAATACTCATACAGACCCATTCAAACGACCCACAAACCTGCGCTTGGCGCTACCTTGAAGGGAAATAGATCAAGGTTTCACTCACGTGGTACTCTAGTCCAGATTCTCAGCGCTGAAAGTGCTAGCAGCAGATTCAGAAAGGTTTCAAGGTGCTCAACCTGTCCCTTCTTTACCGGTCCCCAGAGTTCACTCGCTGCGTGTTTTGGTTTGAAAATTCGAAGTCTGTGTCTACGTAATTTTCGAACCACGTATGGTTAAGATCCTCCCTGTACACCTTCTATTTATCAGTGGCTTAAGTGTTTTAATGAAGCTGGGTGTACGGTGGACTAAGTCAATACCAGCCTTTAAACCTGTAAAGTCCTTATTGAAACACCTATATAATTAGACGTCATTACTTATACCAAACGCCAGCATGGAACGCTCCGTCTGTTGATGATAAAAAATACATGAAATGCTTGTGTTAAATCTTGATCATAGTGCAGAAAACACTATTTTCTAATTAATAGTGTATACATTCCTTAAGCAACACTGTTCGGTTTTCGGGCTCAACTGGAAACTATTATATTCGGCGGTGCGATTGCCACTAATTGCTCGCGCAGGTGCATGGCTTCCTCGATGACTCTTTATCGCTGTCGTTCCAAAGCATTGTACGTCGTCCGTTGATGTAGGTCGCGGCACTGTGTTAGTCCAGCAAAACCTGCCACGTATGCCGTATCTGAGTACTGCGTCAGGTAGCACATATTTGGAGAATGATGGAGCAACGCCAATGCTGCAGATTGGAAGTACAACGAGAGATAACCAAATCGGCGGCATCTCACACGCAGTATTTCTGAATAGAAACTCGAATGCGAGAAATTGACTCGGAGAAGCTAAATATCAATTTTAAACGTATGTGTGAATACATGTTGATAAAAAATATGAAAAAGGTGTTTTAAAAATGGAAATTTATACAATATTGGTACGAAACTTTAGAAAAAGCATACATGTGAGAACAAATATTTTTGTTCCTTTTAGATTAGCTAATTATTTTAGTTGGAAAATAAAGGAGATGGTTGGGGTGAAAGAGATCGATAGTGGGACTGGGCGAGGACGTTTTGGGCAGAAAAGGGCGGGTACGAATGGGGAAGGGTTGGCCGTTGATACACAGTAGGCGGGGCAGGGACTGGAAAATATAGAATTATTTTTCCTGACTAATATATGATTGTGATAAATACCTGAGCGACACGGGTTACATCAGATTGTGTATTAACTGAGATAAACAACTGTGGTATGAATGTAAAAAGTCAGAAACACCGAGAAACCTTGATAATCATATATTAAAGAGGAAGACTGGAGTGAAATAAAACAAATAATTTAAGAATTTCTAGCAGATACTCATATCTGTAATTGGCTAAACCTTTAACCAAGATGAATAAATACGATAACATAGTAACAGCTATTTACCTTTAATCTTGTTTTACACAACGTATGTTTTAGGAATAGATTTTGGTATTCAAAATAAATGTTACGCGATGTTCTGGGAAGATGGTTGTTTGCTTCGAAATTCTTAAAATTCTCTTGAAACAAGCGAACACAATAGCTCGTCATTGCCAGCTTGTAAAGCACTCATTCCGTCTCTGCGCCGCGACGGTCCTAATTCCGCCTGCCGCGCGCCGCCGGCTCCCGGCGTCGGGGCGAGGGGCAGGGCGGATTCGCGTGCTCGTCTGCCCCTCGTCCCGCAAAGGCGCCCGGGGCTGCGCTGCGGGAAGGACGAGTGGGCGGGGAGAGTCGCACCGGGAGGCCGCGGCGGCGGCGGCGCGGAGAAGTGCGCCTTTGAGACCGGTTGCGGCGCGCGCAAGTTGCAACGGCGAGAACCTGAGGTTGAGAGGACGAAAGGGGGGTTAAAGCCGCAAGTACTGACTGATCTCTTAACTTTTCAATGTTTGAATATGATACGCCAGATTTTTATGTCACGGTAATGCTCCAAGTATACCGCAGGATCCGCATATAAAAGTCCAATTACGGAATAACATACGAATTGAGAAATAATAATTTTGCCAAAATATATAAACAAATAGCATTCACGTTTAGGAAAGGAGCTAATAAAATATCCTCAGGGCATAGAACTTCTAGGTTTAAGGAATAAGGAATGTACAATCACCTCGGGTAAAATAAGTGAACAATATGCAATAATGAGTGAAAATCAGTATTGCCACTCTTTGTAATGAACGATAAAACGATACTTTTCTCATTGTGATATTAGCTATGAATAAGTCGAGTAGAGATATTTTCATGTTTTGAATGACGCAAACACGAGTGCAGGCAGGTTGCATAGTTTCCCAAGCATCTTGGACAGCGTGGAGTGAGGTGTGTTGGGGTAGCAGACGCGAGGAGCGATGCCGTGTCGGAGACTGTGAAGGGAGTGGCGGCAGGAGGAGGGGGGAGGGGGGCAGTGGCGAGAGGCGCCGGCGGCAGCGCACAATGCCGAGCCCTCAGCACCGCGAGGCATCCGCTTTGACGCCATCCCCGTCCTCCGTCCTCTCAGACGCCCCTACGCCCCCCTCACCACAGGGGGATACCTCCGAATGTTCGATAGCGTCTGCTGCGGCGGTGTCTCACAAGCACAACAATCCTCCTCTTGGAAATGCTGCCATTTGTGTATTCGGTGATCTCTCCATGGACGGGTGCTTTCATGGAATGAAATGGTCACAAACGGTATTTAGTTAAGATAATCTGATTGTTACCCCTGAATTTTTTGTGTCTACTCCTAAAACCTCGTAAACGTTGATTTCCTACAAAACACGGAGCACACATTCTTACACGGCGTAATGAGCAGTGTTATCTTGAAATACGAGCTAATGCTATTTATAGCGATGGATGAGTGAAGATATTTTTTTGGAGTGGGAGTTATGTGTAAAAATGTAAATCTATATGTAACTTTATTATTCTTCAAAAATGAATTGTGTTAATCATTTCTGGGGTAATTCTGTCAATGAATAGTGATCCGAAGTGTTTTCAGAAATATCTTGTTTGGAGAAATCTATTCTGGTATTAGTCACTGAAATGTCCAAGTCGTCTTTTAATATGGGATTCATTGAAATGTTCTGCATACGTATAATTGAAGTATTTCTATTGACTTGTATGGCATGAGGCTTTGGCAAGGTTCAAGTAATTATATTCTCATGAAACGTAGGCTGATATTAGTTTTCTATGAAACGAGTGGTTAAAGTGTCATTTCATTTTGCGAGTAGCGATATGAGGCTGATAGGCAGAATGAAGCAATCAAAGAGCAAATAAAAATCTTCATCAAAAAGCATAAAATCACTTTAACCACGTGTCATGCACTATTTTTTAGACAGCTTTACTGACTTCAATTTTATTTTTAATCAAGTATGCAAATTACATAATGATACATTGACTTAGAGGTGAGAGGAAATTATTTTGTTTTCTTTGCCACATTCACAGATTTATTTGAACACTTAAAGATAGTGTTACTTTTAGTACTGGAGCTAAAAATTGAACTTTTAACATTAAATGCATGTCCTAAAAGTCGGGTTTTAGAAGTGGCTTTCTAAAACATTTATTTCAATTAGATTCTTGGGTGTTATGAATACAAAAATTCGATGTTCGTTTTATTCCTTAACATGCAAGATTAGGCACTTTGTAAGTTAATTTTTAACTGTTTTGAGAAATTATCGCCAGTATAGGTTTCAAGAACGTCCCCTCCCACTTTCCTTGAGATATTAGAGTAAAGAAGGCAGGATACATGCAAACCTTTCAGCGTGGTTCGTGCATGTCCATCAGTCAAATATTGCAGTACCTCGGAGGCCTCTGTTAAAGCCTCGTTTCTCTATTGACAGGTCATTTCATGCTCCAAGAAATGTGAACAACTCGTACTGGGGTATGTCAGCGAATAGACGATAAAAGAGAATTCGACAGAGATAGGATTATTGGCAGGACTTTTTCCATTGAGATATTGCTCAACATGTGGGGCGCAGCGTTTCTGTAATGGTCCGACCATCGAAGAAGGATTTAAAGCGCAAGATTTGCAATCTGTAAAAGCAGGTTATGTCAGAGATAATCTCAAGAGGACGACTTAAGACGTTTAGAAGCTTCAAAGACTTTAGCACAGCAATAAAGCACATCTGGGCTATTAATATATATCCATTTACTATAGTTTCAAGTCATGAATCTCTCTCCCAAACCACCTCTTTTCACGTTTCTTTAGACGCTAACACCTCATGGTTGAGAAATCGTAACGCTTGAAGGCGACACCAATTAGCGTGACAATGGTACAAGATTGAACGAATCGCGATTTTGTTTAACTGAAAAGGTGACACTTCTTATTTTGCAGACATCGAGAGGAACATTGGTCAGAATTCATTTGAATTCGATATATTGTGACCAACCGCGGCCTTCTGGACAGGAGTGTCGTGATGGAAGACTGCAAATTGCTTCTTTTGCTTGTGTGTGCCTACATAATAAGTGACAAGCGTGAACCATTTCTGGAATCAATCAGAACCATTTTCCTGGCCGTACTTTGAGGAATTTTAGGAACCAAAGGTCGGAAAGAATGTCAGACATTCTATTGAAATAACGCGATGTTTAAAAACATTGCCCCCTGCAGGTTCTTATGTCGATTAACACCTTTGAAAGACGTTGGATAAAAGCAGAAATTTGTTCCCGCCGCCTTCTGTATGGCTTCTTACATTCACATTCCGTGGAAAGTTTTGGTTGCTTTGAGGTCTTTATCGGGGATTGTTGACGGATATAGGGTGACGTTAAATTGTGGTCTACGGTGAATCTCGTTTCCACTGACCATTGATGCCAACCGTGATTACGTTAGGCGGAATCTGGAAAGCGTGACGAACTTGTTTCGCACACAACCTGTCCATGAGTAACAGTGTGAGGAACCAATTGCTATTATTAGGAGATGTCATCTCAGAAAGAGGTAGACGCAACTCAGAGGAATATGATGCTATTCCGCGGTCACCAGTATCACTCCATAACACATCACTCAGCTACATCACGTGGCTGAGATATCCATTATGTGACTGAATAGTAATAGGTGGTACTTTTCCCTTTGTATCTCAAAAAATATGTTCTATTACAAACCAACAACTCATGAAAACTATGGCTGACTCATGTCTCCTGTCGTGTTCTCGAAAGTTCGTGCTTCACAAACTAATAATTAATAACAATGAGAGGGCTATCCAGAATGCTGAAACTGTCAGACGAACTTAAGTCTCAGAAATATACTGCAATGTAATAATAATAACAATAATTACAATAGTTAATGACAAAAATGAATGGCAATAATTATTGACAATAATTAATATTGATGATCCATATAAGGGAAACACGACATCAAAGTTCGCAAAGCATTTATTTACAAAGCGTCAATGACAGACAAAACATGCAACGAACGAAGCAAGTTCGTCTGCTTAGCCGTACTTAACGAAGAGGCCTCGGCAATGGCGCGGGTGCCAGGGCCGTGCGCGTGGCGCGTACCCTGCCAGCCCAAAGTCCAAGAGTGCGCGATTAGTGGAGTCTGTCGTGGGAGCGCGCGAGGTGCTTTGCGTGCCCACGAATTCCCCACGTGCAGGAACACTCCGCACCACTCCCTTCTCATTGGGGTTGTGGAGCGTGCCCGCAGGATCGTTGTCTGGCGGAGACGTGGGAACATTACAACTGTAATAATAATAACAATAATAATAATAAGCATTATAACAATTCAATAACCGAAATAATAAATGCCAAGAATTTGCAATGTGAAGAGAAATTACTGTAGTATGAAATAGTTACGTAGTAGCTACATAATAAAATTGGTAATTACAAGAACAAACTCATTGTATGTTCTATGTTAATATCCGTTTAATTACATTAATCTTCATAATTCAAGGCCAAAACGCACAAAAATGAAAATAGAAACAACGTAGCCAAAAAAGGGGAAAAAAAAGCGTCTTGATTTTTCTGCGAAACATTCCCATTCACATATCTTATAAATAAATTACTTCTTTAATTACTTATTTGTAACTGAAATTAACAAGCCCTACCATACTTGAACTAGTTTTAGCAATGACTTTCATTATTCTATTTGGATAATGAAGTGAAGCTCAATGGGTAGCATTGTTAGCGCTCACAATCCCTCTTCTGTTATTACATTGCGCTAAGAATTTTTTTACCTTTTGATATTAGCAAAAAGTGTTCTGCCTCACACGTTTTCTATTGCTGGAGCTGATAACGTGCACTAACAAGGAATGTAAATTTGCGAGATTAAGTATTTTCATTGACGCTGCTCTCTGTAGCGCAATTTACATACCTTGTCACATCAGTCGTGCTGGGTATCCATATCAAAGCCGATGGAACGGAGGTTATGTTCGCCTCCGCTCTGATTTGTTGACTAACATGAAGATTTTTTTGCCCCTTACTCGACCCAGCCCAACCCTTCACATGTAGTTATTGCGTTTGTCGTCATCTATGCTTTATCACTTTACTATAAGCAAACCAACATGGACCTATGGTATTGAATTGTGGCTCTTCCAGTAAATCGAATCTAGAAATTCTAAAAAGATTCGAAGCTAAAACACTAAGAAAAACTATGCAACGCACCATGGTACGTGACAAACAAGACGATATACGGAGACCTCGACATCGTCCCGCTGGAGGAAGAAATCGCCACGAAGACCTAGCAACCAGAGAAGATTGTACAACCACCCAAATCACCTCTCAACAAGCCTTCGAAGATAACAGTGAGCATTTGTATAGGCTGAAGAAAGGAGATATTTTAGATCTGCCATACCGATTTTGTAAATGAAATTTTTTCAATGTCATATAAACGTTCACCGGTCGGAATGTATCTGTTGACACCATTTGCTTATTGTTCCGATAGGAACAGATTGTAAATTACGCAGAAAAAAAAGCTTTATCATTTTGGCTTTCAGGTCGAAACGCGGAGAAACCACCAGTCTCGAAAATCTCGCGAAAATCGTTCTCTCTCTTCTGATTTGTAGTTAATGCAGCGTGATCCGAGTATGCATTTCGAGGGAAATTGTAAATGACGCCGTAACGCATATTTTATATTTCTATCTAAAATATTTAAATACCCACCACTGTATATCACACTGTATTGAAGATTTAGAACGTCAGTTACGCTAGCTCTGGGTATATATCGCACAGATACTTTTGAGGTTATAATAAGTATCGCATTAAACGTAGAAAAGTGACACAATTCAAAACTCTTCCTTTTCAGAACAGTTCGAAATGAATGAATGTATGATGAATGATGAATGATAATGATATGATGAATGATAATATACTCTGCCACGCTAATATATTGCCTTTTTTTCATTGTTTTCTTTGTAACTTGCTTGCTCAACTAATTTGCCAAAATCCATTTTGTAAATTGTAATTTGCTCTTCTTTATTGTAGTATTAACTTAAAAACATCGGTTTCACTTTTCTCTGTTTCGTGGTGCACATCTTTCACGCTTTCTTAAAATCAGAACATCCATTGAGCCCAGAAGTAACAGGGCAAATTGTCTGTCGTACTTAATGCGCAAAAAGGAAAAGGTTTTGAGAACGTTTGTTGATGTTACCATTATGTATTATATTGTAAACATTTTGTTCATAGCCTCATTTGATTCCTTGCCTCCAGATTGCTTCATGTTTTGTTCATCACTGTACTACGGAGACACCATTAAATAAAGCAAAAACAAGCTATATGATGACGAGTAAACTAATTTACATTCCTTTTCATTAATTAGTGTATAGGGTACCATTATCTTAGTTAAGTGTTCCACAAACTTCTGGTGCCACAAGAAACACCGATTATCTGTTAGAGAACGACCATTGTGAAGTAGTTGAATACGGCGGCAAAATCTCACTTGTCCAATGTCGATATGAAGATTGTAAATAAATGAAGGGGAAAAAGATTGTTTTCTTGAGAGAAAAAAAACAACACATCCAAAATTCAAAAAAGGTAATATATGATTAAAATGGCCATAGGCATGTGTGTAATAAGAAAACAGTTTAAAGTTCAGCATGCCTTTATTACAAACAGCCCTCAAGAATGATTCATGTTCTCTTATGACATGGATGACGCATAGGATGATCGCGCTATTGGAATGGGTGTGGAGTACTTATCTAAGGAATAAGAACCATGAAGAAAACAAATAATGAGTAAACGCGATTTTAAAATATCCATTTGTCCATTTTATTGATTTGAGATTATATTCGGTGTAACGTTTGAAAATCATGATATTTATGACATACATAAAAACGTATTATACATATGACGATCTACTATGATTCATTGTATGTGAGGATTGGTGCAAGAAGAGCAAATGACAGTTGTTGGTGATTTTCAGTTTGTATAGCCAATGTGTGCTTTCAAGCCCCTTTCAGTGTAACAAAGCCAAAGTCAAAAGTTGATCCTATTTTCTGACTTCACTCTCGATCTTTACATCGGCCTACGATCCTTTTGTCATTTCGATGGTGTAAGAAACGCCAATGTGAACTTAGCAAATTAAACATATGCAATACTCACCGAGTCTTGCAGGAATATTTTTTTACAAGAACAACTTTGAATAAACATTTACGGATCTAGATGTAATAAAGAAGGTTCTGAGAAATCTCAGTCAAGTAGCTTTAGAGCCTATCAGAAATAACTCTCTTCCAATACCATCCAACAACTTCAAGCATATTAAAGTATCTCAAAATCTTCTATCATTCATACATCGAACCAATAGAATATACTATGAAGCATATCTAAAAATCTTTCATAAACAGACAGAAAACAGTAAAAGTGACAGTAATTCAGACGCCGAGAATTAACAAATTTGACATTACTTTCTTTGATGTTTTATTGTTGAAAGTCTACGTGTCATTTATGTTGTCTTTATAATTAAGACAAATTGTTATAAAAACTAAATTCATGATTTTTTTAATGAGCAAACATAGTTGACAACTGTTCAAGTGACTGTATCACACAACACAATCGTAGATCTCTATTGTTCTTGCATAAGCTATTCTCTCTTTTCAAAATCATTGTAATTGCTTATGGAACTATTTATTGAAGAAAAAAAAATAATACTTCAGATATATTTTGATTTTTACTCCTTAATACATTAAATAAAAGAGGAATATAATACTCTAGTTCATTTCTTCACTCATCCAAGTGAACTATTCCCAGAATTCTCAAAAAGGATCAATGTCATAAAAAAAGGTTTAAACAATTAAAATATAATACAATTGAATTGGCCAAATTTAAATAAACGATAATTTTAAAAACTACCACCTTATCAGAAATGATGAAATACACAGAAGTTGTAGCATAGATGTAATGTTCTGCTTCCCAAAAAATATTCTGTAAAACTTTGAATGTTGACATTGGACCTTCATGCAGAAGACACAGATATAATTACGAACATATTAATAATTACAGTGCGTATGGTCGTGTAAACAGTAACAAGTTTATAGGGGTTTGCCTATTAGAAAACCATGAACTTAACTTCTTGACGCCACATGACTGCACAAGAATTCGTATGAAAATGAAAGACGTCAGTCACCTGTAGGAAGTACACAGTAATTTATTATTTATGTTGTGATGACTAATGCTCGCAGAAGTTAAAAGAAATCTATGCAACAATTTCAATTTTGACTAAAAATGCAAATATTAGATAGTTTTATTCCGCCTAATCGCATGCCACGTACCGACTAAATTCTCATACTCAGTGCGTCATTGCTTGCTATTCGGCTGACGTCATGTGATAGCAAGGCTCCCACGAAGAGAACACCTGCCTTTAAACATTTGCTATTGTGGTTTCTGGAACAGCGACATTTTTAATATTCTTAGTTTTTGCAGTATTCGTGAACGTTATATGATTTTCGTGCATTGTAATACGAGAGCATTTCATTTGTCGTTCTTTATCCAGTGTGCGTTTTACTTTTTGGAATAATATTGATGGCATGGCATTTTTGGTTCTGCAGACCGGTAGTTTATTCTATACATATTGACATTTGGGGTTTGAACATTAGATCTCATATTTATTATATTTTTCGTTAAAATTTTAACCAATTTAATTGCTTAGTTTTTAGTTTACAAAACTTTGCATACAATGACAATAATAAAACATTAGCTAATAGTTCATAAGACTTTTATTTTGAACGGTGTCCGTTTTCCTAATTTTTTCATAAAAGTTTTAGCCAGAAAAGTACCCGTGTCATTGTCGGTAGAGAAACTGGGAGTGGTCACAGACACTCATCTCTTGCCTAAGGATCTGTATTCTCGACGCTGAAACTACATACATTTTGCTCAGCTAGGCAGTTCCACCCTCTTCCTCTTCTCATTTATACAAGCGGGAGCGGCTGCAACTCCCAATGTGACTCAACGTGGAGTGCGGTAGTGACTTGAGAATAACCGATGGAGAAAGTAATTTTGCAATCAATGGTAGTAAGTTAAGTAGTATATATGACAAATATCATCGAAAGTTGTATTTATTAAAAATAATTTCTATTATAACTTTGAATATAACAAAATCATGCAGTAATTAACGTGTATTATTATATAAATATTGTCGAATGGGATGACTGTTGATGGGATGAATAATGGATCACCATTTCATTGGATTTTATCCTAACTGCGTTTCACATCAAAGATCATTACATTTTACGGTAAATATTCCTTCGTGATCCCAAAAATTCAAAGGCGAAATAACAAAAGTAAAATTAATACCATAAAACTAATTTTTCGTAATTATATACTGTCATACCGACTCAACACAACCAAAAGAACGAAATTTCATCTATAACGGTTGGCGTTTGCAAATTATTCTAACATTCCCGTCCGTTAGAACAATCAAAACAAATTAGTTGTAGAGAAAGATGGCAAATGAGTATGGCATCTACATTTTCTAAGAAACATTGTATCTTATTTATATTATTTTGCTGATACAAAGTCGTATAATGAATTGGATTGAATAACTCACGACCAATATCGGACGTGATTGGCTATCGCCTCTCTTTACAAACTTCTACTACGTTCTTTATTTGATCTATACAGGCTTAATGGCGTTAGATAGATTTTTTATTTTTCCTGCAGGTAAGTTTATGCAACCTGGCGGTAGAACGCTACAATTTACATGCTACAATTAGATTAAAATACAATGTAATTATTTTAAAACAATAATAATGATAATAATAATAATAATACATTACCTGTTTTAATAAGACTAACTTACTAATTACTCAAGTTTACAAATATCATTTGTAAATTTTACTTTTAAATCTTTGAACACCTAGGGGAAAGGGTCCCAAGGCTATCGAAGGCAACTATTTCAGTCCGTTATTGTTTTATTTGTAAAGGAAAACTTTCCAACATCTGTTCTCTATGGTCTGAATTGAATCTTATGTTTGTGATTCCTTCTACTTAAGTATGTGGGACTACTGAATCGGATGCAGATATCTTTCCAAGCTGGAAAACCGGCATACGCTTTGTACAGGGCACAAAGTTTTGCCTTTGCCCTCCTGATGTCTAGAGTATCCCATTCTACTTTCTTCCTATTGCTTCAAAAATTTAGTTTACACGCTCTTCCCTGTACTCTATTTAAATATTCTTTCTGTGATTTTCTATAAGTGTCCCAAGAAACCGCTCCGCATTTCATTAATGGACGAACTAGTGAGAAGCTAATTCTCTCGCAGTACTCTTTTTTAGTTCTAAGTGTGTTTTTGTATTATCTTAATTTTTATTTGTTATTTATTATTTATTTATTGAACATTAAAAAATAAAAAAATGTGACTTTAAGGAGAAATTAAGTATATATTTAGGATCTATAAGTAAAGAAAGCCACATCTCAGAAGTGTCTCAATAAAAACTGAACGAAAACCCTGATAGAAATGAGAACATATATTCAGAAGTTCATTACAGTAGTTATAGACACATATAACCTCGCATAACACACTGAAGAAGTCATTAATACATTAATATCATTTTTTATTTCAAAATCTTCCTATTGATAAAATATTTTCATTTGTAAAGAGGCAAAATAGTTTCATGGCCTCGGTGATATTTTGTGATTAAATATTTAGTATTTGATGTTTCGCTCTTTACAACTGGAAATTAAAATAACTTTAATCGGAAAATACGAATCTATTTCAATAGTATGTTCTGCTAAAAACTAGCAATCATACTTCTGGTCATTCGAGTAAGTGTACACATGTACTCTTATATACTATTGATCCATTTACTACTTCTTTTGGCTCTAAAATTATGTTATGAAATTATTATTTTAATATTTATTATTATTTTAAACTATAACCACATAAACATTTAAAAGGTAATTTTTGTCTTTGCATGATCCTCTATAACTTTCAATATCAGTAATTTCAACAACCTCGAGCCACTTATGCCACGTGTGATTTCTGACATTTCACACACAATTCTTTGTAATTATCCATGTTTTGTTTTCGTTTCTCATGGCTAAGTTTATTAATTAATACATACGTTTTTTTGTGATTTCTAGGAACAAGAAATTACGTAAAAAGTAGAAAATGTTTGCCAAAAAACTGTGAAGTAAAAGGAATTAGAATTTTTTTGCTTCTTCTTTCAGTGTTTTAATAGACTTTCGTTTATCCTCCATGCATTTCTAAACTATAAACTATTAATGATTAATAATTTATATTAATTATTATTTACCAATAACTACTTTCATTACTAATTTACTGCTACAACTAATTATTATTATTTACTAATATAATTAACATATCCCTGTGTAAACACTTATTTTGAACGTATACATGAATTATTAAGTACTATAAATCTTCCTGAAAAATGATTTTGCGAGTATATATGTAAAATAAAAGTGTGTTTGAAGAGCTAAACGTTATTTTGTGTTTGCTTGGATTGTTAGCAGGAAGAAATAAAAACAAGAGTTTAAAAATAGTGTTAGTAAGCTACTAGATGTAACAGAGTTTAATATTTTAAAATAATTAGATATTTTTCGTAGCCTATTAACGGAAGTAGTTCAGATTTCGCAAAAGCGTGGAAATTTTTCCTAATAATTACTAGATACCTTTTACGTTTCGTCAATGGCATATTTTCATTCAGTTAATTATTAATTTACATTTCTTACATAATTGATGTAGATTTTAGAAATAGTTAAATTTAAAAACATCATTATTTTATCACCAAAATTTAAATTTTTTTCTCCGTAGAAAAAAGCAAACTGTTTTCGCCCGACACAAATCCAAGGATTGCAAGCCCGCTAGTAAAATATGCAAAAGGCGCACGTGCTCGCAAGTAGCTGCGCCTAAAAACGCAGAAGTGCAGAGCCGAGGACCGAGGACCGCAGACAGCGGCTGCACGTATCGATCTGTGTGGTGCTCGGTGGGGGCGCTGGGGCCACAGTGCAGGCGGCGCGGGGGCGGCGCTGCGTACGGTGGCAGCGGTGGCGGCGGGATGGTGGCGGGAGCGGTACGAACGCAGCGGCTGCAGAACTCGGAGAGGCCTATGCGGCACACGCCGCTCTAGTTCGGAGGACTGTGGTGGATTATTGGTTTCCGGGCGCGTCAACAGCTGTGGCCATTAGTCCCGGAAATAGAGTGCATGTAACGGTGGTTACGGTGTTTTTCTCAAGAGAAAAGTGACATCAAGATCCGAACGAGTTACATAGCTAGGTTGAACTCAGCCGCTTACTGGAGGTGGATTCTAGCGGCCGACTGCTCTGATCGGCAGTTTTCCCTGGTTTCTTTGATCAACACCAGGCGAATGTCGCAATAGTACCGTAACAAGCGGGCCATATACCATGTGCGATCTTTCTTTTCTCTTTTGTCCTATTCCTTGTCCTAGTCTCACCCCTTACTTACACCCACTTACACTCACATGCACTACACTACGACACATATCGGCAAACCAAACTGGAGCTTAGAGCTTTTCCCGTCTGTAGTGGTACTTCGCTGATGGGGAGATACCTGGGTAGGAAAAACTCTCACAAGCTGGCAGTAGATGGGCGCTGGATATCACCAACCAGCGGGAGAACAACTCCGCGAAATCCCGTCTGACGCATGATCTACACATCTGGCATTAATGACCTTAGCAGTTAACGCGCCCCGCAACGCGAAATAGTCCATCAATCAATCCATCGCCGACTTGCACTTCTGATTATTGATTTACCCTTTTAAATGCCCTGAGACAAACTAAATTTTGGACTTCCTACATAGTGCATATATGTGTAGGTAAAGATGAGGATAGGGTAAAGAAGAGGAAGAAAACATATCGCGCGGTTTTGTTAGGCTTCTGCTCAAGCATTCGCTTGTTGATAGGAGAAATCGATCGACCTACCGATCATAAAACTATCGTTCAGATACCACCACTACCGATCCGAGCAGCCGGCCGCTAGAAGTATTCTCCATGCACCGGCCGAATTCGACTTAGCTACAATGCGAGTTTCGAGGATCCGCCATCGTTGTGACTGGTCCCTCTCGGTCAGCGACACTCCAGAGGCAAGTTGTTGCCCTGCGTTATCTCAGTCGGCCACGAGGACGGCGAAGCGAAGTGAAGGACAGGGAGAGGCGGTGGCAAAAGCGCGCTCGTTGCGACGCGAGGGACTCTTGCCTGCGGTAGTGGAGAGCGGGGGGG
>BOPP01000071.1:2084282-2109185 GCA_017312745.1 Gryllus bimaculatus | reverse complement strand
GAATGGTGATTACTTTATAGTAAGTGTATGAAGTGCAAAACTCACAAACAATGTAAAAGTGTTAAGTTTCTATTTTAGTTGATGCAAATAGAGAATAGTTTTGAAACCTAATTTCGCTTCCAAGAATTGTTGAGTAGTTTAGTATTTATTAAAATTGGTTTGTATCCATCCGTGTCATTTTCGATACTCATTGAAATGAATTCTAATACTTTTAATGCATAGTACGGAAAGTCAAAAATTCAAAGCAAATACTGTTCTATTGTGTACTGTATTGTGCTTGATGTTCTGGTAAGATATTTTAATTCTGAATAATAATTTTGATTCGAAGAGTGTTTGTTATTTGAAGGGGATGCGCCCTTTCCGGGCATCCATAAGTGGTTTTGTTCTATTTTCCAAAAACGACGGAAACAACAAAATATTGGTTGGTGTCGTTTATTAGAATAGTGTTCGGGACTGTTTGTTGAGAACAAAACAAGGCGAATTATTGAGTTGTTTAGTATTCATTAGGATTTATGTGCCTTCATCCGAGTGTTTTTCGATATTCAGTGAAGTGAGTTGTATTTTTTGGGGGGTAGAATGGGAATATAAGAATTTTACAAACAATATTGTTACGTTGTGTAATGTATTGTAGTTGATATTCTGTAAAGACATTTTAATTTCCAAGGATAGTTTTGCTTCGAAGAGTGTTTCTGTATTTCGACGGAGATGCGCTCTTTCGTATCACAAAAAAGTGGTTTTGTTCAATTTAATAAAAAAAAATCACTGTTGGTGTCGTTTATTACAGTAATGTACGGTTCGGGTTTTTGGTAAAGCTCCGTACATATTGTTGATTGGTTTAGTTTTAATGAGGTATTATTTGTCGCCAAAAGTGTTGTTTTTTGACAGTAGTGGAATGCATTATTAATATTTTAGGGGAATGTTAGATATTGAAAATGTAAAACTATATTGTAATATAGTGTATCTATTTGTGGTAATTTATGTGTAAAAAATGTGGATTGGCTGAATATTTTTTTCTACAAGACGTATTCTTACTGGTTGTTATTCCGGGATTTCGAGAATTTTTTTTAAATTTTCGTAATAGCAACAAAATTGATGTTTATGTATTTGTAAATAAATAGCGCAATATTTTGTGTATTAAGAAAATATTTTTTGGTCATTTGGCTTCACTAGCTTAACAATTTTTCGGCACAATTTTGCAAAGCCAACAATTTTTGGAAAAATCTTTGGACGAACAAAAATAATTTTTGGCTATTTAGAAAGCAATTAAATAGCCTAAAGTTGTGGGTATAGGGAAAATGTATTTTTTGAAAATGGATTTGCCAGCTTAACGGACGTGTGCGGGAGGGTGTGTGTAGGCGTTCGCCAAGTTCACTATTTCGAAGGACCTACCATGTTTCCGTCAAAAGGGAAGAACCACCATTCTACAGCATTAAATTTTCAAATTTAACTTTAATTTTATTTGTATTATCCCCCATCCAAACAAAAGAGAGTTCTAAGTGGCGAAGATGTAAGTGTAAAATTTATAGATAATCTGGAACTTATGTCGAGTTTTTTTTGTCTTACGAATATGATCCTCTTGAGTCATTATCTGTCTTGTTCCGTTTATGCCAATCACGCCGCGCATTCGGTTCTCGTGTGACTCACAATTGGGTTGTATCGTCACGCGCGTTGGACGTTGACATGCATACCATGTAGGACGTCATCCGAATGTCAGAATTTTGTGTTACCCATCGGCCGTCCGACATGTGATCAAAATTAGGTCACAACTGTTTTCTAAAAGCAGTGTGTTCTCAGAATTCAAAGTAAACTAGCTTAACCTTTGCAATTACGTTGCAAAAAAAAAGAAAACTTCAGAAAAGTTTCATAGATAAAGCAGAAGACAGAAGAGTGCTGTACTTAACGGAAAATGAAATCGCCAAAAATTTATATTACTAATTTCCAAAGCGCGGATAAATTGAAAGTACATTATGCAGCATTGTGTCATATGAGAGATGTGTATAGTTCGATACCCAAGGAAAATTTAAAAACAGTGAAACAATTTCGATTTTTACTGAAAATATAAATATTTGATTGTCTTAATCCCCAATTTCTCATATTGCGCGTACCAATTCGCATAATATGTGGGTCATTGCTTGTAGTAGAGTTAATGTCATGCAAGAGAAAAGCTCTAAGGATGAGGCTGCTTGTCATTAAATATTTGCCATACACGTGTGGTTTTATTAAATGATAACACCTTTGATACTTTTGGTTTGTAAAGAACGTCTGTACTGAATTTGTACTATTCTGTTATTTCAGTATTTGTGAGAGTCGTTTTTGTTAAAAGTCATTATAGTACGATGGCAGAAGAAAAATAGTACTATATCTGAAAAGAGCTGGATATCCGTCCTCAATATCCCCTAAGCTTCCTAATACATCGAAAACGTAGAAATTGTTGATATATCTATTAAAAATAAACTAATGATATTCATTGATTCGTCGCTGCGTTTAAAATACTGTAATTGTATGGAAAATATATTTTCTAATTTTGTGAGCATTCGTAGTGAAAGGTAAAATAAACAGTAAAGCATATTTAGAATATAACGTTGATGAAGATGGAACTGCACATGTGATGACTTACGTCCAAAGTACGGCTAATACTCGTATTAGGAGTAACCGTTTAATTTGCACATTAGCTAGACGGTGTAAGCAAAGCAAAGGTGTATGACGGTGAAAGTATCATTTCGTTCATATGACTTTAGCACTGACATTAGAACAAAAGCGTTCGCTGAAGTCAGGCGTATCGTGTGTTCGCAAGAATATTGTTAGCCTCATCGTAACTCAGAAGTGCTTAGCAAAGAGTCAACGGAGGTATGTAGTTAGGTATCGCCGTTTACAACTGATTGGGACTTGAAACCTCACACCTCGTCTCTAACTAGACTTAGAAATTTCTCACCAGTAATGTGATTCATGTTTATCACATACTATTTGTAATTCCTAGTCACCATAATTTACTTCATATACTTAGCCACCCGATGTTGGCTAGTATGCGCTTATTCCCTTGAATTCCGATGAATGGTTTGAAGCTGTTTCTAATAAGGATTTTATCAAGACATTTTAGAGAATACGAAAATCATCTAGATAATTCAGAAATTTGCCAGTTTTAGTCATAGCACATAACCACATATTGGTATAATAACGTATATATATATATATATATATATAGGCATACACATTTGCTTAGGCACGTTTGCATAGTACTGCATGTAAAAGATCTTCAAACCTAAAAGTAGCCCCTGAACTAAATTGAAATCGCTTACCCGAGTGATACGTTATTTCTCCGCCGTATGGTAAAAAGAGCGTAGTGAAATTTGCATGGTCAGGCGGAGGAGTGAGGTTGATGACCTGAGTTTCGCCACGTAAAATAAAGCAGGCATTGAAAATTGAAATGTATTGAATTAGTGTTCTGGAGCGCGGAAAGAATAACATAGTTGCCGGGTATGTCGGGCTTTCGAGTGAGTGTAAATCATTCCGGGTTCGACAAACTAGTCATTAAGATATTATTACCGTATGTGTAGTGCATGTCCCCCAGGCCGCTGCAGATTTTCTCCTTTATTGGAACATGAGATCCAGCACCTACCTACATGGAGCGCGGCGGGGCGCGGCGGGTCACGATACAGTGCCTTTTCTTCTGGATAGCATCCAAGAGAAGCACTGTGTTTCGTGGCGAACGAAGTAATTTATAGCTTAAAAGAAACGTACGCGGAACTATTTCTCTGCATAATCCCTTCCTTTAGCGAAGCGGTGACCGGAACGTGAAGTAATCAGTTTGGTGAATGATCATTAACTTGCAATACATGCCAGAGAAAATCACATTGGCGTTTTATGCTCTTAAGACTTAGACCACCCTGCATAACCTTCGATAACAATTTTGCTCTTATTTTATGCAAATAATCAGAAAATATTAGGAGTTATGATATTACAAGACTGATAACAATTTTGAAATATTTCATTTTACATTTTGATTAATTATGAATAATTGTATCTACACTCGTAAAATAAATTTAATATTATAGCATTTCAATTTTGTCAACTTATGTGACAATTGATTATATATTTAATCAAACTCTCGGGCAAGTATTGAATTAATTGTCTTTATAACGTATAAATTATTATTTAATTGTTGCTTTCAGTAGTAAGATGCGTAGTTGATTTATTTATTGAATATATTTAATTTCAAATCGTAACGGTTTCATATGTTTTCTTTTAATTTAGGTGTATTGAAACTTGACTCTCCACTCTTACAAATTAAGAAGTGGGAATTTCCTGTTTGTTGATGTGAAGAAAATTGCTTTCGAACGAATATAGATTCCAGAGAATCGGCATGAAGTAATTAAACTCAGATAAATATGATTATGATATTTGGTTCAAATAAATATGATCTGATGATTGGTCATGCTATTTACTCCAAACGGAAATTAACAATGTCATTGCCATTTCCCGTTGGGGGCATTCTTTGACATCTTATTTCATCCCCACAAAAATATTTTTTTTTATTCTTAGTCAACTTAAGGAGACACATCACAGCCGGGATAGTTTTTGATGCATCTCCCTAGGTTACGATAGTTCACCAAAGAGCAAAAAAACAACAACATTACTTTTCAACGTTTTTGAAAGGGATACATAAAACTCTGGTTTATAGGCAAAAGAATATCCATTTTTGCATGCTTGTGTAGTTGAAAGTTTCTTTCCGTAACGCATTGAAAACGTGACGGGACACCACTCGACGTCAGTATTTGCGATTGGTGGGCCACACCGTCGATTGATCTATTAATGTGTTTCCGGGAGCAACTTCTTCTATGGTCATTTGTCCAGTAAAAGTAATGCATGCTATTATTACGTGGGATACCGGGTTTCTTCCCTCGCTTGATGGCAAAAACAGAAGCCGAACTAGACTTGAATTTGCGGGGTTTTCCCTAGTCACATATCTCCCACCAGCGGGGTACCTCCCTAGACGCGAACGTGTAAATGCATGGAAGGGGTTTCGTATAGGAGAAGGAATAGGAAAGAAAGATCGCTCAAGATCTTTGGTCTGCATTCCTGTGGGTACTTCTAGGGAATCAACCTAGTGTAAATCGGTAAAACAGTCATTCAAAGCGGCCTCCCAGTCAGAGACACTGCAGTGGCATCAGTAGTCCACCAGGCTATTATTTTTTTCTTACTTATGCTTTAATCTGCCCGATTAGACGTAACAAGTCTCAGTGTGAACAGCCACTTCACCTCAGTGCGGTGGCTTGACACATTGCCACCAATTTTGGGGATGCACGCATTAGCATTACGATTGGTAAGCTATTATTTAAATATCAACACATACTGCGCGTGCTTCGCATGTGATCAGAGACGTGTATTATGAGATACGCTCTGCACTGTCTGTGTGGTATTTCAGGTTGGCAGCTTTGTGTGTACATATATATTCGCTTAGAAATCATGCACAAATATTTATCTCTCATTATTCATCTACCATTTGTGTAGTCATCTCAAGTGTTGACATTTCTTTTAACTATTTTTTACAGGCTACTAATTATTTGAATGTAACGATAGAAGTTTGCTGGAATGTATGACAACATAGCTGACTAATTCAGTGTACTTGAAAGAGAACTCTCAGCCAAAGACAACAAAGAGCTGATTGTTCGAAATTAATTCAACTACAATTTTTTTTGTAGATACCAATTTACATGTAATAGTTTCACTATCGTTAAATTGTTTACAATTTGGAAAAAAGTTATGTTACAAAGGTATTGGTTTATTAGTGTTTCAACCAATGAGAGTCGCAAACCAATAAGAGGGGATGCGGACAGCGACCCTTTCCTCAGCGCAGCTTTTGTTGTCTATTTTTTAATTATGGAATTGGTATTTCATCGTTTAGGACTTTTATTATTCTCGAATCTCTGAGCTAATTTTCTCGACTGTCATGGGATGTTTTAAAAAAAATCGGCTTGCCCATAAACAAGAGAGAGAGAGAGAGAGAACGAATATGTTTTTGAAACAACGTTGTATATGTTGAACTAGTCCCTTAAATAAACTAGTGGAAATGCGCGGCATACCGAAACTTTTACTCCTCGAATTGTTGTTACTCAACAATTAAGTAGTTTTTAAAATAAGTGTATGACATTATTAAAGCATCTACAATTGAATGAAATTAGGTAGACAATATTCAAACCACAAGAATCAATATGGTTGAAAATTGCTTTGAAAGTGGGGATTAATCCTAAAATGTCGAGCAGCAATGATGTACATCGCAAATTAAAGATCTGTAAAATGTTTTTGTAGAACAGTTAGAAAAGTTCTACGTTTCACTATTAGGAAAATTAAAGACCTCAATAACATAGTTTTATTTGCTCAGTATTAAGTCTTGAAAATAAATGTAATCAGGAAAATGTACAAATTATGGTGCAATACAATCACGCATTACTGTGAGCACAAAGCTGTTTCTAAAAATGCAATTGAAATGTTTTATAGTCTCCAAATTCTGTTCTACTAAATTTCAAAAATCCTCCTATTTCTCTTAACTTTAAAATGTAATTCTCCATATGTAAATCACATTATAATCACTAATTTTTAATATAAAACACATGTCAGACGAATTCATAGAACTCGCTATTTTTATATTGCTAGCAATAAATAACATTTTCCACATGTTTACTAGAAAAGAAAATGTTGAATGCTTTCAATTGATCGAACTAGAACAATAAAATAATAAAGAAATGACAATAGAACAATAAAATAATAAAGAAATGACGACTGAAATGTGTTCATTCTATTCATTTTATGATTTTATTACAAGTTAAGGTTTATTCCACATAATCGGTTAATAATGGCAAACAATAGAGCATCTGATGCCCATAACTTTCCTTTAATCACAAAAGTAGATTGAATAGAAATCTCAAACTTCTTTGTAAAAGTAAAGTGTTAGCGTTTTAAATATAAATATATTTTTAATATTCTACATGTCAGAGGTTTTATTGAAAATTGAAAATATATCATACTATACCATAAATGCTTAAAAACTTTATTCTATCTCGAAAAAAAAATAAAGAAAAAAATTTCAGTCATTTTACAGAAGTTTGAAAATGTTGCAGGGGCAAATTAGAGGGCCTCCCCAAATGAAATTATAAGCATAATCTCCGATATGATACAAGTAGATTTTTCTCCTGACGTAGTTTCCAAGCTCAGTAGCTTCTAATCTGACAAATCAGTGTAAAATTTATTCATCCACCCATCCTTCCTCATAGACACCCGATGTTCGATTACAAAATTGCGTGTGACTCCTCTCCACCTGTACCAATTTTAAACATCTTTCAATCAGCGCTAATAGATGATAACCCTGACGTATGTGCAGAGTTACAGCTCCAAAGAATCAGAAGCACGAATTTTACGGTCAAAACTTTGAGATTTTATGATTGAGATGATTCAAATACTCCTTGCACTAAAGAATTGAGAGGAAAAGTAAAAAGACTATGCAACATTTATGTTCCTGCGTATAGGGGTGCAACTAAAACGCAAATGTACAGGTAATTTCAAATGGAAAAAATAAAAAAAAACTTCCTCAAAATGTTAGCAATAAATAATTATACTTCCACTTAGAAAATATTTTTTGTAATTTTTAATTTTGACGCAGTTTGTACATCACCGGAAATGTATGTACATTTTCATCTAAAACTAGATATAAGAAGGTATCGTGTCCAGATGTATAAATGGTACTTGCTTCGCCTTTTCTATTTTTTGTCATATGACCGTCGAAAAGACGAAGATAACTGAGTCTTAATTATGTTCCATATATTTGATGACTTGTTAGCCTTTTATACGTGAAGTTCTTCTGAATGACTTATACTGTTGTGATTTCTTATGGACTCGGCCATTAGCCCTCTGCAGACTCTTAAGATAAATACATTAATATGATTTATATACAAGAAACATTTGAGACATTATAAATTAAAATTTAGTGTTAGTTATAATACTATATAGTGGTTATATTCAATAGTTTATAATGAGAAAAGACTCATCGATTTATGTCTATGGAGGATTGAAACATTCTCTTGGAAACTTTCTTTTTAATCTTTTAAATTTTAATCTTTTGCTTCACCTATGAGAAAGTGAATAGCTGAAGGGATCTTAATATTTTGGGATAGAAGTTTACGGATAAGAGGGAGAAACAGTCGGGGATTAGTGTAATGCCAAGTTCACTATGTAACTGTGCATTCGGAATGTACCAGAGTGCTTTTGTGATGGTGCGTAGGAATCTATTTTGATAAATTTGGATTTTGTTGGTGTTTGTTTTGACTGCGGCAGCCCAGACTGGGGAAGAATAGGAAATAAGTGGTAGAATCATTGCTTTATAGAGGTGAATAGCAACATGTAGTTGTAGGGGGGATGATTTTTTGAGAATCAGATATAATTGATGGACTCTACTAATCGCTAGCGCTATTCGGTGTTTTATATTTTGAACGAAAGCCTTTATCGAACAGAACTCCATGGTATTTGACAATTTTATTGCGGGGGAAGCAAGGTGATACTTTGCGATTGGTATGTGAGATATGGGGGAGATTGGTATACGAAGGGTAAATATTTGTGTCTGGCTTTTATTAGGATTTATTTCAATGAGCCATTTTTGGTCCCAGTTGGAAAATAATGTGTGGTGATGCTGCAGATCTTTCACGGCAGATTGAAGGAAGGAAGAAAGAAAGAATGGAGTACTGTATCATAAGCAAATGGAGCCATTGCAGTATTGTGGGTGATTGATATATCCGACGTGAAGCCATTAAATAATGTGGGAGAGAGGGCGGATCCTTGAGGTGCTCCTTTGATGGTGAAAGGTGTGGAGAGAACTCTGGGAAGACGGGAAAATGTTCGGTTGGTAAGACAGCTTTCAATGACGCATGAAAGATATAATGGAGTACCTACACTGCGGGGTTTGAAAATTAACCCTGGGTGCCAGACGGTATCGAAAGCTTTAGCTACATCTAGAAAAACTGCTGCGGTATACTTGTGTTCATGAAATACTTCGATGGTATCTTCAATTAGCCGTAAGATTTGATGATACGTGAACAAAAGGGGTTGGAATCCAAACTGATGAGGTGGTATGGCATTGGCTGAGCTGAAACAAAATTTTAGCCTAGAGAGTATACATTTCCCATTGTAGGTAGCAACCTAATCGGGTAACAGATCATTTTGAGCTTTTCCTGGCTTTAGAATGGGAATAATATGGGCGTGTTTCCATTTATCAGGGAAGTATGTTTGTCTTAAAACGGTATTAAATATTGCTGTAATATGTACGATTACTACAATGACAAGGCGGTTTAATAACAAAGTTGGTATTAGACCATGGCTATTTGATAATTTTGGGTTGCTAGTGGACATTCAGGAGCTGTTATTAGTTCTTGAATATGATGTGGTGCTAATTTTGAGAAGGGTAAGAAGTAAACGTTGATGCAATATAATTATTCAATATATCGTATTTTTCGGAAGAAGAAGAAGATGCTTTTCTAGTAGGAATAACAAGGTGGGTAGATTGGCAGGTTTGCGCGAAAGTTGTCGGGTTATGTTTCATAGTGTATGATCAGATGGGTTGGCCGTTTTGAGTTTGAAGATGAATCTTTTGCGCATGAATGGACGCCAAAAGTTGTCTGTGAATTTTAGTTTTGAAGTTTAAATAATATTTTCGAGATATATAAGAGAGATCGATGTCTCAAGCAGTGAATACGAATATATATCTTAAAATTTATCAGTTTTGTCACTACAGGTGGTATTGCTGGAAGCGAAGTGTGTTGATGGGCTGTGGGTGCCGTTACGTCGAGGGCATCTAATATAGCGTGAGTGAGTCAATGTGGATTTCCTGCGTAGTTTGGAGTAATGGCCTTGGAGGTAATGGCTTTGAAGATGTGCAACTATCATATGATAGTATGGTTAGTTGACATTGTGTAAATGATGAGGTTGAGCGGGGCCAATTTCTTCTGGGGTTGTGTCGAGTGAGAAAAGTACGGAGTGATGATCGGATTGCAGAGCGATATGAATCTTGACTTGAATGTTACAATTAATGATGTTAGAAATGCCGAAATTGAGAGTGCTTATGAAGTAAAGTAAAGCTTGCCTTGACGCGCGGGAGGGATAGTATCTACGTGTGTCAGGAGCATGCATGATTTAATCTTTGTATGTCAGCTAGTAACACATTATCAGCTGGTGAGTTTAGTCTACTTCCCCAAGCAACGTGTTTCGCATTCCAATCACCGATCACTAATGCAGATTGACTGGATAAAATAAGGAATCAATATCACCTGATTTCTGTGGAATATTAGGGGGCTTGTAAATTGAAATGATTATTAGGGTAGATTGACATTTCTGCTGAATCACCACACTAACATTTTCGAAAGTATTATTTATATTTAAAGGTGGATGTCTTATAGAACTTTTTACGAATATGGCGACCTCATCGCTGCACCGTTTTTGCGGTCGGTCATAGCGATATAGAATATAGCCGAGAATATAAATTTTCATCGAAGGGCAAAGATGGGTTTCCTGAAAGCAAGCTACTTGTATTTTATTATGTAAAAAGTGGGGTAGCATATGAATATTAGGTTTAACACCATTTTCATTCCATGAAATGAGACGAAGTGAGGGGTGAGTGGCACTACTTATAGGCATGTTTTATGGATATTATAATTTGAAGTTTGTGAGAGAATAAATAATTTGACTTAGGAGTTTGGAAAATAAATGTTCTTCCTGTTGGGAGATAAACTGTTCCAACTGCAAGGGCTGCCCAATGGGCGGGAGAATAGGCTGTTTGAAAGCATCTTAATATAGCGGCATTTGGTTTGGTATCAATGGCTGTGGAATTATATGACGGGGGAATTTGGGTCTTGAGGCATTGTGATAGGGATGGAAGGGGAAAGTGAGGATATGCTACAGTACAGAGGGGTTAATGAACGTGAATGATGGGGCATTGCTTGTGCGAATAGTTGTCGGATGGGGTAGCGGGATGAGAGTGATTTTCTATGGAGAATTTTTTGATAAATTTCACAGTCGCGGCTAGAAGACCGATGAGCCTGTCTGCAGAGTGAATATTTTGTATCAGTACTAGACAATTCGGCCGTGGCGGCGGCCCTGCACATTTGTTGCAACGAGGCGGAATACCACAGTTTTTTGTGTGTCCGTATATCTGACAACCTCGACGAAGCACTGGCCCTGGTCTGTGACGATGCTCTTCAACCGTGCTTATAGCATTGAACAGTTCTTTTAGTTCATATGTTGCCCTGCTTTCTACTGATTTCGTACAGTCACTGCACACAAAGGACAAGGTTTACGATTAGAATCACTCCGTCTAATAACGGTTATTACAGGTAATTTTTATTTATTTGTTCTTGACATTTCGTAGCGCTACAGAAATAGTAGTTTTTCTGGAGTCTCTGTAGGTATGATAGCATAACCATTTCGTTGACGAGTGCTTATGAAGTAAAGTAAAGTTTTTGACTGTACTTGTTCTGATTTCAGCACAAGGCCCTCTGAGTTTAGTAACAAAATTTTCATAGTTAAGCAATTTCTTAATTTTTTGCAAGAGTTTCATATGAACAGGTGGATCAAAAATAATGATTGGAAGTATCTTAATCGGTTGTGAGGAAGGAGAATCATTGTTGGAGGCACCTTGCTCTGGGTCAGGGTCGGGGTCAGGATCAAGATTGGAAAATCTATTACCGATTGGGATGTTATATAAAGGCACATTTGCACTATAAGGCATGCTGGATAACTACAAGGCCTGTACATACGAAGCTTGGTTATACACTTTATCTTGTAACATTTTGTGTTTTTTTGCTTTATTGATGACAAGGATTTATTTACAAAAATACTTAATGGATTGTGTGTTGTGTTTAAGACGAGATAAGACATTATATTTGAAAGATATCAGAAATGTAGAAATAAATTTCATGGTAACCATTTTCAATGTTTTATTGTTACATAACCCAAATACAAAATTTTCATTTGTCGTAACTCTCCTTAGTGGCTGTATTAGCGCATGCTATCCCAACTCAAATTTCGAAGATATCGGTACGTGTAACATGTACGTGACCAATACATACGAATTCTTGGAGGCAAGTGTATGGGAGGAATCTTTGGAATCGACGGGAAAGTACTTTTACTGCAGTTTTCATTAATTTTAGGGCATATCAATACGACATTAATAAAATAATCTTAGTCCCCATAACACTGAAATGTTCACCTCTGACAAAAGAGAGCTTAAACAGCGATTTGTAGAGGATGCTTTGAGTTGTTTTCTTATCATAATGTACACCAGTGAAAAGTACTTTTGAAAATTACTTTGCCAATGAAATTACGAAGTTGCGAAATGAAATTCGTTGCAGGTCATTTTCCTCTTAGTAAAGCAATGAAAATAAATACACTGCAAAGAAACAAGAATCGCTAAAATAAAGGAATCCAATCGGTGCAATATTTGTTGACAAGGAAAGTTAAGACGGACCGTGACATGTAGATTTCGTTTCTGACTTCCGCCAGTATGCCGTTTGAGTAACCACTTGCCACAAGCAGCGCGTAGCTGCGAGGCGCGCGTGGCGTGGGCAGCGGGGTCAATTGCAGCCGGGCGGGGAGCGAGCTCTTAAAAGAGCGCAGCCGTCGGGCGGAGGCAGGCGGCGATGGCGGACGCGGAGGCGCGGGCGCCGGCGCGGAGTCCCTCGGAGGCGAGCGCCGTTGAGTTCCCGCTGCGCCTCGCGGTGCTGCTGGCGGCCGGGCTGCTGGTGGGCGCTCAGGGCGCGTGCGCAGAGCGCAGGCTCTCTTCTCACCCCCGCACCCACGCCGCGGACCTCCACCTCGTCAGCGTAAGTACCATATTCTGCGCGCGCGTATGTCTTACTTTTTGAAAACCCCAACTCTCCTTCACAAGTGGGTTAAATTACCATAATATCAGGAAAGGTGGCTTAGTAGATGAACTGATGTTACTGTAGTGACTTACTGGGAATTCTACGTTCGAGTCCCGAAGTGACAGGATTTTTAATACTAGCTAGAAAGCTACGTCGGTTTCAGCTGCAGTGTGGAGGAGAATTCTAGCGGCCGGCTGTTATTTATCATTAGTTTTCCGTATTTCTCCGATCAATACTAGACGAATAGCGGAGCAGTACCCAAACAACGGTTCACGGACAGTTTACAATCTTTCCTTCCTCTTTCTTGTCCTATACTCACTCCTTACTTATACATACACTTATTCTCACAAGAACTACACTACCACACTCGACGGGAGCGTACAGCTTGTCCCGGCTGGGAGCTTGTCCTGGTTGCGGAAACCTCGCTAACTGACGGTAGGTGCGATCAGGGTCTCTCCATCCAGCGGGGGAAGATCCCTGCCACCTCGCAAGGAAATAGCATGCACTACTCTTACGGGGACTAATGACCTTCGTATTTTACGCACTCGAAATCACCAATCAATAAAAACAATAGCATATTGTGTTCAAAGAAAGTTGGTAGAAAGAAAAGTAGAGAGTAGCAAAGAAGGTAGAAAATAGGGATCCTAACTGATAGTTTCTCCTCCTCCCCAAACTTTCCAGCAAGTTCTCATTCTCTATCTGGGAACTTTACAAACGGCATCAAACATTTAATGCTTACTCCTATTATTATTATTATTATTATTATTATTATTATTATTTCGGTGCACAGCGTTCGCGCTTTGGGAGGGAGGGAGCTAGAGCTCGCGCAAAAACACTCCGCGTAAATGACTTACTTCGTATTGCTTGCAATGCGGAGATGCGCTCCGGACTGCCGTGGGAGTGGCGGCGAAAGAACGTCTGAGGGCTGATGGGCGCGCTGCTGAAAGGCAATGAGGGGCTGCGTTCTGGCAGCGATCGCACCATTGAGCAGTTCCTCATAAAATAAAAATATTGCCAAATATATATTTCAATCAACATGAATCGAATTCTTCTGGTCGTTGTGGTTCTGAGATCCACTGTTTTTGTGGGTGCAGAGCGAATGGGATGAAATAGCATCCGTTGTTAACATGTAAGATATATGGAAGTAGGTGAAAAACTCTGTATCACATCACCTCAAATACTAAAAAATATAATGATACATTAGATCCAAAAAAAGTGATTTGAAGAGTTGTCATTTTATGAAGGTAATTATTACTTCAAAAATACATTTTTGAAATGTACAATCATTCAATGAACACTTTGTGAATAAATATTTTAGCAAAAATAGGCACCCTGTCTGAAGGATTTTCTTCTTACGGACTGGGTTTATATTCTATAACATCTAATATGTTATATTAAATTCTTTATCCAAACTATTAGCTCCCCAATGACCTGCAACGAATTCTCTTCCCTTCCGAACTATGTATTTTTTCTAACTTCCATCTAATGTCTTATACTTTTAAATATCATTTTTATTTATTTTATTTCAACAATACCCTCTATTTTCGTCACAGTACATACGCTGTAAGAAAATTCATTTGTTGCCGACAGAACCGTCCGTGCGAGGTTGCGGCGATGAAATTTACATAAAGAATATTTATGTATTGTTAATTAATGGGTTTTGGGATTCTACCTACCATTACGAAATTAAAACAACGTTCATCCTTGAAAACAAACAAAAAACGTTATAATTCAGTTCCTGCTTGGTTTCGGAATACAAATCATACATATAACAGTTCTACAACAATAGCAGGAAACAAACAATAACAACACATGAAAACTTTTACCAATTAATATTTCATTTTATTTCACACACTCAATCTCCTTTTGATTCCCTCGTGCACGCATGATAATATACCCTTATTATACTAATTTAAATTACTTAATATCTAAACAAAACTTGATTTTCTCATAAATATTTATATTATTACTGTCTTATTAATCTCTTCCCTTGTTTGTTGGTCCTCTTCACTGTTTGACGTTGAATTGACCATACTTCCCGATTATCAGCAACATATTTCAACGCCTCTTCGGTCATATCCATTTACTGCCTTTCCGTTATTATAGCCATCACGTTTTAATGCTTCTCCTGACCACACACATTTTCATATCCGACTCGCACCATAGATTGAGCAATCTACCTCACGCGTATCTCCCGTCTGATCGTCACCTCGGCTTGATAGCTTGTGCCCCCGGCATGCCACGGCAGTTCATAAACCGCGCTGCTCACTTGTTTAGTTCCAAATGCGCAACATGTTTCTCATTTCGTTTCTTCTTCGTAGCTCTACGCCAATTTTCTCCTACTTCTAATGCCTCCTCGTTTCCGATTCGATTCTCATCCCTCAGCGCCTGGTACTGTTTACTCTTCGACTTGCAAGTCTCCCACACTCTTATAACTTTAATTATTCTCAAGGAAATTCCGCACGTGTCTATATTAAATTTATTATTAAAACTATTTCCACTATTATGCTCGTCAATTTATCCTACTCTACTTTTCTTGAACTTTCGTTATTTATGTAAAGTAAGTGATGCAAATATGGCCAGTGCAGGTAATATGGCCAAGTGGCAGTTATAGCGGACTCATGGGTAATTTTACTTTGCAAAAGGTGCGGTAGAATATTTTATTTTTTTATTTTGTTTATATTATTGTTATTAGTAAGAAAAACTTAAGTTTTCCATCTCGAAATACTTCGAGACAAGGTGTGGTCGCCAAAAAAGAAAAAAGAATTGAGATTTGTTTGAATTTTCCGTAATAACTTTTTAATGTTTGATCTTAGTGCAAAAATAGTTATGTAAATAATAGACTTATTTTCAAATTTAATTTGACTCATACTTATTTAGTAAATCTATATTTAAATGTGGAAATTAGATAAATTCTTAGATGATAGTCAATAATAACCAGGCGATAATATTTGAGTTAAGGGCATTAAGGAAAGGTTTATGAAGCACAGAGAATGTTTCTCCAGAATATATTTTTAGAAAAAATATTACTTTACATTTGTATTGTCGCAGCACACCAAGAATCATTGAAAAAAAACTGTTCCTAACATATTGTTCTTCTCATGTGAAAATGTAGAATATTGAAAAAGGGTATGAGGATATGAAAGGGTTTTTAAGAAACAAAATTGAAAAATGTGTTTCTATTTTAAATAATTTTAATTAAAAATTGTAAATAAAAGCTATAATTATTACCCGATTCCTCGAATACGCAATTTTTGTCAAACAATTTTAGTTGAAATATAAAGGTAGCTCCTCACTTTCTTCACAGATCTAGTCAGTTAATTCCAGTTATGTATGCAGCGTATGTTGAGTAATTTTAATCATAAGGAAAATTTGCAGGCATAAGGCAATTTACTATCGCAAGGCGCGTCTTCTAGTAGCGCGTTCGCAGTCCAGAATGCAAGGCAATTTTCTGTTGTTCTTCCTGCAGGTTGGCCCGGTAACCACTTGTTGTATCCCTGTTGTTCCAACTGAAAACCTGTTTTGCACAAAACATGTATAAAATCAATACTTTTCTGTTATATTTTCTTATCACTAGTTTCTAAATTAGTCAAATTTAACAATGATTCGTTATCTACCGATGGAAGAAACCACGAAATTAAAGGATCCGACTCTTTGGCCTACAGAATTTCTATCAATTTTTAAATTTCAATTCTGTTACATTTAAAAAATGTAGTAATGTTTTATTCAATTAAGTATTTTCCATCCAGATATTTTTGCACCAAAGTTAATCATTTCATTTGAATTACTTGTGTATGAAATGCTGTAAGAAATTGCGTTGAATAAGTTCGGCGTATCTCTCTCAATACATTAATTCGCTGATACCTTTCTTTACCTTACTAATACTTTACTATTTCACCTTTACTTTAAGCGTTTTTACTTCTTTTGTTTAAATATTCCAAATTGTTGATTTGCTGGAGGTTTTTTATTTGTTCTGTAAATTACTAGTAGTTATATGAACATTAATCCGTCCAGTCGAAATCATAAGTTTTCGATCTGCAATTCAACGCCGTTTTTAAAGGTTTATTTACTGATGTTATTCAGTGTGAAGAAGGCACATGCCGTTTCACATGATTAAAGAAAAATGCATACCAAATGCGAAGAAAATCGAAGGATGTATTTTGTCGTGAATGCCTAATAAACAAATTTACAGACTGACAAAATCTCCGACGGTCATATTGAGACAGGAATTGGCTTCCCTCGTTCTATTATTTTGTGCTTCGTTGCAACCGCAGGAGCGGAAACCATTCCGCATTAAAAAAATTAACTGGCACTGTGCCTTAATGTATTGGGAAACTCGCATTAATGACGAATACATGCGCATTGATGACGACGCATGCGAGTGCTCGCGCCAGCAACCCCGAGGCAGGGAAGCGGCAGCTATTTCTCGGCGGCGCTCGCTATTTCACGGGCCCGCAAGCGCCAGTAGGGCAACCCGAGGATTCCAGACAGAGAGAGTGCGTCTGGTGAAGTAGTTTCTACAAGATTGTGCTCTGTTGGTCTGCTTCTCTGATTCGAAAATCTAACTTGCGAAGTAACACTTTCTGCCTTTGAAACGTAAACAATAAGTTATTTATTATAACTTAAATGAAAACGAGATTAGTATTGCAATAATATAGGAAATGCATGACATATTTAAACTGAAACTCATCTTGGGGATAACTTCCTGCAACATCCAACGCTGAGGAAGAGCGGCAGTGGCCAACCCGGCTTACCTTTCAGCGTGACGAACCTGCCCTCCTGCTCGATGTCGCTGGCCCCGAGCCACACGAGCCTCTGGTACGTGGCGCCGGAGGCGTTGTAGGCGAAGGCGGAGGCCATGGCGGTGGCCTCTGCGGAGGAGGCGGGCATGGGCAGCTCCGCGCCCTCTGCCGCGCACGCGTCCCGCGCCTCCGCCCACTCCGCCACTCGCGCCGCCTCCCGGAAGAGGCCCAGCCCCGCCAGCTGCACGTAGCCCGGCGGCGCGCTCCTCGCGGCGCCGGCCCCTGCGGGATGCGCGCCCTTCCAAGCCAGTTCAAACCACTTCACACACCTTTATGACGACTTTATTATACATATTCTGAACGGTTTCTTTTTTAAAATCATTGCGCACACCTTTGTAAACCAACATCTGTTGCAGTTACGTGAAGTAAAACTAGAGTGTTGACTGTACTGAACAAGCTCTGCACGGAGGCCATTTTAAAACAATTTCGAACACTTTAGTGACATAATGATTGTTGCAGTTTAAAATTTAACAATTATACTAATATTGCACAAACTGAAGAAACCCTACATTCCTCGAACATTCATTTATTTCCATCATCTATTAGATAACTGCCGCGAATGGCGTTTTTCTTTAAATGAAATTTAATACAAACAACGCCCACCAAATCTATAAACACACACATTTACAAATGAACCACACTAAGAAATAAATAAAACTGTAACATTCTCCAAACATTAGTAAAATCATTTTCTGAACTTTTTTTAAAGTAAATTTTATATACATTTTTTTTAAATATTCGTAAAGTATACTTATGCAGTTCTTCGTTCCTGCTGGTCCATTGTTTCCCCAAATATACATATATACCATTAGATAAGAAACAAGTGTCAACGTTGAAGTTCTTTATATCCGTATTGTAATCATGTAAGTTTGTTACATATAAAATATTTTTCGGAAATGTAATTTAAAGAATAACAAAATTCCGTACACCTCGTCGATCATCGAATTTAATAATTCACAGGCCTACAAATGAAAACGTTTTAAAATTTGATTTGATAATATCATCTGATATTATCAATTTTATGATTTTTTTGGTCTGAAACTGAAAGTGAGAACAGTTTTTCTCTATTACGTGCACTTCAAATTCAATCTCTAAAGATAGTAGTGATAATGACATAAGAAAACAGAATCAGCTGCCAGTTTTTATTTATTTACTTCATGTTATAAAAATATCAATTACATTATTTTATACTGATATAAGCCTTCTATAGTAAACAATCATGCATATTTAATTGTTATTTTTAAGAAAATGTGATCTTTTCTCTGGAAACGTCGTGTGCGTTTTCAGGAATATGTCTCTCCAGGTGTTTCACGATGTAGCATTCAGCAATAGTCTGACTTCATGTTCACGTTCCACTTACCCTGATAGCTGCGTTCCATCCCCTTGATGTCATGGCGGAACCTTTTCCCTCATTCTTCACTGACGTTCCCCACGTTTTGCGGAAAATAGTTCACATGTGAGTACAGAAGTAAACCTTCAAACTCATGTAGCAACCTACTATTTGACAGCATGTGTTTCACGATCCATCCTTTACGTTACCAAGAAACTTGTCAACAACCTCTTCAAAAGAATTCCAGGCTTCTCTCTCTTCCTTACTCATGATCTGAACATAATGCGGATCTAAGACGAGTGTTCTAGTGTCTGGGCTTACAAAGATTCCTTCTTTTATCTTAGCGTCAGTTTAAGCAGAAAACTTGGATCATAAGTACTTCAAACATTCACTTTCTTTATTGAATTACTTAAAATATTATTTTATCACCCTAGTTTGGTGTAGAAATAACAGCAGGAGTTTGTCAGAAGGCACCAAACATTTTCTAATTACATTTTTTTGTGTACCCTGATTGCTGACCTACGATCATTTTGAGGATTTTCAAGTCTCCACAAATCAGCTACTTATGCTCATTATAACGAATTCGTTTCAGAACTAATGCGAAATTGTCGTATGTTTTCATTAAATGTACCGAATGGCCAACTGGAACTGAAACATAAGTATTGTCATTGTGCAAAAAACAGCTTTTAGACTTCAATGATTCGAGTCATATTGTAACCTTTACCTAAGAAATGTTGACACGGATACGCTAATCGCGCCGGCAAAACCCACTACAAGAGGTAGGAAACCCCGATTTATATGAATACTCTTAGAGAGTTCAAATGTAGTGTCTTTGCCGACCTACGCGGTAGGGGATCAGACGTGACAGGTAACGAGAACGAGGCAAGCGGCCATCAGTCGGGTCGAGATCCAGTGGAAGAAGAATATTGGATCATATCTGTAAATTTAAAGTACAAATTGGATACAGATCATGAATAGAGTATGTAGGTACAGTTAAATATGAGAAGATAATATGAAGGGAAAGAATGAAAGTGTTAATGGACCTCAACACGTAGTGAAACTATTTCGTTTCTGCTTTTTCTAGTACTTGAAAACATTTGATTACATATTTTACTTTTGTACTTTGATACTTCCAATCTATTGTATTTGGTGGATTTAGTAAAATCGTGACGCCATACCCAAGGCGAAAAACTGGAAAAACGATACCTGAGAACGAATAGCACGTGATGCAACGAACAGAACGAGGTATGGTGGACAGCAGGGATTGATGATAAGGAACTCTAGAGGTGGAGACGTGAGTGACTCTTGTATTGAATCGTTGTAGTTATTTTGCTGAGACAAACCGCTAACGGGGAAATCGATTAGAAATATAACAATTCGCGACGCGCAGACGAGTGCAATTCCGCGAGGAGGAAATATCGTCAAGTTCAAGGCGAGCGCTGTGCTTGCATAACGATAATTTGTGTTAGCGTAGAGAAAAATGAGCTCAAAATAAGTCACAGAATTTGATGGAATTGTAGAGAGAAAGAAAGGTAAGGATAAAGTAATTTGTTTGTAACCCTAAAGAGTTGATATTTTGAGTTCTTGTTACTCAATTCTTATGGTATAGGACATAAATAATGTTAAAGAGTTAAGCCAGCAGAGAATAGGACGATTGTAAATTGGTATGAAAGGTGAAATAATTGTATTGTAAACATAAGTATAACGCATTTCAAACAGGCACGCGTGAAATCTTTTCTTAGTTCTATTATTCAGATAGTGAATCTCAATAGAGAAATGTCACTGAGGTTGTGTTACGGCCATAGTATTTAAGAAGTTTTAGACAAATACTTTTGACATTGTGAATATTTAATTCTGTGTTGGTGCAGATTGTAAAATTGTATTTGCATTTAATTGTCTTGTAATGTGTTATTCTGTCAATGTTTTTAGAGAGAAGACCCAATCATTATTTCTCTATGAAGTGGGTTTTTGTGTAAGATTATATTTATTTTTTCGAAAATTTTCTGGATATACATGTTTTTTTAAGACAATACGTCCACGATCCTGTATATATATATATATATATATATATATATATATATATATAATTTATTTTTATTTTGACTGTGAAGTGTGAATTGGTCAACAATCGTGAACTTCTAACTTTTCACAAAAAGAGTGAAAAAGTTTTAATATTCTGCATCATATTGACCCATCAGTCCACAAATGTCTGTACAATAAAGAAGATTCTCATCCTGTGAAAAGTAAGGAACAAAAACTGCTTCGCGATGTCAATACCATTGAAAAAGAAGTAGCTGGTAGTAAATTTTTTTTCAGCCGGGAACAATTAACTGAACAGCATCTTTCGGAAGTCCAAGATCTCTCACTAACTCATTCAACTTCTGTTGAGAAAAAAGCACAGGTTCGTTTGTTGATCTGTCTGATAAACTCACTGTTTCATAATTTTCCACCACACGTGCTTCTCTATCATTTTCCCACTCAATACTATTTAAGTAAGTCAAGCGGGGGCGGAGGAACTGGCAATACAGGACCGTGTGATACCGGACGAATAGCAGATTCAAGATTAGGGCAATTTATCAATTGATGGGGAAGGGAATTGTAATCTTGAACATCACATGGACAAAAGCAACAGTCATCCCCATGGGTTTTTTGCTCCCTCCACATCCTTGGGATAGGGAGTCCTTGGCCGCAAATCAAAAAGACTGTAATTCTCCTTTGTACCATGGGCGAAGCTTTTCTACACAGCCGTGACATAGTGAGAAACCCACACTTTATCTTGATCTTCTATTCTCAAACCAAAATATGCATAAAACACTTTTTTGACGAAATCTGTTATATTACTTTGGTACTTCATGATTGTGTTCTCACCTAAGATAAAACAGAAGTACTCTGGACTGGTAACAAAACAACGATGAGATATTTTTTGAAAATGCACTTTCAAACTTCAGAAAACGATTGTGATCACTTTAACGCAACTATATGACCTAACTAAATGTATTAAATCCAATTGGCACTACTGGACTGGGAGAATGAGTGACAAAGTGGGCTCCAATTTCCAGATATAACCATTTCTATCTTGTCTATATTCAGAAGGAGACTAATGAGAAAAGATAAAACTTACGTTCCTATCTGAACAGAACATTCATTCTCACACATCCTATTCAGGCAGAGTATTACTAGAACGAAAGTGTTTAAAATGTTAGAAATCGTTTAAGAAAAAATATTGGTTACAAATGTAAATATGTGCATATGCTACAAAACATGAATTATGTTTTATGGATTTAAAAAAATCGGTACGTGATGGAGAAGGACAGATTTCGTTTTCGGTTTCAGCACTTCCAAAACATAGAGATTAGCCAAAATTATCAAATACAATTTTTGGTTGTATGCCTCAATGTGCAATTTTAAAATTTGGTTTTTAAAGTTTCCAAGTTTTTTTTAAATTGCTCTTGATCCTATTTCAGATTATTATTATTATTATTATTATTATTATTATTATTATTATTATTATTATTATTATTATTATTATTATTATATCTTCAAAGTTAAAGGTTTATCTGAACATGTTTGAATCTCACTCATTCATCTTCTTCTTATCTTCAAGTATTTAGGCATAATGCCTGTTACGCCGCTTAATTTTGGTCCCTCCAGCGCATTCTTGGACGTCCTACATTCTTTTTTCCTCTCGGATGATAATTTGCCTCTTGTTTAGGAATTCTGTCTTTGTTCATTCGCAACATGTGATCTTGCCATAAGAGTCTGTAGTTGATGACTTTCTCTACAAGACTTTCTACATTTAGCTCGTTTCGGATTTGTGTGCTTCTTTGTCCAAAAGGCCATATCCCGCTACTGCTCTAAGGAATCTCATTTCCGCTGCCTGCAGTCTTGATATATCTTTATTTGTCATTGTCCACACTTCACTCCCGTATTAGCAGGTTGGTATTGACATAACTTTGTAAAATTTCTCTTCTCACTTTTGAACTGAGTGTTCTTCTTATAGTTCCATTCGTTTGATTGACTGTTCTATTTTCTTATTTATGTCGATTTCGCCATAGAATGATATGTCTGCTCCCAAGAATGTGAAGTATTGTATCTTCTCTACTGTTTTATTATTTGCTACAATTTTTGAGCGTATCGGATATCGACCTTGGAATGCCATCACTTTCGTTTTGGTGTCTGATATTTCAAGATTATATTATGCCATTATCCGCTGCAGTTCATACGTTGATTCTTGTAATATATCTTCTCCTCCTGTTAGTATTGCTTGGTCATCTGCAAAAAGTATTGTCCATAAGTTTGATGTAGTTAGGTCTAGGCAACAACATTTTAATCTGCTCTTCCACTCACGAAGAGCTTCGTCTATGCAGATATCAAACAATAGCGGTGAAAGACTACATCCTTGTCGTAGGCCTTGGTCCACTTCCGCTTTTCAATCTTGTTCCAAGTAATACATATTTCAGATTTATTATACATATTTTCAATTACAAAGATAAGATGTTCGGCGATTCCATTCTTTCTTAATATTTCAAAGAGGGTATGCCTGGCTACAGTGTCAAAAGCTTTCTTGTAATCTACAAACAAGATGTGGGTTTCCTTGTTATATTCTGTGTGTTTCTCTAAAATTTGTTTTCAGATGAAGATATTGTCTGTGCAGGACCTTCCTTGACGAAAGCCACTTTGTTCTTCCATCAACATTGTTTCTGCAATTTTTCTTAGTCTAGTGGTCACAATTTTTGAATACATCTTATAAGCAACGTTTAGATTACTTTTACCTCTGTAGTTGTCACATATTGATCGTTCTCCCTTTTTAAAAATAGGTAGCACTACGGCGAGTTTCCATTCGGTTGGTATTTTTTTTCTATTCCAGCATAGGTTGAAGAAGTGGAGAAGCCTTATTTTAAATTCTTCAGTTGCACATTTAAGCATTTCTGCCATTATGCCATCACTGCCACTAGCTTTTCTATTTTTCATTTTACTTAGTGCGTCTTCCAGTTCAGTATTTATAATAATAATAATAATAATAATAATAATAATAATAATATCTTCAAACTTAAATGTTTATCTGAACATGTTTGAATCTCACTCATTCGTTACTATTAATATTGTCTCAAAGAAGTAACTAAATTTCATAATTCCTTTACTCTAAAGCAAATAAAATGTTATCTAATAGTAATTTAATGTTTATCTTATTTGACATGTGTAGCCGATTTCACATAATAAATGTTACCAGGTCGATTCGTTTACTGTCACCAGAATAGAGTGAAATGTTTATAGATATCATTGTTTCATGATATATTGCTAGAATATTTTCTTTTTATAATATCTCTGTTGGTTGGGGCTTCTAATTTATTTATATTTATTAATACATTTTATAGAATATAAGAATTGTTAAATGGCATCTCACCATTGATATTCAAGACGAGTATCTTGCGTTGGGTGCCATCTCCGCAAGCAGAGGTGCCCAGTTCGATATCCATTTGCCAGGATTTAGCATCATTGGGTTGCTCTAGGCGTACCTGTCATAAAACTGCACGATACTTATAAAGGGCATTGTATTTTCAATCACAATATCAAAGTTTAATTTAAAATTTTTATGAATTTTTATTTCTACAAACTAACTTCAATCCATTCCGGTATTGGCACAAGTTGTATATTATTGTAGGCCTACTCTCATTAATAGCCAAATAATATATCATTAAATTATTTTTTGCTCACTGACTTCTTTTAAAGTTAGTTTGTATACGCCATGGAAATATCTTAATTTCTCTACTTAAATATATTTGAAATACGTTGACAGACATTAAGGAATTTGTATTTTTTCATACATTACATTCGTGAAGTTCTGCAAGAATATATATATATGTATATATAT
>BOPP01000071.1:2053060-2084154 GCA_017312745.1 Gryllus bimaculatus | reverse complement strand
TGAGTGGGCGGGCCTGATCAACGAGGGCGGGTGGGGGAGGGCGGAACTGAGCGGCGATCTCTCCAACAACTCAGTGAAGCCATTCAGAAGATGCTTCGCATTGAAATCGCAGTATTGTTCTAATAATAGAGTTACATAGGGCGAGTATCAAGCGTATCTCAAGGAAACACGAAAGGGTATAACCGATCTCTGCAAAGTCAGAGAGCGAAACGCACCCCACTCTTCAAAATAAGTTCATTATTAGTGAACTAAGGGTACTTATAATAGAAAAGCGGTAAAAATAGTAGCTTACATTCAGTTGCGGGTGACCTGTAGCGTTGGTACTGTGACGCACTGATAGCCGTCCATTGCTAGTGAACGAACACTGCTCCGCCCACGCTCCAGCTGACATCAACAGCAACAGGAACACACATGCCGAAGAGGTGATTTCCCTCGCAGATGACGTTGTCGCCCTTGAGCTGAGCATTGTCTTTTAGTTCAAACTTTTTTTCAATCTCCACCTCACAGACTCTACACAACTCGGCTCAGCACAGCCGGACACAAGTGTTCGACTCAGCACGGTCCCTATGCGCCCCAATTGAGCCCCTACTGCCCGTTTCGCAGCGCCTAATGGCGCTTCGTTTGGTCTCGAAGAAACTGCCAGGGACGGTCGAGCTTGACTGTTGGAAGAGCACAAGCTGCGTCCTCTGATATATGCAATATCAGCGCGGGACCGCGGGAATCAACTGAAATATGTCACTGCGATAGGACTCCGATATTCCGTTTCCTGGCATTTGATTATAAAACAATTTCAAGAGTTTGGTAATAGACAGAGAAACTTTTTTTTGGAAAATAATTCAATATTTCACATAGAGGTAAACGTGGTAATATGAGCTATGAACATAATATGGGCCACCTTAATATCTCTTCATACACCGCAAATACACTAACAGGAACGCTTTTAACTACTATTTTAGTAACTTCTTGTGCCGTCATAGCTTGGTGGTTCGAATGAGAATGAGAATGAATTGCGAATGAGAGCAGACGTGTAACAGAGGTGTTTGTGTTTCCTTGGTTCTAAAAGATTTGGCAGGTAAGTCTTTATCTTTTAATTACAGTTTGAGTTCACTTAGACTGAGCTGATTTATAACGAATGAAATACATAATGTTTAAACCAGTGCTCCCTATTACTCCAGATTCTGTGTTGACGTTCGTAAAGAATGGCAGGTCCAGTTTTTTCGAAAAAAAATTGTTTTCGATAAAATTTAATTTACAAGTTACTTCCGAGCACGAAATTCAAACCTGCTGCCGCGACACCGTACCCCATCTTTCATGCGGTTAATATCTTGCCGCGCACTAGGGTATTTAAACAGAACCAAGTGTTTTTGTGTACTATTCATTTAAACTCTTAGCCTACTAAAATTCATTTTTTCTGTTTGTTATAATCCTGGTTTTCAGCGGCGTAACAGTAAACGATGAATACAATCCAAGCCTTATGCAAAGTAAAAAAATTTCTACACTGCTCGAATTATTACTTTCCCATATACGTACGTATATACGGAGTATTATACGTAGTATAGGGAAAGTTATGTAATGCTGCGGAAAATTGATTTCGAGATTTCAATTACACTATTTGGTGTCCCCAGATACCGAAAGGGGTTTTTTTTTCAAAACATCCATCTGTCCTCTCTTTCTTTCTGTCTGTCTGTCTCTCGACCCGTCCGTCTATGAACACCACTAGCGCCTAAAGAATATGTAGAATTTTTTTCAAAATTAATGAAATCCCTGCCCATCTGGCTCGAGTCAAAGGTTTGAGTTTTTGAAAAAAAAATCTTTAAAATTTTGGAGAACTTTACATGAAGCCCCTCGGCATTTTCAATTTTCTAAAAAACGACTTCAAATTTTTTCTTTAAATTTCTTGCAAGAATTAATAACATACACTTATAAAAGTGAAATAAGTCCGATTTTCACGTTTAACTATGAATTTTCGAAAATTTCATAAGTATGATTTTTTTTCGGTGTCTACGTACAACTAAACAATTAATGATATTGATTTTTCCTTCAAATAAAATTTGCCCTTCTTACTGAGTTCTTTCATTAAGGGCGGGTACATTTTTTTGAAAATTTTAGTTGTCTTCGCGCAGTCTTGCGAGCATAATGAGCAATTTTAAAAAATTACAAAAACAAGAATTATTCAAAAATTCTCCAATTTTTTCCTTTAAAGTTTGGTAGGGACACTGTTAAATGTACTCTGTAATATGACATGAACGCCATATTGCTCTATTTTTTATTCAAAAATTACACAAACGTACTTTGTTCCATTATTATTTTGATGAGTGCATATCCTTTAAATAATGTATAAAGTTTCTCGAAAACTCTACCGTTTTCTGTCAAAACGTGCTCAAAAGTCCGCATTTTCAGAAATGCTCAAAGGCCATTTTCTCAAAAAGGGCTACAAATAGTTTCTTCATACATTTCAAACGGATAGTGATAATTGCACCTTTTTGTATGACCTAAAGTTCATTTCGGTGTACTTTTTTGTTTTCTCAAAAATACATTTGTGAGTTAATGTATTTAAAATGACTTTAAATGAAGTTTTTCGAAATCTCAAAAGGTTTCTGTGAAAAAGCTTCATATTACGAATTTACAGTAGCGCTTAAATGCCAGGTTTTTAAAAACGGCTGCAATTTATTCAAAGTAAATTGCCATTTACGACGAGGTTTTACTGCTCTTCAATGCTCTTAAAATAATATTTCGGTTTCACAATTAGGAAATCGAAAAATTAAGAAAATGTCCAAAAAATGTATTTTAGGTAACGATAAATTGCAGCTGGCAAGAGTATGTTGCAAGTCCGGGTAGCTCTCCAAGACCAAAGAAAATAGAAAACTAATATAGGAAAGTTTGTGCCATTCTGTAGGACCACTAGTTCGTTATTAGGCTTCGGGAATGAATTTTTTCTGCCGAATATCCGCCGTTTTCGCGCTGCATTACATAACTTTTTCAACAAAACGTATATATTACTCCGTATATACGTACATACCCCGTATACGTATATACATATGCCCCATACACGGGAAAGCAAAAATTAGATTCCTTCGTTAAGACATGAATAAATTCAGAAAAGTAAAAAAAAAAAATATTTTGGATGCCGTTACGTATTTCTTGGAAAGAGGGTGAAGTTAAAAGGAAAAGCTAACTCGTACTAAAAGTGAAGGAAATTAACTAATTCATGAAGTCTTTGCTGTTCCGGAGCACCTCTTGGTTTTTTCTATTGGTTGGTATTCTTGGTTATTTCTATTCTCAAATGACGAGGAATTCAGTGATCACAGAAGCTGGTTTGTTTGATCAGTGATTCAACGCTTCATTTAGATACTTTTTAGATTACCCACTAGTCCAGTTGAGTCTTTTCTTTGTACTATTTCGTATGTTAAATTTAGATGAAATCTTTATGATATAATTTTGTAAATTGATTACGCCTGACTTTGATTTCGCTAAATTGTATAATTTTTACATTCTGGTTTACTATTTGCATATACAGAAAGTACTATTATGCTGCAGCGTAAAACAGGGTTCCTTTGCATTTGAAACGGATATTTTTACTTTACATGAAGCTTCTACAACATAATTTTCTAAATACTGACTCAGTTTTCATAAATTCTTCAAATAGTGCAATGTACTAATATAAAAATAGCGCAGATCTAATTTTCTTTTAATTCTCTGAACTTTCAAAACTTCCAAAAGTTTAAATGATTCAATTTCTACAAATACAATTTTGAAGATAAAGATTTCTTTCGTAATAAAATATGTTCTTCTAAAATAGATATTTCATTACGGTCAGGTACAATTTTTTTCAGAATAATATGAGTCGTTTTTGTGTAATTTTGTGTGCAATTAATGCAATTTTACAAGGAGGATTTTCTCAAAAGCGGCTTCAATTTTTTAGTTATTTACCTTAGTACGTACGTAGTGACAAAAAAGGCTTGTAATTGTGCGTAGGAAATAGAATCGACAGGAAAACTCGTATTGTTGGGCCCTGGTATCGAGGAGGTGGATAACTCTTGTCCATACATAGTAAATTACTTTCTTCAACGCGTTATGAAGTCGAATTCATGTTTTGAGGACCATTGATACCGAAAAATTGATTGGAGAAAAAACGTCCATCTGTCTGGTGTCCGTCTGACCGTCTGTCCGTCAAGGGTGAACCCTAACATGTAAATCATTCAGACGATTTTCTTAAAAATTGATATTCCCTGACAGTTCCGAACAACCTTGAGACCCTGGGAGTTTCAAATGAATATTTTAATTAAGAGGAGGGATTTAGATGAAGCGTAAACATTTTCAAAATTTGCTCAAAAATGTCTACAATTTAAAACAACTATACTGATAAAGGAAAAGACATTTAAAAATTGCGTAGGTTTCATTTTCGTTGAACATCTTAAATTTTCAAGAATTGCGAAAGGTAAAAAAATAGCCATCTTCTTACAATTACAGTATTGAAGATGGATATTTTTCTTTAAGAAAATATGTTGTGAAAAGTCAGATCTTGAAATAAGATCTTGTACAATATTTCGAAAATATAATCAGTTTTCGTGTAATCTTACGTGAAATTAAGGCACTTTCAGACAAGTATTTTCTCAAAAACGGCTTCTAATTGTCCCTTTATATATTTTATTCGTATATAATTATGTACGGTAAAAAATATCGGTTTCATTTTCGAGTCCTTGTATTGTTAAAATCAAAAAAATAAAGTAGCATTGCAAATGAGCAATATTGATGATACAGATTTTTTTCTTAAATAAAACCTTAAAAATATAGATTTTTAAATTAGACCACGTACAACTAAAAAAACTAGTAGTTTTCGCGAAATTAGTGCTTGAAATTAACATTTTTTTTTAAGGCTTCAATTTTTTCTTACATTTTTCCACCGATAGTAGGTTTAAGAAATATCACAGGTCTTTTAAATTTTTGAAAATTGTAAAATTACACTTTAACTTTATAAGTATGAAGGAATTGTTGAAAACAACAGCATCTAAATATTCGTGTCAAATGCAATCCGTAAGAATCGTTGAGCCAGATGGACTGGCCAATATTCCTTTCGGAAATATATGTTACGAATAGTTTAAAGCTAGTGTTGAATTATTAAGCTTACGTGTGAACGCTAGTGTTGTTGTAGACCGACAAACCGAAAATCACAGGCGGACAGAGGGAAGTACGTTCTACAAAAAACATTTTTTCGGTATCATGGGACCCAAAAACACAATTCTTCATGTTTTCATCGCGAGAAGTGGTGATGATCTGCCTCTGCTGCCAGTGACGAGATCCGGCGACAACCTACGTCGGCTTGCGGGGTTTTCCCTGACTAGATATCTCCAGCTCCCCTCGCTCTGTACCCCACGCAAAAACGAGATATGTTGTAAAAGTATGAGTGTACACGACTGCGGAAGTTCATGCAATTAATCTGAATGATTAAATATATGCATTTAAAGCTCTTTGAAGAGAGAAAACATTTATTTTTACACAGATTTATTAGTTTACCTTGAGAGCAAGCAAATGCCTTTTGACAACATGACTTTATTGTCATAATTTTCTTTCTTAATAAAACAATTCACATAAGGAACATTTGAAATATTCACGTCACATTATTACTCTTTTACTGGTTACTTATTTCACATTTAGAGCTTCATTTTGTTTGTGGAAGTGCCAGATCCTCAAAATCAACCCTTTTCTTTATAGCAATCCAAAAGACGAAAAATAGTGTATCTCCTACCACTTTAAAATTTGCTATAAAATATTTTATTAAAACAATTGTGCGAGTAAAGTAAATGTAATAAAACAATTTTTTGATTAAACTCATTCGTTTTCGGTAATATTTGGAAACGAAACACACAATGGAATTTAAACGCAACACCGCTAAACAAGCGTACGCCAAAACACACGAATGTCTGCGTTGCATATTTCCACACTTCCAATCAGACAGTTGACATTCCCCGCCATTCAGTGTGAACTGTCTCAAAATCGCACCGGCAAGTAAGGCAGGACATCCTACTGTTCCGCGAACTGTCTTTTGCGCTGAGCGCACGGTTTCCACGACGCTAGTAGCTGTTGTGCACTTTCTGTCAGCTGTCTGTCCTCATGCACAGGGCGCTTTTACGAGCCACGAAGTCGGTCTCAGCCCGTTGAAGCCCATCTGAAAGAAAATAACATGGAGGCCAGGGACAAGGTGCCCTGGGGTGTGAAAGGCGACGGGTGCAAAGAGGGAGTTAACTGAGCGCAGGAAAGGCAGAAGTTGGAAAACAAACGACAATCTTCAGATATCTCGTCAAATGTCCATGAAGTCAATGACGAGGAGCCGAACAAAACATAAATAGTCTCTTATTGAAATAGTTGCTTCCCTTTTTTATTGTAATTTTATTTTTGGTAGACATTACATTGTTCAGTTTACATATTAACTGTACGAATGTTTGATGGTCTTAATATACCTTGTACTAACTACACTAACTTAAAATTATTCATTACAGTAGTAATCTGTTGTTAATTCTCGTTTGATAATTGGGAGTTTTGCCTAGTTTATAGAAGGATGATGCTTGAATTCGAGGGAGGTTAGTGTAAAAATTGTGTGCGAGGTAGGCTATTTGGTTTTTTATTGTGTTTATATTTCTGTCATTATGCAATTGATTGTTACTGATGAACCATGGTGCTTTTGTAATTAATCTTAAGAATTTATTAACGTGGGGGAAAGTGGTTAACCTTGGGGAACCCCAGCAAAAATTTTCTTTGGATTGGAGTAATGGCCTTCGATTGATACTGAAAAGGTTTTATTTTTTATTTAGCCAAAGATAACAAATAATCGACATTTGGGTGTACCTATTGAAATTAATTTAAAATAGAGAGCTGGATGCCATATTCTGTCGAATGCTTACGATATGTCTACGAATGCAGCGATGGTATGTTGTCCCTCTTGGAATGCAGTGTGAATGTGTTCCGTAAGCCTTAGTAGTTGGTGGGTAGTAGAGTATTGTGAGTTGCAGCTAAACTGGTACTGTGGTATACTGTTTTGTTTATTGATATGTTTGTTCAATCAAATGAGTATTAATCAAAGTGTCAACAAAGTGGGAGGCCACTTCTTCAGCGTTTTTCATTGGGGGACTATTTTTTACCATCACTAGTTGCTAATGGGGCAATACTTAGAGTTTATTAGTAAACTGCCGTAGAGAGTTGTTTTTGGTATTTAAGCTATTGATATAGGAATTGTATTGTTCTTGTTTACATCTGTTTAGAACCTTTTTACAAGTATTATTTAACATATTTAGTTATTTTTTAAAGAAGCAATTCATAGGGAATTCCAAAGTCTTCTTGTTTTACTTTTTATTCAAGTTTAGTTAATTATATTAGTTGGGAGTGGTTTGTGCATTATTTTGTTAATATCTAAGATTTTTTCGATATGACTGTTGTTAATATTACTAATTATTATATTGTTGAGGATCATGATTTGGTTAATTTCTTGAGGAGAATTCAGGTTGTAAAATGGAGGTATGGATTTATTTATAGAAACTTTAAAGTACTTCCAATTAATGTCATAAGTATTTAAGGCTGAGGTAGGCTTTTCTACGCGAGTTAATATTTTTACTGGTAAGTGGTCTGATTCTAGTTCATGGTACGTTGTACAAATGAATTGAATTTTAATATTTGTGACTGCTATGTCAAGTATGTCTGGACATATGTTTAAATCATATGGGAAGTAAGTGGGTTGGGTTGGAGATAATATGCTGAGAGTCAGGTTTCTTTTTATGTTGTATAAGTAGTTACCAGCGGGATTCGTAACCCGACATCCACATGAGAAGTGTTTAGAGTTTAGGTCACCTGCAATAATGAATGGATTTAGTAGTTGTAATAATGTGGAAATGTTGCTATTTTTGATTATTATATTTGGAGCATTGTATTTAAGCAGTCACTATTATTATCCTGTTATTATTATACTTTACATTTATTGCTGCGGTTTCGAGTCCGGGCTTGGGTGGTAGAGTAATCTGGTGATGTGGTATTCTGCATTTTATTAGTAATAATACTAATCCTCCTCCTTTCGAGTTTTGCCTGACTGATTTGATTATTTTGTAACCCTGAATAAAAAATGAGGAGTCTTGGTTGAGATGTGTTTCTGTGATGCATGCTAGATCAATTCTGTTAGCATTTAGGAAGTGTTGTAATTCGGCTTTTTTGTTGATAATGCCATTGACATTCCAATTTAACATAATTATATCATTATGGTGATCCATAATTGTTGCTAAATGACATAGAAATTGATTGTTGGATATTCTGTATAATTGTTGGTATTAATTTATAAAATTAAGGATGTGCTTGGTTATAAACTGAGTGATGTTTTGTATGAATGAGTTACCAATCTTGAAATTATTGTCTGTTAGTTATTATGTTGTTGGTGATTTGTGTTTTGTATATTGTTGGTGGTTGATATTTGATGCATTTGAGAAATTAGGTATGTTGTTGGTTGGAGGTAGTATTGGAAAGTTTGTTGTATTGAACTGCGGGAGAATAGGATTGTTCCTAAGTCTGCCATTTAGATTATTTCTTTTACTTTCTAAAATGTTTCGAGAGTATGGACATTCTACTGATCTGAGATCAGCCCTATGCTTCCCGAGACATTGTTTACATTTAGGAGTGGAGTTCTTTTGTTCACAATTCGCTGATAGGTGATCACCTGCACAAAACACACATGAAATTGTATGATTGCATTTTGATTGATTATTTTTACTGTGTCCAAAGTCTAAACACCGGTAACATTGTAGGGGGCCCATGGTTTTCTTTCTTCTTTCTGGTTTCACAATGTTATTGCCTAATTTTTTTTATTTCTAACACATCCTCGATTTTGTGAGTTCCATCAAAGTCTATTGCCACTACTGGGATGGATCTGGCAGAATTGAATTTGTTATTGATTTCGGCTAACATTTTCCGAGATTGAAGGATGAATATTCTTGATCACTATTGAGTATTTTTTACTAATTTTATCCGAATACGTGTGAAATTGTTTTTTGGTGGCCAGGAAATATTTAACTGCTTTTCGTAAGTCGGTCACTGATTGGAATTGGATTCGAATTTTTTGATTTTGGAATTCTGTAGAGAAGTTGGATGAGACGTTAAGTTTTATTTCACTCGCAAGGGAAACTTGATTTTTAAAATTAGTAACAAAAATTGGTGGGATTTTATTTTCGTCACTTAGATCTGTAGGATCTCAACTAAATCTGTTTTTGATTTCTACATTGCATTGAATTCATGTACGTATGGCATTCGCCCTGTGCTGGATAAATCATTCAACTAACAAAGCACTCACAGTGAACAATTATGACCATTGAACTCTATTTCAAACACAAAGTCACCACTCTTCCTAATGAGCGGAGTGATGTTGTGTTGCACTTTCACACTTAACGATTCTAGTTGCTGTTAGCGGAGCGACTGCATTGGTCTGCAGTTGAAGCGAGAATAGTCTCTTCCCTGACAGCAAAAGAAAATTGCGATAACAAGAATACCATCATGTTTAACTACAGAGTGCTATCGCAAATTACATTTTTCTAGAAGATCCTTTAAATAAAAAATTAAAGTATTTTTTAAAAAAGAAAAATTAGTTTGTAAAATTCCGAAAATAGGTTTTTGATCTTTTAAATGTAAATATTACTACGTTTTTATCATTATTGTATTCATTACTGTTCTACGTTTTTATCATTACTAAAGTTAAAATTTTGTATATCTTTTCCTACGGCTGCGTGCAGCTTCTTCTTAAGGCTTTAGCTTAGAAATATATTTGTCATTTAATCGAGTTTAATATCAGTGAAAACTTAAAAAATTACTGCAGTAACTTAAGTACTTGCCTACACTCATGGGTGATGTAATATTTATGCTTGTATATAGTAAATTTGTTAATGTTGAAATGTACATTTTAGCTACATATACTGATCGTTTTTGAATTTTCCTGACTTGTAGATATTTAATGTTGTTTTGTATGAGGTGAAATTGCACCAATTACTAAGGCCAATGTTAATTTTTGTTTAAAGTCAGATATAGGATATTTCTCTTTTCTGATTTTTGTATAGTATTTGTATATACGAGAGTTATATCAAATTATAAGAGTCCAAGCTTACACTAAGGTATAGAGATGAAGAATAAAAGAAGGGAAGTAAATAACACAATCACAATAAAAGTACAAGCATAGTAATTGATAAGGTGCATAAGCTGGAAACATCATCTTTAGAAATATTTATCTTAAAGAACAATCAAAAGATGGATTTATATGCAACAGGAAAGATAGCAGAGGTAAAAGATAGCAGGGTTAGAGGAAAGGAGGGTAAAGTAAATAAAAGTAATGAAGTGAGAATAGGCAGTTCAAGGACGGAAGGCATGGGGAACTTCAAGGAATTGTTGTGAAAAGAACTTGAGAGAAATAGGGAGATTATAATGAATGAAATAGATGAACAACTGAAGGAAATAAACGAAAGATTGACAGAAATGGAAGTAGGGGTTGGAAAGTTTCAGTAAATGGATAATAAGGTTAAAGAACTACAGGAAAAAGTAGATAATTTTGAAAAAAAATGGAAGCAAAAGAGAGAATAGTGAAAGATAGATTTAAAGAGGAGGAGACTCATTTTTGGGGAAGGAAAATTGAAAAATTAGAGAAATAATTGAGAAGGAATAATATTGTGGTTATAGATCTAAAAAGGGACAACAATGATAAAGAGGAAATGGGAAAATGATTAGACGACAAATTAGGAGCTAAAAAAGCAGTGATAGGCGATATGAAAAAATTTTGAAAAGATAAAGTTATCGTTTTAAAAATTGAATAATTTTGATAAAATGAAAGAAATTTTAAGAAAGAGAAATTGAAAGGGACGTTTGTATGGATAGGAGCTGTTCTAACATTAGAGGAATGAAGAGTTAACTGGATGATTAACAATTTTGAAGGGGAGCTGTGATTGGCACTGAATATATATGGGTAAATATCGTAAGATATAGATGGGACAATTAGGAGAATAGGATAGTGGAACTGAAGCAAGGGCAAAAAAGGGGTGACGAAGACGGGGAGAGGCGGCAAGGAAAGGAATAATAAAAATAACACTCATAATAAAGTTGGTAAAGGTAGGATCAATAGGGATATTAATATGGGATTCTGGAATGTTTGCAGGATTAAGAAATAAAGACAAGGAATTTGGGGAGGAGATCAATAAATCGCATGTGGCTGGATTAGTTGAAAATTGGATTCAGGTAAAGGAGAGTGAGAAATGTGCAGAATGGTTACCAAACATTTTTTAATGGATGATGCAATTTGCTATTAGGGAATGTAAGAAAGGGAGTGCTCGTTGGGGAATAATCACTGGAGTCAAGAAAGATATAAAGGAAGAAAAAAAGAAAGTTTTTTGGCATTTTAGAAGAGGGAGGCTGGTAATGGAAATATGGAAGGAGATTAGGATGGGGAGTATACATTTGTAGGAGGGAAGGGAGAGGGCACTGTGATAGGTTATTTTATTGTAAGAGAGGAAGGAAGACAGATTGTAAAAGAAATGAAGGTGAAAGAAAAATTTGAATCGGACAATATGCCTATTGAGATTACCGTGAATATCAAGATATAATGTAATAGAGAAAGAGATAATTAGATAAAATGGAATTAAATTGGGTCAGAGAAGGAAATTGGTGGGCTAGAAGAAAAATATAAAGAATTGAAAGGTGATATTAGAGAAATGATTCCACAATTAAAACCGATTGATAAGAAGGTAGTTGTTCGAAAAAAATATGTTTAGGAATGGAGTTGAATAGATGAATAAATGGTGGAATAATCAGTGTATAGAAAAACAAATGTAAAAGAGGTCTTGAGAAACTGGAAAATGAAAACAATAAATAAACTTAAGTACGTTATGATAAAAATAGATTTTAGAGCTATGTAGCAATAAAAAGAGAGATTGTAATGATAGAAGATCAAATGAGTAAGGAGAGGTTAAGTCTCAGAGTGAAGCGAGGAAAATATTAAGTAAAGAGTGAGGAAACGGTAAGATGATAATTGAAAATGAAATTGACATGAAAGAATGTTACGAATGGATTAAGGAAAGATTAGGTCAGGATAACAGGAAGTGATGGAAAATGAAGTGAGCACGGTAGACTTTAAGAACTTTATGAGAAAAATCAAAAAGGATGGCGGCGGCGATGGTGTAACGGTTAGCGTACTGGACTGTTGTACCCAAGTTGGCGGGTTCAAACAAGCCGTGGATTTTTTTAGGGCGAAAAAAGTCCCTACGTGCGCCTTCCTTCGGAGGGAAGTTTAAAGCCCGCTGTTCGTAGATTAGTACTTGCAGTGTAAAAGACTCCTCAGAAGAACCTAATATGACCGCCTCCTGAGCTAAATTCAAACTCGCCTGTTTTCCCCCTCCCCCAGAAAATTCCTCCTTTCTTACGCTAGTTGGTTGAACGGAGCGTAGCCGAAATTTGCTTGGTCAGACGGAAGATGGCCCGAGTCTCGCCACGTGAAATAAGGCAAATTCAATTCAATTCAATTCAATTCAAAAGGAAGAAATATGAAATGCTGTCAAAGGCTTAAAGAAGAAGTAAGAAGAAGGCTTGATTTGATTTCGAATGAATTGTTGATATATTCTGAGGAAGAAGGTACAACTTATTGAAAACTTCTTCAATATGATAATTGAGAAATGAGTTATTCCAGAGTAATGGAAAGAAGGTACAATAATCAAAGATTACAAGAGAGGAAATATAAATATGGTAGAAAGTTATAGTGAATTAACGATCATGGCATCCTTGTTTAAAATATGGATGAGAATTATTCAGACTGGAAACAGACGTAAGAGAAAAAGGACTATTACCAAATAATCAAACAGGTTTCAAAAGTGGTATGGAAGTTATGGACAGTATTAACATATTGAACTTTATTGTAGGAAGGGAAATGAAAGTTAAAAAAGAAGTATATGGCTGTATTTATTGATCTGAAGACGGGCTTTGACAATTTGACAATGAAGCATTAAGTTGAAATTAGGAATTGATGAGATCATTAATTACTTGAAAATAATATACAAAGAAACAAGTTGCATGGTGATGATAGAGGGTAAATTAATAAGGTCTTAATCAATAAAGGAAACTAGAAGCAATACAGTGCTGCACATTGAGTCCCCTTCTTTTCAATTAGGTATGGTACATTGAATAAACGGAATGGTTGTCGCACATTTAAATACGGTTCACCCAACAGCAATCAATAGTAAAATTTGGACCGGTTATTTTTGTGGCAGACGCACCTTAGGCGCCGTGTGTGGATCTCCGTGGGGCCCTGAACCACCGCTGTGTCCGGTGGTACCCTGGTCTACCGTGGTATTCTGAACCATAAAACGTTTAAAGTTCGTGGTTGATTCTCTTGGAACTTCGTTGAGTGGTTCCTCAACCCACATTTTTTCGCTTTATAGCAAGTACTGAAATCTCAAGTTCCCTACCCAACAAAAAACAAAACAAAATTAAGCAGAACACAATTAAAAAAGAGATTGTTAATTTATTACTTTGTATTATATGGTCCCCCGCTTCACTTGTCATTAGCAACTTGTGGCACCCAACCATTAAATACATGAAAGTTTAAGTTTTTTACATTTCATGAAACTAATTTTTTATTTTAACCTTTACTTATTGATAGCTGCAAGTTGCATATGACTCCAGTGAAACAATGGTATGAATAAATTAATTCAATTCAACTCAATCCCATTAATCAGATAAATGTTTCGGAGGCATGAAAACCACAAAGAGGAAAATGAACAAATGTGATAGCATTTGAAAACTTAAATTTGGTAAATCGATATGAAAAAACACTTGATGTATATATTTACAAATGTTACATTGTATTTGAATTAATTATTTACATTATCTTTTTACACATTTTCCTAATGAACATTTCTCAGCAACAAGTGTGCTCTTAAGTGCCCTAGACCACAGAAAACTAAACAATACAATAAGGCCAAATTGTGATGTGTAGGCTCTAACGAATTTTGCATACAATGTTTTAGAGCATAAAGCACGTTCCAATAATTGTTATAATTTTGAATATCTGTTTAGCCTCTCTGATATCTTACACGAAATATGTATTTTTCTAAAAACTGGGGATAATTTGTTATTGGAACTGAACTGATGACTTTTGTAATTGAACGGGAAATTGTGGCTATACAAAAGCTGTATCACCAACAAACGTTTGGCGAAGGTTCTCTAGAATAGCTGACGGAGTGAACGAATGTTGACGATTGGGTCTGCATCCTGTTAGCTAGTAGGCAGTAGATAGTCAGCCGGCTCAACAAGATCTGCGTCAGACAATATTCGCACAGAATACACGAATGAGCCAAACAAGATAAATAATTTATTTGATGGGCTTGACTTTTTTATATGTAAAAATAATCCAAATACGGATAAAACTAACAAAACGTGGCGTCGCCGACGCTGTACTTGTTCTAAAAACAGTTTCATGTTTTGAAAATTTCTTTCGTACTTCATTTCTTTCATGCCCAGCTTTATTTAAATATGTTCTTTCAGTATCTGGCATTGGACTTACCAATGATTCGTTGTAGCTGATAATGTTATACTCCCGTTCAAAAGTTCCCAGCACCCAATGGCCTTGTGTGTTACCTTCATACGGGATATGAACTGGTTTTATTGCAGTTTACCAATTATAATTGCCGTAACAAATACTTACAGGTTTTGATGCTAATAGTTAAAATTTTAGAACAGCAACATTTTTACGCTTTCTTGGTAATATGCACTAAAATGCACATAACCCATTTGCATTAGCACAAATGTTAAATGCAAAAATACAAATTAGTTCCGAAAATTCTATTGCAACATCTTTTACAAATACATTTGATTCTTCCACGGAATTCCTTAAAACTTTTATAGTTTTCTCTCCTAATTTTTGAAGAGATTAAAACTTTACACACAGTCCAATTTGGGTTCACTTTTACTTCTACAATTGCTCTATTAATCGTTTTGTATGCGAATCTAGCATTGCATGCGAATCTAACATTAAAAGGTGACTCATTTGTATGTTTAAGTGAATAAGGTATTAATTTGAATAAGAATAAGTTGTGGGTCACATTCATTTGAAAACGGTATTTGCACACTTATTACTCGAAGTTTTTGTTTTATCCATATTCACTTGAAATTCTTCAAGTTCAGTAATTTCTGAGGCAATACTGTTCGTAAGTATTTGCAAATTTATTTTTAAAAATACGATAATTCGACTCTAAATTGAAATGAAATTGCAGCGTGATTTACTTGGTAATTCGATTGTTCACTTAAAGATGTCAACATCAGTGTTGCTAACGTCGCGAAAGATAATTGCGGAATATTAAGCAAAAAATGCCTTTGGGTTCTGGTATTTTATCAACACCACCTACATAAATCGATTTAGGAGGTGTTGGCTTAATTCCTGGCATTATCACTAAGATCGCTGCACCAAAATACGAAAAAACACTTTTTGGAAATTTTTTTTAAATCTTCTAGCGGGACCCGAAAACAAATTATTAGTTCCCCATCAAGAGACCGAGACGCATCGAATGGCACTACAAACGTCTCGATTGGTGCAAGTGAAGTAGTCTAGGCGCCAGTGACGGAATGGCAAAAACACTCATCAGCACGTCCGCACATTCATGATTTTTTCTGAAATACTGTATAAGTGCATTTATTCTTCTACTCATATTTTATACATCAAAAACAGAACGTTGCACACTATAACGATCAGTATAGCTAGCTCTAAGATAAGGCATTCTTGTTTGGGCCTTTAGTCTAGTTATTCCGCGAATCCAAAATATTCTTTGGCTTTTTTTGTCATACCTTGAGAAGTAATACTTTTGTGCCATACTCATAACTTCCAGGTTGAGTTGTTCCAATTCCCAATAATGAACATGAGGAACTCTTTCACTGGGCACAGTGAGAACAATTTGGTGCCAAACTAATATGCCTAGCGCAAAGAAAACACACCATAACCAATGATGCGGCTCCAGGGCAACAGTGGAAAACATTTCACCGCCATACTGCACAATGAACACCTGCACTATAAGCGAGCCTAACCAGATAAAAACAAAAATTAAATTGGTATGTAAGCCTTTAAATATATTCCTTTCCCCGTGCAGTTTTCTTGCAGCAATCTCATTGCACAGAGTCATTAGCACAAACGTGTTAAATATCATTGTAAAGTGCTGGCTGGACTTTCCTAGGCCCCGGCCGTTCTCCACTTCAAGGAATTTTTCTCCGAAGAAGAGAAAAGTGAACATGACGACGAGCTCGTAGATTGAGTTGCCCAAAATGGTTTTGATCATCGTGTTGGAGAGGAGGGATTTGGTGCGGCCGTAAGGTTTCCTATCCAGCAGGTCCAGCGTGGGCATGTCGGTGGCCAGCGCCAGGGAGCCCAGCGTGTCCATGATGAGGTTCACCCACAGCATCTGCACGGCGCCCAGGGGACTGGCCCGGACGCAGCAGGCGCCCAGAAACGCCACGATCACCGCCACCACATTCACTGTCAGTTGGAACTGCAGGAACTTGCAGATGTTGTCGTACACGTTGCGGCCCCACAAAACGGCTTTCACCATGCTGGAGAAGTTGTCGTCTAACAAAATAATGTCGGATGCTTGCTTCGCCACGTCCGTACCCGTCATACCCTGAAAGAAGTAATAGCTGCAGTATTCAAGTCTCCAAATCATACCTCTACATTGTTTCTCAAAAGTCATTCAATAATATCAGTGTGAAAGTACAAATGAAATAATTATAAACGTTGTCATTGCCACCAATAGTATTTATTACAAGAGCAGCTTTCGATGGCTTAGCCATCATCATCAGTTGTCTAGTACAAGAAGAAAAAACAAAACATTAAAACGTGTATATTCTTTTGATTTTCAAAAAAAAAAATTGAATCACGACAAAACGTCTGTACGTCCGTTTGTAAACAATGTTGGCGGCCAAAGCGTTCAGCCGATTTTCTCAAAAAACTGACAGTCCTCAATCTATCTGGCTAAAGTCGCGGCCACTTAAATTTGAAACCGGTATATTAATTCTGGGGGTACTTTACATAGAAGCCTCTGGAATTTTTCGATATTTTCAAAACGTTTATTATTAAATTTTGTTGTAGAAAAGTGTGAAGTATGTTTAAGAGAATGATGTAGGTCTCATATTCGTTGTAACCCCTTTTTCGAAAATTGCAAAAATGAAAAATATTTTCGAAGTCTTCCGGCAGCTAAAATATTAAAGATTTAAAACAATCTGTTACTTAAAAACAGACTTTGAAATATGATCATGTACGATTTTTCAGAATTTCGAGTACTTTATGCGAAATTTTGTTTGAAAATACGGCCGAGAAAGTACGTGAGTTTTAGCACCACCAGTATAATTCCATTTTCCAGCATAATCCCATTTTGATTCCATTTTCGCATACTTTCGTGCAGTTCTCTCAAAGAGATTTTTCACACCTCCTTATTCAAATGTTGATAGTGGTGTTTTAAGGGGATACCGAGGAGATAAATTCCTCATTCCCTGTGAAACATTGGACATAACTAACCCTTTAACAATTGCTGTTACCTTCGATTAGCAATGAATCTGTTGTGGTCTGAAGAAGTGAAGATGGAAAATGTTCTACTTCCAGTCACTGATGCAACATCTTTCACACTGAAAGCTAGCAAGGTTTGCAGCTACTCTACCCTAAAATGATACATGTATCATGCATTGCAGATGCACTTAATAGAGTTGCGAAAGAAGTTTGTGGAAATTATCCTGATGCAGATAAGTTAAATTCTGCTGCGAAGTATTTATCAAAGCTCCATTGCGAGTGCAAAAATTCAAAGAAATAGTTCCTTCAATGCCATGGCCTCCCCATCCCATTATTCAGCTTTTTTTCGAACTATATTCAGTTTTTGTTTTGTAATACAAACAATTAATTAAACAAAAAATTTAATACAAACAGTATTTGCAATACAAATAATTTTTTGTTACTTGATCTGTTGATATATTCCGCCTGTATTGTTTTTGAGTAGTTGAGTTTTCAAGTTTCTCGAAAGTAGAAAACGAGGCGTATTCTTTCCAGAAAAAATGTACGTGAATGGTCCAGAAAAGGCACGTGACGAAATATTTCTGATTTCATTTTCAATAAATACAAATAAAACTATATATTATTTTGTTCTTGCCTAAAACCGAATATTGCATTTTAATTAAAATGATTTATTAATGTACATTTTAAAATATATATCCCACAGATAGGTATAAATATTTGTGATCATAATAAAATATAAATACTTTCCATATTTCGATGTATGATTCGCTGAGAAAACTATATCATTAAATTAACACTGAGGACCGTTCAAATAACATGGAGGATCGTTTCTTTTGTTTTAAACTAATCTTATTATAACATTCAATGATAATCAACTAAATATGTAACAAAATGAAAACAATGTACATAATTGCAGCACAATTAAACAAAGTATTAATATAAACAAATATTTTCATTTTTATAATAGCATCCAACGTTGCCCCTTCCTCAATAAAAGATTAGAAATCCCACCTCTGATTGTAACATTTATATATCCTTTTCGTTCGTATACAAAATTATTGGGAATAATAAGAATGTAGTTTTGAAAAAACTTTTAAAATATAAAATGATGACAATACAATACCATCAATGTTTACACACTTTCATTCAATATTGCTAAGTTGCAAATTGAAAGTCGTCAGACGTACGATGCAAGAATTCAAAACTATTGGCGCTCCAACAGCACACGCTAACTGCAGCGCTGCAGATAATTGCAAAGACCACACTATTCATAATAGAACAAAGAATGCTCTGAAACCGTTGTCCGTTGGCGTTCAAAATATCGTATTAAAAGTTTACACAGCGTTTTCAAATTCAACGAAAAAAACGTGAAGATTAAAAGAATTTAAATTTTATGAATTACAATTCTAGGAAATTATCAGGCATGTTCCAACGCGATGGTTACCTTTATTCTAAGTTGTGATGATACTAATGCCACATTGAAGGCAATATTTCAATCGGTGCTGGAATATGCTACACTGCAATCTGGAAAATGATTTCTGATAAAGAGAATGAAATCTAAAATGACAACACACCAACAATTCAGGAACTTTAAGAGCATTTCATTTAATTGAGGTTTATATTTCATGACATTTTAATGAAATGAGTAAGCAAAGAAATGATTGAATGTAATCTTCACGTTATAATAGAAAAACTTTACAGAACTCTGAACATAAAATTACAGGAGGAATTAAAAAAAGTTAGAGATATGATTGCTTTGCACAAAAAATATTTGTCTAAAAATTAAGGTCAGCGATTCAAAAAAGAAACGCTTGCAGTTTGTCGCAAAGCCAGTGTTTAGAAACATTGTACGACTTTGAAAATTCAGAATACCTAAACTTTATTTTTCTCATTTTTCTGTCGGTTAGACAACACCTACTTTAGAAGAAGTCACAATATTCGGATGTTATCACAATTGTTCGACGAAATCCACACACTATAAGAAGTAAATCTTGAACTTGAGGGCTCATTTCTTGCAAAATGGAAACATTTTTTCAGAATAGAATCTACTTCAAATCTACAAAAAATGATTTCAATTTTGTGCATCAGTTCTGGACACCAATGATCCCCAGACCTGTACACCGAATGAATTTTCAGCTTAGTGGAAAATTACCGACGAACGCAACAGAATTGAAGTTGAGTCAGTTCGAAGCGAGCTGTGCATTTTTTAACAATTCGTATGAGTGTACAGAATTTAAGGGATTGTCCAATTGTAAATTACGCAACGCAGAAGAGAAGGGAAGGGGTCTGAGGTAGCGTTACTCTGCGATACATAGAGATAGGTGGTATTAATTGTTTCCTAACATTGATATTAATTTTTTTACTTTTTTCAATATTTGCTGAAATGATTCCTTTTTGAATCCTGTAATATTAACTAATTATTTTTTTAAAGACATAAATACACTAAAGTTAATAGTTGTAAATTGTTTCAATAAATACTTTTTCAACTTTTTTTGAATCTGCAAGATTACGAAGAAAACATATGAAGAAAGTGATATGACGTATATCCCAGAATTAATTTAAATTGGTGCAGTAGTCTTGCTCATGCATCATCCACGATGGCGGGCGTGTGCACAGCTTGTGATTAATCATTTCTCACCCAAGAATTCTTCTTTCACTCACAACTTACCCAACCTTATTGTTAGATTCAAACAAGGTCGCCAATTAATTTATACTTAATTATTAATTTTAATATTCAACACAAGTAAAGTAACATAAATCATTGTATTGTGATAAAATTTATTTTATTTCTGCAATGAGAATGAGGCGTGACGGCGGTTCGGATGGCCGAGATTGCTGAGGCAGTAGTGCTGTAGCGATCTCGGGTCGAAGGATCGCGGGTTCGTGTCTCGCCTCGGGTTGTATTGTGTTCTCCGTTTAGCCCCCAATGGTCATCATATCGTGTCACTATCATAGTTCCCATAATTATCTAGAAGTTGATGCAACCTTAAATAAGAAAAAAAGGGGGTGGTCACAAGCGTTTGTTAATTGGTTTAGAGGAGCTTCAAGCGCTCGTTTAAAATACTCCAAATTTACGTTACGTAATTTGTGGACGACTACTAAAGAATGATTCAGAAAGCAAAATTAAAGCTGCTTAGTCAAGTGAGAACTATCGTCCATCTGTCTCTCCGTCCAACCGTCTGTCCGTCCACCTGTCTGTTTGTTCATCTGTCTGGACAGGCGGAGGGAGGGACGGACCGACGAACAGACGGACGGGCAAACTAACGGACGGACAGACCGACGGGGGAACGGCCAGACGGACGGATTGTTGGACAGACAGCTGGGCATTCGGACGGACAGAAGGACGGTCAGACGATGAATGGAGAGACGGACGGACAGACGAACCAACAGATGGGCAGCGGACAGGCGGATAGATAAGATGGAGGGACATTCGGACGAACAGACGGACGGGCGGAGAGAGATACGGATAAAGGGGACGACAGACTGACGGTCAGACAGGTGGACAGACTGACGAACGTACAGACGGACGATCAGACGGGCGGATGGACGGACGGAAGAGCTGACGGACGGATTGACGGGACATTCTGAGGGACAGAGTGAGGGACAGACTGACGGACAGATGAGTGGACAGACAAACGAGCGGGCATGTAGACGGTCAGACGAGCGAACAGAGAGACGCACAAACTTTTCAGAAATTTTGGATATTTTTTTCAGAATTAACCCACCAATCGTGGATTCTGATTACACAGCTAATTAAAAGAAGTAATTATTATATAAAGAAGCAAGTACACTTATTATATAATGAAGCAAGATTCATTCACTTTTTTGTACCAGGAACCCACAAAACGATTGTTTCTATCGAAAAATCGCCGTGTTTTGATGCTGCATTACCATATTGTCTTTATACTATGTACGTGTTACCAAAGGTATATAGGGAAAAAAGTAGTGTACAAGATCTGTATTTTGTTCAAATGTCAAGAATGAATTGGCTAGAATTTTTCGTACAAAAAGTGTAGATGAGCCCCTCCAAAACAAGTATCAGTATAAACAGTATGTTTAAGTGTTGTCTGTGTAGATGAGGGTTTGTGGGAATCAACCCAATGATGTTCTCCTATGAAGTTAATATCAGGTACTACCAGTTCAAAAATAAATAGTTTCTCAGATTTCTCTGGACTGTGATGTGCACTTGGACTTGATCTAAACATATTTTTTTCTAAATAAATTATCTATAAACTCTAAGAAATGTAATAATGTAAAATATTTTACTTATATATGTATTGCAATTAATGGTGATGATAAACCTAGTTGACTCTTTTGGTATAAAAATGAAATTAATTACTGCTACACAGTTTACATACCATTGCAAATCCCACATCTGCCCTCTTCAACGCTGGTCCGTCATTTGTTCCGTCTCCTGTGACGGCAACTACTTCACGATTGTCACTAATATTACTTTGAATTATTCCTTTAACCAAATTATATTTATCCGTGGGTGACGATCGAGCAAGAACCCTTAAACGTGGCCATATTTGATCAATTAAAGCCTGTTGGATAACTCCTTTATTGTCTCGTATTTTTTTATTAAACTCTGTTCCTTCTAGTATGAGACATTCTTCGTTTTCTTTAATAATACCACATTTAATCGCAATACTTCGCGCTGTGTTGATGTTGTCTCCAGTGACCATGCGCACTGTAATACCTGCTTTTTGGCACAAAGCTATAGATTTTGGTACTTCAGGTCGAACAGGATCTTCTATACCCACAATACATAAGCATGTCAAATTGCTTACGACGGAATTTTCATCGTTCCAATTTGGTCGTGAATCAAAATCTCGAAATGCTATCGAGATAGTTCGCAGCCCTTCGAATGCCATTGGTTCCACTACGTTACGTATGATGCGTTTTTGAACGTCCGGTGACATCCTTACTAATCTTCCATTTTGTCCGTAAATACTTGAACATTTGCTGAGAATGATTTCTGATGCTCCTTTAGTATATATTCTGAAACCGTTACCTTTAGATATGACAGTACTCATAGATTTTCTAACGGAATTGAATGTGTATACCTTGACTAATCTCTCTTCAGGATACAATTCCCTGATACTCTCGTAACTTTTACCAAGATCTTGAACAAATCCTAACAAAGCACATTCTGTCTTGTTGCCCACTTGTTTGGGCAATTCACCAGGTTTTTCTCCAGGTTTAAGACTGGTTGTATATGCACTATTGACCGACATCGCCTCTACCATGGTATTGCCTATATTGGAAGGTATGTCAGAAAATCTCGGAGTTCCCTTCCTCACTATTTCTCCGATAAACGATTGGACCACAGTCATTCTATTTGTCGTGAGCGTCCCGGTTTTGTCTGAACAAATTGCTGTAGCATTACCCATGGTTTCACATGCATGAAGATGCCTAACCAAATTATTATCTTTCATCATTTTTCGCACAGAATACGCGAGTGATAAGGTCACAGCCAAGGGCAGACCTTCCGGGACAGCTACCACTAAAACAGTTATTCCAATGATGATGATGTTTAGGAACAATTCGGCATGTTCGACACCAAGTTTTTCGCCTTGTATCCAGAAAGACTCAATACAGTTTTGTACAATTAAAATCAGAACCGTCAGAACGGCAATGGCCATGCCTGCTTGTCCAATCTGCACGGCCAATGTTGCGAGTTTTACTTGTAGAACTGATCGACTTTCTTCTTCTTCTTCTTCTTCACCTGCTTGAGCTCCTCCCAAAAGCATCAATATTATTCCCGCTTGAGAATTTACTCCTACTCCTGTTACCACCATTCGACCACTTCCTTCCATAACATTAGTTCCAGAGAATAACATTACATCATGTTGGGGACCTTTTTTAACAAGATCGGATTCTCCTGTTAAACTGGATTCGTCAACCAGAAGGTCATTGCTTTGTATTACAATACCATCCGCCGGCAAAAGATCGCCGTATTTTACCTGGCAAATATCGCCAACTACAATATCGTTCACTAGAATGTTTTGTAAAGTACCATCGCGGATGATCATAAATTTATTTTCTCCTTCTATTCTTTTCTGAAGTCCTCGAAACTGCTTCTCTTTCGATAGGTCACTCAAAGCACAAACCAAAACAACAATAACCACAGTTACGAATATTCCAATGCTTTCATAAAAACCAGCAGCTTGGGCATGTGGATCGTCGTCGTCTGAGTGAACAAATATTGTCAGCAGCAATGATATGGTGGCACAAGCTAACAGAATAAGCAATGTTACATCTTGAACAGCTTCCCACACTAACAAAAAGAAACTTTTTGCTGGCCTAGGAGGAATTACATTTGATCCAAATACTTTTCTTCGTAGGGCTACTTCAGATTCACTAATTCCATCTGTACGTGAAACTTTAAGTTTTTTACATATCTCCCCCGCACCACCGAGTTGTTCAACTTTCCGCTTTCCATCTGGACCACGACTTTCCATTAATTCTTTTAGCTGGGCTGAGTCGAATCCAAAATCTGATGACATTTTCTTTAAAATGCGAAGTCTATCTACGAATATAAACACATTATAATTCGGACTCCCTGCCAGACGTTAACCAACGGTTACCGATGAAGGCACAATAAGTGTGGAACATTTAATAAAAGCACACCACGTCACGAATATGCAAGATACGGTCGGTGCAATTCATTTTCTTATGTTGGATGTTGATACTTCTTGTATCTCCAGGACGATATAATAAATAGCATTTATTCAAATGTTATTTTACCATAAGGTATTTGAAGAACGTCGTCTGTATAAAAATGTTGGAACTCGGATATAGAAAGGTAAATATTTGTAACGAAATTATTTTCTTCTTCTAAGATATCTAAATCGGATGAATTCGATCACGTTTAGTGAAAATCGTAGAATTTCTGTTTATAACTTGCAGCTGCGTAACATCAAAGAGAAAGAGTACCATAGTTTTTTGAAAACATAGTATGTACTTATCGGATTTTTCAAATTGTGTTATGTATATTCTTTGACTGGCCTGTGGTGTTTTTATTACGACATATTCAAAAGCTTGAAATGCATATATTTCAAGTTGTGCTATTTAAGGTGACTAGATAAATGAAAGTAATCCGATTATTCTGAATTGTTTTGTACAATCTTCTGGGACAATTTTGTAAATATTCCCTTAAGTTTTTCACGATGTATTGAATTTTATTACCAATTTGGTCCAAGCCTGTAAATTCGGCGGCACAAATTTATCTAAAACGAATGGCTCATGAAAGAAAAAAACATTGTTTTCTATATTACTTAGACACTTAAACCTCGTTGATAGCTTTTGAATTGGATTATTTTTTTACGTATTTAACTTAAATCCACATTAGTTTCTTTACAGCTTTATGCCAACTCAGGACACATTTAGTATCTTGGGGGACCAAGAGCTGATCCCTATCTAAGTTACGTTTTCCAGATTGAATGGTTATTTTGTGTTTCGGGGCGCGTCAAGCGCTACAGACATTAGTCCTGAAAGTGTATTGCTTGTACCAAGTGGGCCATAAGCCACTGGCAAGTTGGGGCAGCTTATGTATTTAAATTACGTATTTTCGATACTTTTGTAATTTGTATTTTGTATCGAAAATACATATTTGAACATGTATCTTGTATTTGAATCGATAATACCTTCTGACCGTATTTTGTATTTTCAAAATACAAATAAACCTTTTTTTATTTTGCCCTTGAAAATTTGAATTTATATATACAGAAAAAATCTGAATAAAACAAACGTCGATAACACGACTTTTTGACATTTTGAAGCAATTTTTCATTGCCTGCAGCAGTATTCGAGGAGTTGTCGAGAAGAACGTTTTTGATAACTCAACAGGTTTGGTAAGGGGAAGGTGGACGAGCAGTACGAGTTGGGTGTCGGGAAACGTGGACGAACAAAGGATACTTTGACCCAACGGGTGCCTTATAGGCGTGTTTATCGTACACCCCTGGAAATGGAAGTCTGTTGAACTATTTTCAACGGAAGAATTCCCCCAGTGTTGCCAGAGAAACCGCATTTTCCTTTGCATTTTCGACGTTCAATCCGCAATCTGCATCGACCCATGCGGATGGCTAAAAATCTGCATTTTTACAATTTTTAAAAATTATGGTTTTCTTTAGTTGACAATTTGGCGGGTCTTGCGAAAGTATTTGCACTTGCGTATCGTCGAGATGTACTAGCACGTCGACACACTCGCTCTCTTGGTATGCATGCGCAGAAGTTAGAACTCTTGTAAGACAAAGAAAGCGACACGTATAGTAATAGTAGATTAGAGAAAGACACAGTGTCACGTGTCTGGCGATTTGGAGATGGGTACTCATGCTCTAGTTAGACTGGGGTTGTATCTATTTCTGCCTTAGTAATAATGTACGCATGTAGCTTATTTTAGCCGTTCAGCTGACACGGATTACTTTCCTTTTCTATCTTATTATGAACATTGGACAATCTCTCCCTGCCCAATTAACGCCTTTTAATTTATAATTATAAAGTTACATTTAAAAGAATAATATATTTTCAATTAATTACTTAAATTAAATAGAGTATTTTGGAGGCTCCTGAACCAGGTCCTGCCGGTTCGGATAGATGTTACGAGAGATTAGTAATCTTGCTTATTTCGGTTTTGGTAGAAATATTAAAATAAAGCTTGATGACTTTTCAGAGAATGTAGATATAACATTCTAGATCTTCCCTCTTTTTCTCTCGAATTAGTATTTACTAAAGGAAGAAAAAGACCGATCACATATGTCTTTAGTAGACCGCGGAACTTCATGCAATTGCATATATCAGCTGATTGCCCATATCGAAAGGAAATGTAAACTTCTCTTATCTCCCAAAATAAAACAAAAATTGTCGATTTTATTTGTATAATTGCATATTTATGAGATTTTAACTGAAACTGTATATTTTTATTTATACGGCACATTGCACATTTTATTTACACGGCATAGTGCATATATACGAGGTTTTTATATAGAAGTGGGTCGAAGTGAGATATTATCGTGTATAGCTCGTTCAAACGGAAGGTGAATTAAGATATGCGAATGCTAGAATACCAACAAAATATTTCCGACAGTCTTCTGGTAAGATTGTAACAATGCTATTGGTTCCCTTGCTTAATATTCTTTTTATAATGTTCGAAAAAATATTTTTATTATAGGCGTTTTTATTTGTGTAAAAATGAAGATTATATAAATACATGTTATCTATTGCTAACAATATTTTTGTTTGCATTTTTTTAGTTTTAAGCCCATATATTGCCTATTTTCAATGCATGTATTGTCAATTTTTAATGAATAGTTGTGGCATTTGATGTAACATTTAAAACAAACTAATATACTCATTAGGGTGGCTGTAATTCTTTTCTAGGTAATCATTTCCAAAGTTGCCACTTGTATAAAAAATACGATTGGCATGTATCATGAACCTTGGTGAGAGTGAAATAATGTACCTCTAGCGATACATGGCAAAAATTATTTTAACGCATTTTAATGAAAAATACGACTTTATCAGAAATAATAATTTCGCTTGTCTTATATTTTGCTCATATTTCTTTACAAATATTATCTAAATGAAGGTCGATGGATCCATAGTGAGCACAGCTCATCCAACAAAAATGCATTGGAGTTGAACAGGCCACGGAGGCTGTGCACGCTCTAAGATCTACAGTACCCTTCGGGCACTCGCGCTGCTGTAACAAGTACAACAATGGAACGTTTTTCATACTTACATCAAATGTTGCGTTTCAGTAGAGAATTCTGTCTAGATATTCGCTTATTGATACTTCATCGTTACAGTATAAACAGAGATTACCTTATCCGTTAGTTGAGTTGTGATAGTAAAGGTGTCTCTGTTGTACATCTTACAATGCGCGAGTTCTGGTATTAATTTTCCCGAATGGTAATGCTTGGTAGAACCGTCCTTTCGGGCAATCCTTGCAGCCGTAGCTTCACGACACTTAAAATTGCCTTTGCTCTAAATATATTCAATATAGTTAACTGACATATTGTTGTCAAGCCCAGGTATAGAAGTTGATAATATGTGGAATAAGTTTAGAAGGATGGCGACGAGTACACATTAAGGATTGCTTGCATCGTACTCGGATTAATACTAATTAACCAAGAGTTTCTCCAATGAATATATTTTTGAATTGGATACGATACTACGAGCAACTTTTATATTTGAACGAGATGAGCATTAAGTCGTTTGCGCAGAGCGAAAGTAACAAAGATATAAAATAATATAATAAGTAATAAAGAATATAAAATAACAGACATAAAACTTTAAAAAAGTAAATTAGAAAGAATCTAGGATTTCTTGGTCAAAGATTTGAAACGGAAGAATTAATTTTAACTTCGAAACGTTTCGTTTTTGATGAAATACTGATGATCCAAGCTGCAGTAGTTGACTGGGTTCCAAAGGTGTTTTGATCCCAGACCTTTGCAAAAACTTTCAATTGTCAAATCCTTAGTCATTAACTTTTATCCACTGAAATTAATAAAGAAGTTGATTGATGATTCCAGGTACACCAACTGCTATGGTTATTAGTCCCGTAAGTGGAGTAAATGTCCCTGGAGGGGGCGCTGATTCTATCCTCACTGAGTGGTGATACACGGCAAGAAACCCCTTGCAAGCAGACCTACATGCTGGGGACAAGCTATGCATTCCCGACTGGACTCCCAGCATGTGTGATAGTTTAGTGCCAGTATGTGTGGGGGCCAATAAGGGGTAAGGACAGGACAAGGAGGATGATTGCGCGCGGTTCTTGGCCCGCTTGATAGGGTCCTGATCCGGCACTCGCATGGTGCTAATCAAAGAAACGAAGGAAAAATTCCGATCAGCGCCGCCGGCCGCTAGAATTGTCCTCCAGGCAGCTGCTGAGTTTAACCCAGCAGCTCAACTCGTGTCGAAAATCCACCACCGACGCAATCGCACCCTAGGACCTTCCTGCCAGAGCAGCTACGGGGCAGCGTCGATGCTGCCTCTGAGCGGAAGTCATCAGGCAATAAATCATTTACAAATATACATTAAGACAAGTGCCATTTTAATTTACCACATTTAATTTCAAAATATGCGCTGACCCAATTAATTTCCCCAAACCACTGGCAATGTTTACGTTTATGATATAAATATGTAAATTAAACCTAGACCGCAAATAAAAATATAATTTTCTTTATTTAATAATTCGCATAAAATACAAGCTCATTAACAATTATAGTGAACAGAATTGTGCGAAACTGTGTCATTACTTCAATTAGTGCGTTAACAGAGCTTTTTGCTGTTTTAGCTACTCGCATTTTCCCAAAATACTTCATTGCAATGAAATCATTGCAAGGAGAATTATTTCTTTGTTGTGAAATTAGTCATAATATATTGCTATTTGATTTAATATAGGTTTTTAATTTTTGCAATGTCTTTATTTTTTATATTACTAGCTCTTTTTTAGTATATGTAAAAATAATAAATTTGTTTTCTGCTAGTTCTTGACTTATTTCATGGCGAGAAGAATTGTATTGGTTTCACAGTAAAATATAGATAAATAATCACTTGACATTGAATTTCGTATTTTTATCGCACGACCAGAAAGGCCCAATCAATAAATTATTAAAAACAAAAATTAAGTGAAAAATTTATCATGTTTCTGCGGACTTCTAATGTGCGTTTATGCTACATTATTTGTCCATAGTTGCTTAGTTTCACTGAAAATAACAAAGCATACACAGAAGTTTCTGCTTTCCATTTTTTATGCAAAAACATGAGTTCCTCGTTCCTGGTTCATTTTTGACGATGTAAGCGAGATAAAACATTAATTTTTTAGTACATTTGGTACTATGTATTGAAATTGTGTATATTTTGATACAATAAATAATAATAATAATAATAATAATAATAATAACAGTAGCAGTAATAATAATAAAAAGAACAACAATAAATAACAATGAAAATTAGTAATTTATATTTAAGTCATAACCACTACTAACTAGTCACATAATTTACGAACATTGTATTCACGTTTTATGCTCTCAAAAATTATTGGTAGCAATATTAGGTGAATGAAATTAATTTACAGTCATACGGCAACACAAGCACCACTGTGTACTGTGTCACTGCCTTGCAAACTGCATCACATATTTGCACTTCTTGAAAACCATATTCCGATAATATTTTTTTTTAGGACTATCATCATTTCAGGCATACTGTCCAGAAAGACGAATAATATATTCTTCAGTACACCGAATGAAAACTAGAACTTATCTGACCGTTATTTGATTGGAAAATGGAAACAGAGAAGTAATTGCCAATGAAAGAACTGAGTACTGCAAAGTAAACAAAACACTGGGGTGTCATATATCAACATGACTGCCGTCTCGCATATTAATACCTTGACCGATGGTTGACCTTGTGCAACGTTTCTTGAGCGATGGCTTGGAGAAATGCGGGTAGGGTGGGGGTATTTGTTACGAAATCGGCCATTAGATTTTATGAAGCAATATGAATCTCACGAGTATCAGTAATGCATCCGGAACTTTTTCAATAATTTGCTAACCTTTTTAAGAGTTCTAGGTATATTATGTGATGAATGAGTACAAACGTAGGCCATTTATTAAGATTTTTGGAGAAAAACACGAACATGAGTTCTGGCCGTTACTTTCAAATGTTTATTGTACTAGAGAGTGGGAAGGTAGGCCATCGGTCAAGAAAAGTTGCGGGAAATAACAAGATTATACGTTTGTAAATTTCCATATATTTGTGCTAAAAATATTGAACGCAACTCGATTGAAGGTGTCATTAACGTACTTATTTTAAAAAGCCGGACTCAGGTCCTATCGTCGCTTTGTTCATCAGCATTTATTCGTACGGCAAATATCTTCTTGTATGATATAGTTATACGTAAGAAGTTCTTCCTGTACTTCTTACGTATAACTATATCAGTCTATAATATTCTCATGAAGCCACTATACGTTTATGTTTTTTTCATCTAAAGAAACAGTAACTTTCTGCAACAAGCTGCGAACAATGTGTACGAAGAGAGGCTTTGCTCCGAAATGAGAGGCGGGCGCTGCCCCTGCTCGGTACAGCACTCGCGGGGCGCAGAGGGCTGCGTTGGGGCTGTGGATGCACGCGGGCGGCGGCGGCAGCGCTGGCGACGCCCACGTCTGCGCTGCTGGCCTGCAAACAAAAGCACGCCATTAGCCTCCAGGTGTAGTGCATGTTGTATCCGAGAGGTGGTGGTGTTCCTCTCCTGCAGAAACGTGAGTAGCGGCGCCGACAGGATTCCGCCTTGGTATCTTTCCTAAGTTCTAAATTCTAAGCTCTCAACCGGCATGTGTAGTACTGTAGTACACATGTGTATGAGTAAAGACGGCTCCCCACATTCGGCATTCGCCGAGTAGCGAGTGACTGCTCGCCCAATCCCCAGCAGCTAATAAGTTCGCTAACGCGTCATTAAGTTAATACCAATTAAAATAAATGAGAAATAAATAAATAAATAAATAAATAAATAAATAAATAAATAAATAAATAAATAAATAAATAAATA
>BOPP01000071.1:2002205-2039650 GCA_017312745.1 Gryllus bimaculatus | reverse complement strand
TATTACACAAACCATCCGACTGGTACAGCACATGAGGAACAGCCATAATTGTTCGCGAAAAAATTAAACATTCATTACCTTCTCATATAGAGCACATGTATTCCAGCAATATCTATTCAAGTAAGCGATGCATTTGGAACATTGAATATTGCAACTGTATTATCTGCTCTCCGAAACACAATATTCAGAATTCTCAGTTCAACAAGTTTCTTCAAAACACTTGACCAAGATTATTTCTGGCGGTGACTACAATTCTAAGCATCCTTTGTGGGCTCCAGACTAACATCTCCAAAAGGGAAAATATCTCTATGAATCTATATCTAAACGAAACATTACTCCACTACTCTTCTGGACAACACTTATGGCTACTGACATGAACAAATCTGATGTTTTAGATTTTTTATTGTAAAGAAGTAAACCAAAGTTATATTCGCACCTACTGTCCACAAGATCTATCATCTGACACTTCACCAGTTTACTAACAATCAGCTCATTCATTATTGAAGACAACAGGCAAAGTTCAATTCATAACATAAAACAGACTGGAAATACTTCTCAGAATGGCTAATTAATAACAGCACCGCTAATCTACATTTGAAAAGTGCTCTCGATGTAAATGAAGCAATAGAATACGTAACAAGACAAACTTCATCAAGCTGCCATGGTATTCATACACAGAAATTAAGCAACTGAAAACAACAAATATCCACAATTAATAAGGAAAAAGTGATAGCAAAAACGCAATCAAAAAACAATGGCAAATTACTAAAGATCCAGCAACTAAAGAAGACTAAATTCTGCTTCACAAAACCTGAAAAGACTTCTTCGAGAACACCGAAACAACGTTCTAACAACATAAACTTATAAGACTGACTCAAATTCAAATTCAGAGTATCTCTTGAAAAACCACAATGTTTGAAGAGACAATAAACCTATTTTCTCCGATCAGAAAACTGATGGTACATGGGCTAAAAGCGACAAGAGAAACGGAATGCTTTGCTCCATTTCTCTGCAGTCTTTCACCATTCTCCTCACAATATCTGCAGCAGAAGAGAAAAATTTACAACTTCCTAGATTGACCGTTGCAACAGCTCCCAAATCAAGCCGTAAGTGCTCGAGAAGTTGAAACATTAATCAAAATTTTACCAAAAGCTCCCGATATGCATGATTTCTATAACAATTATAGCGCCATCTACCAAGAAAATTGTAGCCTTAATTACTTCCATTTTCAATGCATTCTAAGATAGGACACTCCCGAGCAATGGAAAATAGCCAAGTAATAGTCATCCCTAAACGGCAAACCAATGCATGAAGTAGTATCATACAGACTATTTAGTCTTCTTCTACAACACTATCCAAAGTTTTTGAGAAACTACTTCCTGTCACGTTTGAATCCACTTCTACAAGAAAAAAAAAATAATACCCATCATCAATTTGGGTTCAGACAAAGCCATTCGACTATAGACAATCCATCGAATAGTAAACGAAATTAGTGAATCGCTATAAAATAAAGAATATTGCTCTTGCCGTGTTTCTCGACATAAGCCAGGCTTTCGATAAGGTCTGGCACCAGGTTTATTGTATAAAATTAAGCCAGAACTTACCATATCCTTACTATCTCTTACTAAAAATCGTACTCTTTGGAGAGATATTTTCACAAATAAATTTAACAGTGTAACTTCAGACTTATCCCTATAAATTCGGGGTTCCTCAAGGAAGTGTGCTTGCACCTTTCCTTTACTCATTATACACTGCGACAATTCCAACATCAGAAAACGGCATTGACAGCAACCTCGCGGATGACACAGCCATCCTAGCTCGACACAAAATCCGCAGAAGCATCACGTCTCGTAGAAGAACACTACAATTCATCACAAGTGGCAGAAACGCTGGCCTCAAGACAAATGACAAGAAGTCTGCCAATTACCTTCACTCTAGACTAAGAAACATGCCCTCCTATAAAAATCGGATCACAACCTATCTCTCAAACACTCAGCAAAATATCTTGGAATTAATACTGGACAGAAGACTTACGTGAACACATATAAAGAATAAAAGAAAAAATTAGATCTCAAATTATCAGATTAAACTGGCTATTAGAAAAAACTCATCCTTAACAAATTCATCTGTATAATCGCAAACAAAAATTCTTCTGTATAAAGCATTACTAAAAACCTGTCTGGACATATGGAATACAACTTTGGGGAGCAGCTCAAAATTCAAATATGAATATTACACGCTTCCAGTCAAAAGCTTAAGAAATTTGTAAATGTCCTTGGTACGTAACGAACGCCACAATACACGAGACTTACAAATGACAGCCAATAAAAGAAGAAATTAACAAGACCGGCAAAATACTTACAACGACTACATAACATCAAAATATTCTTGCCATTAACTTACTAGACAATAGTGACACTGCCAGACGACTTAAACGATATCATACGTTAGACTGACTGATATCGACTATAAATTGCTTTATATATTTTCTGTTTTATTATTATATATGTTTATCATCTTATATTTTTAGTAATGTTAATTTAGTTATCAAATATGTTTAGTGTGTTTTAATCTAAAAAAAATGCTGTAATATTAGGAGTACGGTCAATGGACCTTACTCCTCTCATGTTATTAAAAATTGTATGCATTTTTTGCCAAATGTTTGTACTCAAACAAATTGCAAAATAAAATATTATTATAAAAAAAAATTTCATCAAACAATTGAAGTCATATGGTCTCATCAAGTCCAGTTATTAGCTTGTGAAAAACATATCTTTATTCTCAATATATTGAACAACCTTAGTTTCTTACTTTCCCGTTTACGTACAGACTAATACACGTAGTATAGGAAAAAATATGTAATGCTGCAGAAAATAGATTTCGAGATTTTAACGAAAATACACATTTTGGGGTTTACATATACCGAAAAAGTGTTTTTTAAAAACGTCCGTCTGATGTCTGTGAACACTACTAGCGCCTAGACCATACGTAGAATTTCTTCCAAATTGAAGAAACCCTTACCACCCGGTTCTAGGCAAATCCTTGAGATTTTGTAAAACATTCTTCAAAATTTAAGAGTACTTTGCATGAAGCCCTCCAGACATTTTCAAAATTTTCTCAAAAACGGCTTCAAATTTGTTCTTTAATTTTCTTGTAGGAATAGTGACATGTACTTATAAACGTGGCATAGCTCCGATATTTACGGTTAACCCTGAAATTCCAAACATTTTAAAAGTATGAATTTCCTACAAATACAAAATTAGAGATTTTACCTTCAAATAAAATTTGTTCTCCATAGTTAGTTCTTTTATTAAGGTCATGTCCATTTTATTAATGAAAATTTTAGTAGTCTTCGCGCAATATTGCGTGCAGCATATGGAATTAAAAAAATACAAAACACTGCAAATTGTTTCTTTAAACCTTTGGTAGGAATAGCGCTAAATATACTCTATAAGATGACATAAATACTATATTGCTTTATTTTTTTCAACAATTACAAAAATGTATTTTTTCACTTGTATCTCATGTTTTTCTCTGGTATGGCGTTAAAATTTAAATTACAGCAATTTGACCACATTATTGTATTTATGAGTACAGGTGGTTTAAATAATTTCATATAAAGTTTCTCGAAAACTCAATAATTTTCTGTGAAAACTAGCTCAAAATTTTGTATTTTCAGAAACGTTCAAACGCCTTTTACTCAAAAACGGCTCCAAATTTTTCCTTCAAACTTTTCGAAAGGTTAGCGCTATTTCACTGATTAATGTGACGTAAAGTTATTTCGCGACATTTTTTTCCTTCAAAGATTATACAAATGTAATTTTTTTGAAAGATCTCTCACGTCGGTAATATGCACATTTCCAACAATTTGTAAACTCTGTTGTGTTTGTGAATTAATGTGCTTTAAATGACTTCAAATAACGGTTTTAGAAAACTCTAAAACATTCTGTGAAAATGTGCTTCAAATTTCGAATTTACTCTAGCGCTTATGCGCGTGTTTTCTTAAAAACGGCTCCAAATTTTCAAAACAAAAATTGCGATTTGGGACGAGGTTTTACTGTTCTTTAATATTATTAAAATAATATTTTCGCTGTACTTTTAGGAAGAATAAAAACTAAGAAAATTTCAAAAAAATGTAGGATACCTTTGCCATATGCGTTAGAAGGCATAAGGCAAAGATATGTGGCAAGTTCGAATAGGTAGCCGAGACCAAAGGAAATAGAAAACTAATACGAGAAAGTCTGTGCTATTCTGTAGTTTTTTAATTGAACATTATACTTATACTTACGCGAACAGATAGATTTTGAGAAGACAAATTCATCAATATCACTCAATTTGGTACTAGTGGAATATTTAACAGCGCAAATATGCATGATATCCCTCGAAAATCTCGCCAAGTAATACGAAAAGAAGGTAAAGGGGCGTTCGTGGCGCAGTAATGAGGAGCTCAGCTGATTCCATGCCCCAAGGCGCAGGGCACTTCAACGCCCTTGGAAGCCACATCGGTCGAATATCCCTTTTTAAACAAACAACTGGGCGAATCCCTTGTGTGTTACCAGCATTCAAGTACCGAGTTAACATTTCGTTCAAAAGAATCAATCGAAGTTACAAAACAAATCGGTATGTTCTCAATAATAGCGTCGTACATCAAGCAGATTAAATCATCTTCGATTTGTAAAATTGGCACAAGTGTATGATGTGTGGTGTTACGAAATACACTCCACCGTAAACATTATGTTGCAGATTATTTAGATCATTGCGCGTCAATTCACACCGCGAGCCCGTTCTCTGTGCTTTGAATGGCTTTGGTAATTTCCGAAAAGCAGCAAAAATTCATGTAACTAGTCACTCTTCACTCTCTCGCTATCCCTAGCAAGGGCGTATTCAATTGAGTTGCAACTTCTTCAGTAACAGAGCTATTGCCAATTTTTTTAATTTAACTACCCATTTTTTAGTGTGCCCTCGTGAAGGTCCTTAAACCATTAATAAAATGAAATAACTTTAACTGAAATTACGTTGTTGATAACACCAATAGGTTAAAAAAATTCTAAAGTTTGTACGTGTGTTGCACACAGACACATCGCGCTACTGGGCCACAAATATCAGCTCCACGTTCCCTGCGTAATTCACTCTCTTCATAGGGCAAGCGTGTCTTTCACGATCTCTAGTCTGTGTTACACGTGTGTACCACGGTGTCGATTGTCGTTTAGAGGTTGCATGAAATAGAATCTTAACTCGCTGCGTTTTGAAACGGTGAATGATAAGAGATTGTGAAAACGTTTAGAAATCCACAGCGCAAACTTCGAACCTGCTATATCATAGGATTTTAAAACTCATTGGCGTGTTTATAATTATTCATCAAAACCAATATATACAGTATTTTTGAATTTGTCTTTTAAAGATCTCTGTAATCATGTAAAAAGTATAGTGATCCATTTAAAACAACGACGATAGTGCAATATCTTCAAAATAAAAATTCTATCAAAAGCTAATAACTACAACCGTATGTTATTTACCGTATGGTGGAAACTTCATCTCAATATCCTGAACCGTGCAGAAAATATTTGCAGTGGACGTTTTTATTGACTAATCTGTATATATATTACTCAGCGCCTTTCACCATTATTTCATTGAATAGAGTGCAAACGTTGAAACAAGGAGAATGCTGCTTATTTTGATATTGTTTTTATGATATTCCTGTAATCCCATTTAAGCGTCTGTGTTTTCTACGTTTGCCGTAGATGAAGGTTATGGCAGTATTGACAAAACTCAAATTCTTTTGTAGCTTATTTGCAGCTGGAAATCAACTATTTTAAGAGGAGTTTAATTTAATATTAATTCATTACTTTGAAGTGAGTTTTAAACATCAATACGCAGGTTCTTCCTTCACATTCTTACCGGAAGGATTATATGAATAAAATTGCTTACTTTCCTACAAGAATTAGTCAGGATATTATAAATAAATAATTTAAAACACGTTGTTTCGTCTAGGAAAATAATCGTTCCGTATCCTCTGCTCAAACTTCATCATCTCCTTTAAGAAAACTGATCTCCAATACCCCTGGAGCTTGTGTCACAAGATGCCTTTTGCAAATACTCATTTCGCTGAGCATATTTGAAAAGCTCTGGGACCAATCCAAAGTGCCGACGTCGCCCTCGGCATGAGCACAGGAATTACTCTCCGACCTCTTCCAAGTGGAGATATATTGCGTTTAAGGTTTAATGGGCTCTTCATAGTTTCTTTTATTTTCCCACAATAATTGGATGATATAAGACTTCGAGTCTGAGCTTTCAACGGATATAAAATCGAGATTACTGGAGGAATTAAAGGAAAAATGTTCCCACGAGCATGTATAAACACCATTATTTCTACAAATTTGATCATCCGGAGGTCATACACTACATTTCGTAAAATCATTTCATTTTTCTTCTCCTGTTCATAATTTGAACCAGCTGAATTGACGTCCTTCTTTAGAATTCTATGCACCGTGGTTTACGTGGCATGTAATATACCATAATTGTTATCTAGTAATTTAGCAAAGACGACGGTGATATTCAACACAATAACGTCGGCAGTAACAAATAGACTTCATTTTTTCGTCCAAATGACCTTAAGTCAAGGAATTTCTAGATTGTTAATAACAAGGTCATAAATGAAGAATTAATTTGTAGATTTCATTCAGCAGAAACTCTCGAGTTCATCGTGGGATCGAGTCCCCCTTTGGGCATGGTTGTTTGTCCTTAGTCTCTCATGTATGAGTTGTTGCGGAGGCCTCGCGTTCTGTTGTCTTCAGATCAGAGGAGCCTGAGTGTGTGTCTAGTGTATGGCCGAATGTGCATCCCACAGGAACGTAAAGCATAACCGAATTACGACAGAATAAAAGCCTTAGGGGAAGATGATAACACTATTCCAACCAAAGCCGCGTCCTTTGTTCAGATTAGCCGGTTAGCAGACAATGTTTGACAGGTTGTTAAACAAAATTGAAAACGAAAAATACATCTCCCTGCAAAATCTAGTCTTGCACTAGTCAGACGATACGAGTGTTGGATGTTAAAACCTCAAAGTCGTTTAATGCGTGTAGTTAGAGGTGAGGGATAGTTTTCGCCAGTGATTTACATTCCGATATTGTCACTAAAATATTGTGAGAATGGATATAAAGCAAGTCGAAAACCAGATGAAAAGTGCAGGTGCGAGTGATTTGAGTCATATGGGCAGGCCCTAAATAGCGAACTATAAAAACCGCGCGTGGTTTACTTCCATGTCGTTTTTAATTAAACTCACAATAGAAAAAAATGGAATCAAGCCGGCCTGATTGACCGAGGTAGCGAAGGCTGAAGGGTCGTATCTTCCTCGGCTCCAAAGGTCTCGGTTACGAATCCCGCATCGAGCATGGATGCTTATGTGTGATCGTGTTGACCTTACGTGTTCTTCCTTCAGTTCTCCACAATCACAGCGGTCGCTCTATCACCAAGTTGTTAAAACGCGACCTTAAAAAAATCGAATTTGAAGTTTCTAAGTGTACTTTGCTTGCTTTCAAGTTACATAAATACAGTGATTTCATCAGAACAATCTAATGATGTCGAAATAACAAATATAATTGAAAGTAAAACAGCTTCGGGACAAGTTAGACGTTTGACGTCCAACGTTTATGAAATTAATACGAATCATTTCTGCATGTTACCTAGCCCAGTTTGGTTTAGCATCAATAAGTGTCAAAAAAATCGCTCACATGACAAACAGACCACACTCTATTTGTTTAGCCCCATGAAGTGAATGCAATGCTTTTCAATTATTGTAGAAGTCTGCTCTTCAAACATTCTGAATAATTTTCAGGAAAGATTTTTCTTCTGGATTATCGAATATCCAATCTCGTCGCACTGCTTTAGAAGACACACAATACCCGGAGGACACACAAGCTCACACAATCTTCACGTAACAAACATACTAGCAATAACTAAGATATCGGAGTATGAAAAGAACCTGTCGTCCCAATAACTTTGATATATCTCCGTCACTTTAATTTGTTGATATGTATTATATTAATTTCCATAGAAACGGAAAGAAATCTAAACAGCATACTGTCATGTGAGAAGTGTGTTTGGTTTCACTGAAAGCCCAGGAACTTGGGAAATATTCAAAAGCAATGAAAGAGTTTCGATTTTGTCTGAAAAATGCGAACATTTGGTGGTATTATTTTGCCTATTCTAATTCTACAAGAACCGACTGAATTCTCATACTCAGTGCGTCACTGTTTATGATACAGCTGATATAATGCGACATGAAGACTTCAAAGAAAAGGCCGAAAGCCATTCAATGTTTGTCATTCTCGTTTTGCGTTATGGAACAGCAGCTCATGTTACATTCTTAGTATCTAAAGAAATTTGATTTCTTACTGTGAATATTATACTATGTTATTGCAGTTTGTTTTTGAGCAGTGCCCATGCTATGGTTTGAAAAACCATTTAGTATGATTTCTCTAACAGCATTTTGCTGGTCCAATCCAATAGTTTCTTTTAATTATTACAGTCGGGACTCCTGACGGTGCACCCTACACTCTCCTCAGTCCTATTGTTTTTGCAGGGAGATGAAGACTTTTATTGTTTCATTAGTTTCTTGGCATGGCTAGATTACATTCTGAAACCAATTACATTCAATTTAATACTACACTTATAAACCTAGGGACGTCCCGGGGTACATCAACAGTCACTATCCCTAAATATAACAATCGGCAATCATGAATGAACATGGCTACTATTAATTGTAAGATATCGGTAGGGAAGAAGTAAACACCTTGAATTAACTACATTCTATGCTAGTGAGGATAAGTCTTCTTCAATTTATGTAAGTAATGGTAGGTAATGGTAAAGTAATGGTAGTTATTACAAAATTGATGAAAGAGAAACGTAGACATTTTTACTTTTCATTCATCGAATCTATTAAACCCTCGTAAAATCTCTTCGCCTCCAAACAGCTCACACTACAATATCGTTCACTTAAACACAAATGGCAATATCACTATAGAGAAAATAACAACTCAAAATGTCTCTCACTGGCCCGTCGAAAACATGTTCTGTCCCTAGGTACAAGTTTCCTCTACTACTTTAGGTTATGTTGTAAAATTTACATTTACATGTAAATTTATTCAATGTTTTGCTCTTGAAGAATATGAACATGGAGATGATAAATTAAAGAAATCCTGACAAGATAATCTATTGCTGGACTTATTATATAAGACAATTTTAACTATTTATAATAAATTATGAAAATATCCCCAGTACATCATATGAAGTACAGTCAAAAATGTAAACTTGTTTCCAGTTCGCAAGTTCACGAGTTTGGTCAGTTCGACAGGACAGTATCAATTTTGGAGTTACTCATTTGAACGTAAGGCGCTAGTGTTGCACACAGATGGTCAGACGCTTAGTCAGACAGACGGTTTGAAGGAAAAGTAATAACCATTCTGAAGTATGAAATTCTTTTAATGCTTTCTTTTCGATAGATATAATTGCATAATCGACATGTTTGTTGTCCTGGTTGAGTAAACCAGTTCCTTGCAATAAATAACATAATTTTGCATAGCAATCATTCAAAGAAAAGAAGTCAAGAAAAGGAGAAATTGTTAAAATACATTTTTCATAAAAATTAGATTAATAATACGCTAAACTAAAAATGTTCCATTTTAAATCACATGGTCGAGAAGTATACGAGGAGTAGACTTCGAAGGAATAGTTTTGAAGCGAAGTGAGTGGCGGCATCAGGGCTTCTGGAAGACTACTTGAGCGCTCTTCTTTCTCAGTGCCGCCCTTCCCCCTCCTTCCTTATGGCATAATCGATGACCCGCTGGGGGCCCATCGGCGCTTTTATCGGCCGCCAACGCTTCCGCCCCCGTCCTTGCCCCCGCCCTCACCGCCACCGACCTCTCTTCCCTGCATCTCCTTCCACACGGCCACTTCCACCGCCACCATCCTCTCCGCCACAGAAGACCCTGGACGCCCCGCCACCGCTCTGTTCTTTGCCTCACCTGCCGTCCTCGCTCCACCACCGCCTCTTTCACCCCGCGGCCCCCGTCCCCACGCTCCGAAGACCATGACGCCCTGACGCTCCTCTGTTGCCTCACATCCCGCCCCGCACCTCGCTCCTCACCGCCCCATACCCCGCCCTTGCGCCCCAGCCCGCCTTCCCTACTTTGCCACACTGCTCTCCCGCCCACGCCAGGCGCCCACCCACTCCGCGCCCCCCTTCTCCCGCCCCCGCCTCCGTCGCCTCCTCTGCGCGTACCGTTCTCTCTCCCACACCGGCCACGTCGCCCGCAGCTTGTGTCCCCATTGCTCAGGCCGTCTACGCCCTCCATCCCTCTCCCAACGTTCATGCTACCCACCGCTATCGGCGCAGTCAGGGCGCAGCCCTATCTGTGCGTGAATGCAGAAACGGGCGCTGGCGGGTCGCAGCGGGGCCCATTAGCCATTCAATTACCTGCTATCGGTGGCGGCGGACTCCCTCTCGCGCTCTCAGGGGAATTGCGAATCTGTACATTAGAAAACGTCTGCCCAGGGAACGGAGCAAGCCAAGTACCAGTGGTGAAGAAAGTCGGACGGGTGGGGTGGACATGCGGTTCTCCTCCCTTTTGAATTTCTTCTTTGCTTAATAATAATTTAATTCTTAATCAAATTAATAATAATAATAATATGCCTTTATTAATATGGCGAGGCGCCATCAGGCCTGCTCTTCTGCCTAACCACACGTCACAAATATACAGATTTGTCTAAAAGTAATGTAATCTAAAAAAATTAAATGTAAAATAATCTACAAGTGGTAAGTAGCTAGTGGAAAGCAAACGTTATTTAAAGCAACTTATAAATAGATAACATCAGAGGCTAAATGGATACAATGTTACAAAGTTATTATGTTTAAAATAATTTAAAAAATTCAAGACTGAGATTGAAAACACAATTTGAATTAAATATGATATTATGTGCTGTAACATATCTGCGCGCTACGCGGCAGCCTGGTATTCACCTGTGATCTATTAATACAGAGAGACACCATCACCCGTCCGACACCACTCTGCGTCCTAATACAATGGAAACTAAGCTAACATGAAGTAATGGGTCTTTGGGATGGTATCCTCAGCTGCGGTTCATGCTGCAAAGGGTCATAATCTTGTTTAAAACCGCCTCTGCTCCTACGAATGAAAATACAGTTCCGGCACTATCAAACAGGTCTAAACTACCTAAAATTTGTATGAATTATATGAAAAGGGAAAAGGGAATTGGTGATATATCTATGGTTCCAAACACATATGCATTAGCAAAAAAACTACAAAATTAATAATAAAGCTAAAAACAGGTATCTATAATATTATAAAACATGTTAGTTATATGATGTATTTACATTGTAAGACGGCCATGCATTAACTAACTCAACCATTACCAATTGGAAATTTTAATAAAGAAACATATACATTTATAATATGTCTAAAGATATAAATATATTTACAATCAATGATATTATGAATTCACCTGATGATGGATTTAAAGGTAGTAGATTTAAGCATTCCAGATCCTATTCACGATAAATTTAAAAATTTCCCATTTTGTGCAGGTCATTATAGTCCATATATCAATGAATTGTCACACTATCAACAAAATCTTATAAAGTATAAGTTATAAGTAATTGATAATAGAATGTTAAAATGTTTTATACAAAGTATTAGTCAATACATTTCATCACGTTATATCCTATGATCAAAAAGTGTTGTTAAAACCATTTATTGATAAATATCAGACTGCATTGAGCATTGAGATTACTTTAATTCGGATTATATCACTTACAGCTTAAGCCGCAATAATGCAGTATATAGTAAGAAATGGACAACGTACGAAAAATGTGTGATTAAAAACTTCTATATAGCTCTAAAAAATTGCAAAAAAATCAATATGATACGAGACCCATTATTGATCATGATCATGTATAATTATATAGAAAAAAAGTGGTATATGTATAATCACGCATTATCAATAATGAAGGGACGTATGAAGATATGTATACTGTCACATCAAAAGAATATAGAGTATATTCAATAAAAACTCGATAAATAGCTCTACCACCATACGATGATAAGGGAAATTTAGTCGATCGGATTAAAATAAATTTAAGACCACAGAGAACAGATGTGGGGAAATATTCTTTTACAAATCGAACAATACAAAAATGGAATACATTGCCTGCCTAAACCTTTGAACCCTTTCCTCGTAGCGTACAACAATTTAGGAAGTTAATTTAGGCCATTACTATATAAATGAGGGACTTAGCTGACAATAGTAGGTTATAGAGCGACGTGTCAGTCAGGTGAGCGATGCGTCAGTGAAGTGAGGTGTCGTGAAGTGTAGAACAGAAAAATAATGAAAGAAATGATTAAAGGGTCATAGTGAAAAGTGTAGTGAAGTGAAGTGTAGTGTAGTGAGGTGCAGTTGAACAAAGATTCAGTGCGGAGTTTGATTATGTTTCTTTTGTTTTTTTAAGGTAATTTTAATTTTTTTATGAATTAGACAGTTTTATATCATTATTATTTTATTATTTTATTGTATTATTCTTATATAATTTGCATATTAGCAGTAGTATTTTATTTATGTAATTAGCTGCCACCGGGTTATGCCCATTTGCAGTTCAAATAAATTTATCTTATCTTAATACACTACCATATGGATATTCATTATTATATAATTATTCAAATAATATTTATTAACTATACATCAACAGGAACATTGTACTTTCTAGTACTATGATTTTCATCTATTTTACAGATAGTACACATTTTAAATATATTTAATCTTCTTCTAGGAATATGTGTTTATTGATAACGAGCCACTGACACACTTTGACCACTCATGGGTCTAAATACTGCATCCATTGATGGTACACCTGAAAAATCTCTTGATATAAATTCAAAGGTCTTCTTTTTTAGTAGATTCATCAATTTCAGCACAATATATACTTTCAATAAATTTCAATAAATTCAATAATTTGAATTCAATTTTCATGAAAAAAACTAAATATGTTTAACCTGAATTAAAATTCAATATTATACATTTCAAAATCTGCTGGTAAAGACGATAACCAATTTCGAATAAGTTGTAAATGATTAATTTGATTGGTTTTTAAAGTGTAGGATCGAAATCCATTCTTCATATGATACATACAATATCGTGAGTAGTAAAAAATATTGAATATACATAGTTTCAAATAATATTGGATTATTTTGTGGATTAGATGGTGATGAAGGTAATACAGAAGATTTACTACCATATAAACTTTGAATAGCTAAAATATGGTCTTACATTATCGCAAATAAGCATACATTATCGCATTTCTATTATTTGTATGCTCTATGCCTAATGCAGAGCCAATTTCATGAAGTAAAATAGAAAATAAATTATTTTGTCTTTGTGGTGTATTTGCATATCAATTATAATATATAATAATATAATACAATATAATCTTCATCTAAATAAATATGAATTTCTATTGGAGAAGTATTTGCATTAGGAAATTTTTCATGTGCTAATATACCACTTTTTCCATCAAATTTATTGGAACACGTATTGGAATCACGTTGACATTTAAGTTCAAAATCTGATAAAATTGTAACTGGATGTAACTGTAATATGTCACTCAAAATTTAAATTTTCGTGAGATGACCATATTTTACATACTGATTCAGTTAAATCTAATACTTCCTGATTTACATTACTATAATACAATTTTATTGTATTCTTATTCCATATTTGTGAAGACGATTTTAAATGAGCAGCATGCACACCACTTCGCGGTTGATTTTATAAATATAATGTATCACTATTTAACTCTTCATCTAATAGTAATTGATAATATTCTTGAAATTTAAGAATGACATCGCTATTTTTAGAACTTTATCCATAGTTTTCTAATTTTTTGTATCGCTGATTCACTAGTAGCTACTACCATATGAACAATACACGCTGCGAACGATATTAGGTTAAACCATATTCATAATATTTTAATTCGATAATAATTCCTAGACAAGTTTTCATTAACATTTCAATAATTCCTAAACCAGATTTTAAATATTTATTACATAATTTCTAGACCATATTTTAATTCAATGATTTTACATTTCTTATATCAGCTAAATGATATTCACGACCTTCCATTACTTCAGTTATTTTTTTGAATTTTTACATGAAAAATATGTCAAAATACTCTCTGCTTCATATACGGGACGCAAAACGGCGGCCATGAGACGCTCTGCTCGCGATTCCACAATGCAACCGAACGGCGACGTCTTATAAATTTTCTCTTTTTGGAAACTGTTAGTGACTTGACCGGTCATTGCTGCGTCCTAATAGCAACGCTGCGAAGTACTGTATTTAAAATGTACAATATTACTTGTCCTCTATTTTACTCTCTGCAATTACATTAGTGGATTTTGCAGTCAAGTAAAGTATCTCCATGACACGATACTTGAAAATGCAAGAGCTCTACCAGAATATGTGTCAAAGGGAGCTTGTAATTGTTTATTGTGTTACAGTTTAGGCACCAAATTTAAATAAAAGTCGAAAGCAGTATGACATAAAAGACATGATCGCTCATTTGTTATGTAGCGATAACTTTCCAATACTGCAGAAGCGTATTCGTCAAAGTATATGAAATATTTATATTTTGTAATATTCAAGGTATGTATAGTAATGTAAAGTAAAAATGGTAATAAAACTGTACAGCAAAGGTAATATATTTTTCTAACTCTCACTTAATCACATGAATTTAAGAGCCGTTTTCAATTCGACCCGCACGGCAAGGTGGTCAATTGGGAGAGGGTAGTCATTGGGAGATTTCGTGGTGCTACCCGTGGCACCGAATCCTGCTTTTGACATCTAAATAGGTGTCACTGCCTCGCCCTGAGGAGAGTCGCGGGGACAACGCGCAAAGGGCCGGCTGTTACAGGTAAACAATTGACGGGCAGACAACAAATCACAAGGATAAAGACACAGCCACGCAGACGTTCTTCCAGAAGATGCGCCGGCTAAACCGAGGGGCGGCGCAGAGAGGAAGGAGCCAAGAGGTTGTGGGGCGGGGGCGGCGAGCTCCCCAGAGGATCTGCCGAAAGCTGTGTTTTGCAAATTAGTGGCGCGCAGGCAGCCGACGACAATTACACAAAGTGGCGCACCGGGCCGCATAATCCGCTTTGTGCCGGCGGACAAGATGCCACCAGAGGAGAGAGAGTGTCCTCAAACTATCTAATGCAAAAGTCAGAACACTGCATTCTGTTGAGGACTCGTTTTCGTCTGACCTGCGTAATAAGTGACTCGCTCTCTTTCACGTTATAAGACTTGTTCTGATTGCAATAGAAGACATATTGGCTTGCACTAGAATTGCATGACGAATCAGGCAAGGGGTCAGGCAAGGGCGACAGTTTTACTGTTTTGAGTTCTTCTAAGTTATCAGTTATCTTTCATACAATTTTAATATTGAAACTTCGATAAAAAATTTAGTTTCAGTTATAAATATAAGAAGAAAACGTAGTTGTTTTACATGATGGCATACTCTTACTAATTAATTTTCTAATCTATTTAGCATGTGTTAACTTTTTGTTTACCCTCTGTATTGCTGGTAACGTATATACTTCTACGTGAAAGTTGAAGTGTTCGATAAATAAAGGCGGTACAACTTAACTGGAGGAAATATTGCCTGCACATGAACTTTACTATTAGACAGCTTCGGAGTCATGTCCCACTCCCACTATGCAAAAAGCTTGCAGCCCCAGGGTTGGGTCTTCCTCCGTGGAGTCGCCTCTCTCGGCGGCTTCCCCAGCGCCCTCTGGCAGGGCTTGCTGGCCCACCGCGTCCACACCGCGCGCTGCCCCTCCGACTGCCGCGTAGCGACTCCCGTGTTCACTCTCGTGCACTCCTTGGCTGAGCCCTTGAGCGGACGCGTGCGGTGTAGGCTACCGTGCGCCAGCTGCTGCCTGAGCCCCCCCCCTGGACTGGTGCCCGCCGTCTCGCGTCGAGGCTCCCCGTGTCCCTGGCGGTGCCCCGCACCAGCGAGCTCGTCGGCGCGCGGCGTACGAATCCTTGCGCACGCGCCAGGTACAGAACGCAGGCCGCGAAAAAGTGATATCAACAAGTAACATTCGGGTAATTTGTGAACCAAATACAGCAAAAATAGCGTTCGTGTAATCAAATACAGTGCATTTCGTTCAAAAATTCTGAAGAAAAAATTAGTCGCATTTTTAACGATTTTTTTAATATTGCCCATATTATTTGTGAAGAACTAATTGTGACGAACAAATTTCATTTAAGAAAAAACACATTCTTCACTATACTGTATTTATAGGAAGAGGCAGAGAAGAAAAAAATCTTTCAACTTTTGTAATTTTCGAAAACTGTCAACAGAGAAAGTCGGCCATATTCCATCTATACAAGTGTGGTTCACTCTATTCTTACAAGAAATTCAAAGAAAAAAAATGGAGTCGTTTTTTGAAAGATTGAGAATGTCCAAGGGGCTGGATGTCAAGTATCTTCAAGAATTAAAGAATTATTTTCAAAACCGCAGGGCTTAGAAGCGGGTCAGATCGATCGGGAAACATTCATTTCGAAAAAAATTCTACGAATATTTTAGGCGCTAGTTTTATTCATAGGCGGACGGACAGACGAACGGTCGGTCGGAAAAACAGACGATGAGACGTTTTGGAAGGGGAAAATTGTGGTGCTACAGAACGGCACAAACTTTCCTGTATTAGTTTTCTATTTCCCCTCGTTTCGGCTAACTTCGGAGTTGCCACTTACTCTTGCTAGCTGCCATCTGTCGCCGCCTAAAGTATTTGTTTTTGAAATATTCTTAATTTTTCGGTTTTCTAATAGTAGAACGGAAATATTATTTTACGAATATAAAACAAAAGTAATACCTCGTCCTAAATGGCAATTTTATTTGAAATATTTGGAGCCGTTTTTAAGAAAATGGCCTTTAAGCGCTACTGTAAATTCGAAACTTTGAACGACTGACCGTTTCCGAAAATGCGGAATTTTGAGCTAGTTTTCACAAAAAAGATTGAGACTTCGAGAAGCTTTATATGACATTATTTAAATCATGGATACTTGGCTGTCCGGGATGAGCCGCGTCTTAGTCGAGTGCGTTGACTTTTCGGCTATCATGTTGCGGCTCAACACCAATATACGTAGCTGTGAAGGTCACAACACGATGACCGAAACGTCAGCTCAATCGACTGAGACGCGGCTCACCGCCAAGTATCCAATGACTCCGGCCGCAGCAGCCTACTAACACATCTTATTGAAATCAAGTGTACTCATAAAAAAATAATGTGCTCAAATCGCCGCTCACGGAAATGAGAATGACGCGAGAAAAAAGTAAAAAAAAATATTATTATAGGTTTTGAAAAAAACAAAAGAATAATGAAATATGGCGTTTATTTAGGCGCTAGTGTTGTTCACTTACACCAGACGGACAGACAGACGGTGGGACATTTTGAAGAAAAAAAACAAACAAAATTTTTTCGGTATCAGGAGACCCAAAAACGTGTATTTCCGTTGAAATCTCGAAATCGATTTTCCGCAGCATTATATAAACGATCACTATTTTAAGTATATTACTCTGTACATACGGATGTATACGGGAAAGTAAACATAACGCGCGAAACTGTTGTGGAATCGCCGTCTCCGAGGGCAACTTCTTCAAAACAATTCCGGGTCCCTACTGTCTCTTACCTCAGCTGTCACGCGTTTAGAACTATCTAAAGAGATAATTTATCCGTTTTAAGAAATATTTATGTAATGATTGTGAATATCACTTATTCATGACCTTTTAACTTCATGTAATGTCATAATGTCGTCGTTTCTTCCTGCTTATTATATAAAAGTAATGAAACTTTTATTCAATTTCTTCTTCAGGGGTGTAACGAATCTACACTTACCTTTTGTACGTTCCCAGTCTACATTTGCACCAGCACACGATGTAATCGTCCCCTATTTGGCGTGAGTGTCTTTTCCACATGCAAAGTGAGCCGGCTCTTGTCGTGGCGCCGTCTCCTCTCTCCCTCGCGCGAAACTCCATTCCCTGTAATGGAATCCGCCCTGTCGGAGCGCAGGGCTGGGAACGCCTCTCCCGCGCAATTCCTGCCCCGCTTCCCGCGCAGCGTTGGCGAACGCGTCGCGCCTCTGGCAATTTTATTCTTCCACCAATGGCCGCTTTCCCCGCTGCGGTATGCGCAAAGAAAATGTTCACACTTCGCCCAGAAAATTGTTTTGTAAAATATTTATATTCAATTCATAATTATATTTTATAACTTTGATTGTCCAAAGTCAAGTGAAAAAAGAAAGTGAAATCAGTTCCGAAATAAGTTATTATAACACGAGCGTTTTAATAATTCATGGCATTTTATCAACACTACCACCAACAACAATCAGTCAATTCAATTGAATCGATGAAAGTCAAATTGAAACAAAAATTATGGTACGTGCAATGGAATTTTTACTGAATAGATAAAACGCTGTTCGCAACGCAACGAACGATATTCGTATAGTCACATTTTAATACAACACTTAGTTTTCAAATTCGGCCTAAAAGTCTTGAATTTTGTTTTCCCATTCTCAAAATGTAATGTCTTACGATAGTTGTTTCTTAAATAGCTTTAATAGTTTAAGAGATTAATGTGGCATGCAATCGATTGCTATATGTTTTTTTACCTATCACGACTACACATATAAATACTCGTTGATTCTTTCTCCAAAGTATCCCTGACAAAGTCCTCCTTGTCAATTGTGTGTCGTTTCTTTTCCAGAACACCATTCTCTGATGAAAACATATCGATTGAAAATCATCGATGTTTTCGCAGTTCCTTGTTCTCCCAACGTATCTAACGAATATTTCGCAGCCTCCATTATAACTATTATTTCAACAATGCAAAACATTCACTCATTTAAAACTCAAATAATACTGCTTAGCGTAAACTATTATGGATTTACCAAACAAACATTTACCCACAACATAAATCTATGATCGCAAAATTACAATTTCATAATGTTCACACCGTTTGAACTGCTTCCGTGAGAATGAGAATTTCGCTTCTTTTTGCTTAAGCTATGCCGTACCTCAACAATACAATTCTCGTCTAGCATCCTGCATGGCGCCTAAATGTTTATAGTTCGTTGCTACGTTACGCGTATTCCTTGGATTTTAACATTCTGGATGCATCAATTACGTCGTATCACACCCGAATGACATTCTGGTATGTCACAGGAGAAAAAACAACTTTGCCATGATTACACCTCAACGCACGAACATTACCAATATTAAAAAAAACAACATTTTTTTAAAGATCTAATATTGTAAAAATACACTGCATTACGAATTCAACCTTTATAATTTCCAAAATTCTAGAGCTTGTAATTAAAATTGACTATATTGTTAAACAAAACTTCATTGAATACAACCTTTTTGGGGGGGAGATAATATTATCAGGTATTTTTGAAAAAATCGTCACCATTTCACTTAAATACGAGAAAACAACAAATATTATGAATATAGTTTATGATATTATTTAAAGATCCAATTTTGAAGAACAAATGACCCTGTTTTAATAAAAATGGAGCCTGCTCAGTTATTTTATAAAAAAAAATTAAATTAAAATATTGGAGCCATTTTTGAGAAAATGTTGATAATATCAATAGAGCTTTATGTGAAGTACCCCGAACGAATCATTTCAAATTTGAAAGGCCATGCCATCAGGATGAGCTATCGGGGAAATTCATTTTCGTACAAATCCAGAGTACGTTTTAGATATTATAGTTGTTTACAATACACTGATTGACAAACATTTGAAAAAAGTCCTTTTTCTTTTGTATCGGTGTCAACCAAAACGTGTATTTCCATTGAAATCTAGTCGTTGACTTTTTTGCCAGCTAACTATTATATTGACATAAAACTACTTATAAATTTTATAATCATCACGTCAAAACCAGAGGAGACATTTGCACGAAGAAATCTCGCAAGGCGACATGTAGGCTTGCACAGAATATCACGTTCAAGCGGGGGGGGGGGTGAACACCGCCACCTTTCAGGTAATAATATTCACTTCTCCTGCGAGACTAATGACCATAACAGTTGACGCGCCCAAAAACAAGAAATAATAAATCTATCAATCATGGAAGCTTCACAATCAGTACCAAATCAATCACCAAATGTTAGTTAAACCGGGAGAGTTAGCTGAGGCAGGCCTGCTCCAGATATTTAGCGGGGAAGATCTTCGCCACCTCTCGAAAAGGGCACACGCCCTACACTTACGGAACTAATGATCGTTGCGGTTGTCGAGTCAGGAATCAGTAGTCAATCAATCAAAGCAAATGTTAGGGAAGTGCCCTGCCCTTCAGCAGGTTGTAGGAAATCATATGTTTATTTCGAAACTGATGTGCTTCACAAATTTCCCAAAGATACTTCAAAGACCATAGTAGATTGCCAGAGAGCTTCATAATTTCATACCAAACATTTGGTATGAAGCTCTGATATTTTTTATTCATTTTTCTCATTAAACAATTAAATAATATTTTGGCTGTAATGTACTACCTGTTACGTATTATTATTTGTCTACTTCGTGACTTTTGCGCGCCGTTGGCTGAGAGGTCAACTCAGCCAACGAAACGGCGTCACCCGGACAGCCAAGAAGTCTTGAATTCGAGCCTCGGAAGCCCTTCGTGTACATTTGTCTACTTCGTCTGTGTATAATTTAACACGTGATTGATTACAGTTGTGATGTAAACTCAACCTTACAACAATCTTACTCTTACTCATTCTCTTTGGTAAGAATATACTAATTGTAATGCCGCGATGTACTATTATGTTAAACACGAGATTTAATAAAAAATTAACGTAGAGTGGAAATAGATGTGAATAAAAAGTTGAAATGTTAACATTTGTAGTTGCACGTTCGTCACTGACGTTCTGTAGACCGGGAAGTCATAAGCGTAATTTGTAATAAGTATCTTTGGGGATAGAATACTGATGACATGTAACCTGGATGAACCGAAGGCACTCTCTGCGTAAGTATTCCAGAGTCCAGTTGCTCTGACCGGTTGTTTTTGGAGATTTTTCCCATTAGTTGCTAGCGGACGCCGAAAGAATACCGGACTATGAGTTCCGGACAGCATCTGATCTATCTCCCCCCATTCTGACCTCATTCTTATTATTAGTCCTCTTCTTCTGCACTTCAAGGGTTTCGTTCAATAACCTGTTCCGATGTCCACTTCCTTCTGGGCCTTCCTACATCTCTTCTCCCTCTGCATCTGTAGTCCACTGCAAGTACAGGTAGTCTGCTGTGGGGCATTCGTATGAGATGTTCATACCATCTTTTCTGATTTCTTTCCAGTTTCTCCAGCAGTGATTCGACCCCCAGCTTATTTCTTATATCTGTGCTTTTCTTTTTATTTCGTATATTATAACCTAGAGTGATTCTTAGAAATTTCATTTCAGCAGCCTGGATTTTAGAGTTATCTTTTTTTGATGTTACTCTTGCTTCATCTCCATACATTAACACCGGCACAGCTACTGTGTTGAAGAATTTTATTCTTGTTTCTATCCTAGTTTTATTTTTTAGATGTCTGTGTATTGTGCCGCATATATTTCTAAATTTATTTAATTTTTTATCTAAATCTATATCTCTTTCAAACAAGATGTGGCAACCTAGATAATGGAAGTATTTTACCTGTTCTATACTCTTTCCTTCTATCACAATCTTTGTTCTCACTGGGTATTTTCTTTTATACGCCATAGTTTTAGTTTCTTCTTTGGAAATTTTAAAACCATATTCTATTGCAGTTTGATTTAATTTATATACTGCCATTTGCATTTTGTCTTCAGTGTCCTGTATTATCACTTTGCAACAGCCCTGTCATCCACCTTTGATGGTGGAAATATCTTCTGTCAATTTTCCTTTAAGAACCAACGTATTACTCGTTGTTTCATATAGTTATTTTATCACATCTATCAAGTATTTTGGGAACCCCCTTCTTTCCATTATGTTCCTCAGAATGCTTCTATTGACATTATCAAAAGCTTTTACTATATCCACGAATGTTAGGTATGTTTCACAGTTGTGTTCACATCTTTCTTCTATTATTTTTTTTAATGTGAAAATGGCATCAGCAGTCGATCTGCCTTTTCGAAATCCCATATTTTCTTCTGATATCAGGTGGTCTGCTATTATTTTTAATCATTAGTGCCGGAGAAAAGTCTGAACCCCCGTTGTACATGGACCATCTCTCGCTGCCTATAGACAAACTAAAATAGATCTGTAAGTGCGCGAATGACAAGTCTGAGTATGGATTACATAGTGACACCATAGGAAAGACAACGAGCGAGCGAGACACAATGGGTGAGACAAGCAAGGAGAGAAAAAGGTAGATTAAAAGAAACTAATTGTGCTTTAACAATACATATTTTATCGTGTTATTTTTATCTTTTCTAATTTTCGAAAATTCATGAAGTTAACGAAAATGAGAACTTCACCAATTTTATGCGTCCTATGCCGTAATCGAGGAAAATATTAAAGAAAATTTTTGAAGCCGTTTTTGAAGGAGAAAAATTATAAATTGACTTTGTTTCAAGCAACAATTAAACAGAAAGCACTGGATTTTTCAAAATTGGTGTATCACCTTATTTAGAATTTATCACCTTTTCTAGATTTTAGAACAGATTTCATGAAGGAAAACTATCTCTAACATTAATATTATACTTTAGCTGTGGTAGCGCCAATTTCATAAATGTACTTTGATTTTTTCTAGAAAAAATTCGAAGCCGTCTTTGAGAGACCATAGTTAATACTTGCCTATATATCTCACAAAATTACGCAAAATCTACTCATATTTTCGAAAATTTGAACATGCCCTTATTGAAACATCTGTCTTTAACGAACAGTTATCACACAGGTCGAAAATCCTCTATTTCCAATATTGTAGTTGGAAAAAGACACCGAAAAAACTTCTAAATTTTTCAATTTTTGAAAATTTGAAGTTCAACGAAAATGAACACGCTGCACTCTTGTGATGGGTTATCACAAGGGCAATTAAATACAAATAATAAATTTACGTAATTATAAATGTGGATGACAGCAAAAATGAGAGTATAGAAAATGTGAGGTGAGCTTTATTTTGGAAACGCTACAAGGAACAGAATTGATAGTGAGGAAAATCCATAATATGTTAACAAATAATGCAGTGAAAGGACACGTGAGCAAATTCCGTGGGACAGAAAATAAATTAAGAAGCTATTACGAGCAGGAAATCAAAGAAAAAACCGATATCATTTTGAAATGTGTGTGACCAGTCAGTAGTTAGATCGATTGAGAAGAATCGATGGATCGGCGCGCGAGAAACGATGAAGAGACGTGTTTGAGTATAATTTCGTGCAGGTGAGAGACAGATGAAGGGCGTGCAAGATGAAAAAACGGGGCAAACGATTTTCGGACACGGTGTGTCAGCTGTAAGAGGGAAAGCTATTCGGTTACGGGAAGAATTAACTGAAATGTTAATTTGTAAAGGCTATGTTTTAAGTATATGTAAATGTACAATTAGAGAGGAACAATAGTTACGTGGATCGCACTTAACCATCGGAGGGACCGAATTCTTTTGGAAATGGAGGCTGAATGGAAGATGAAGACGTTCAAGATGCGGTAGATCTGCGTAAGGAAAGAAGCAAAACGGGGAACATTTTTATTTGTATTTGCTATTGTAGGAAGGCCAAGTGGTAAAATTTCTAAATTAATAATTACGAGGGAATTTGACCATGCATACAAAGAGGGAAGGATATGTAGCGAGTATTAGATAATGAGAATTGGAGAATTTATAAGAGGGCATGTGTTTATGAAAATTGTTATTGTTGTTTCCAATTGAATATTGGAATGAATATATATGCTTACAGATTAATACAGATAGAAATGTTGCAACTACAGTACGTATTGTTATTTATGAGTAACAACAAGAGAGTATCCAAACCTACGTAAAAAGGATATAAAATATCTACTTTACGTAATTATTTCGCTACCGAGTATCTATACAGACGGCCTATCAGACACACACATATATACAATTTCATCATGACGGGAGGATCTTGGAATAACCTTCGGCAAACAGTCGGATGAAATGTGCATTTTGAAACAGTAAATTCAAGAGAATAATTAAACAAATAGGTACCAAGAACGGTCCCCATTCAGACTTTAAAGCGTAATTTTCCTCTCCTCAGTAAAAAAAAGATCCTCACCATTTGGAACAATTTTTTAGAAATTTTTGAAAATGTTGTTAAAGATGCATGTAAATTATTCCCAAAAATTGCCCTGCTTCCAGAGCAACTGGTGCGAAATTTAAAAGTAAGGATTATACTAATGCTCTGGAGTACATCACTGAATACCTGGCTCATGGCCGTCTTTGGGAGAAGTTAAGTGATTGTTATTGCCCGAAATTTAGCTTTATTAATTCCTACTTTCTCTAATAAAGCAAGTAATTATGTATTAAATTGATTTTTTTTACTCATCAGGCAACTTTCAAACTGTCAATTGAGAGTGCAATTAAATAATTTGAAACGAATGTTTTGATTTTTTGTAAATTTAATTTATTTATAATGGTCGCATAAATATCTAGGTATTGAACGATCACACGTTTGTAGTACATATTCACATGTAGTACATATTCACAAAGTATTTCAGTTGTAAGTTACTATATGACAAATACAGGAGGTTATTATATATACTATTCATTTTTATGTATAGGTCAGACACTTGACATGAAGGAAGACATGAAATATTCTTTTATTGACACATGACCTGGGTTTGAAATAGTAATTGCAGTATAAAACACAAAGTTTCATAAGAAAAATAAATGTAAACAATAAGCATATCAAGAACAATAATTCATATAGTAACAGAGATTAACTCTGGTGCAGTAATTTGCAGTGATTGGGTGATATTCATTATTGTGTATGTTCTGCTTATATCTTTACACATATATTATCACACATATTTACACAGACTTCTACCAAGGGAAATAGGCATCTAATGGATTTAAAAAATTGTAGTAACATGTACTAGATATGACTGAGGTTATATCATTAAAACAATTCAATCTCAACATTTACATTAAAATTCTTGGAGTGACTTGAGGATTTGCAATATATGGATGATAGTGATAGGTAAATAACATGTTTCACAGAGATTTGGAGATTCGTTTGCTACTAGATGTTTGTGAGTCGAAGCTGAATGGCCAATTCTCAAAAGAGTAAGAAGAACTTAATCACTTCTTTTTTGGAGGTAAGGAGCATGGTCTTCAAGAACGGATTTCCTGATAATGTACAGTTTACCATGTCTTGGTCTTGTGAAGGAGTATCTTTTTATATCATTATGTGAGTAATTATTGGTGGTCAGAGGTAAGGAGGTAGCTAGTTTAGCTGCTCTGTCAACTAATGCGTTGCCAGTAATACCGATATGTGAGGGAATCCAGACAAACTATTTCTTTGTTAATGTTTAACATTTGATTATACAGATTGATTTCTTTGATTATTGGATTGATATGATTTTTTGATTTTTGGATCTAGACTGGAGGTGCTACTGAAGCTTTTTAGTACACTTCCCGAACCAGTGTAGATTACAAATTTTGAATTTGTCATATCTTTGATGTATTTCAGAGCTCTGTTTATGACGCAAGCTTCACAATAATATACAGAAAATATATCACTGAGCTTGAAAGATTGTGTTTAACCATCAATTAATTGACAATTCATTGAAGAGAGCTAGATATATTTGTGAACATGTGTCAGTTTTCTTGTATTCTTTAAGACTTGAATTAATGGCTATATTTTAGGAAAGCCATGGAGGTTTTTTAGTATTAATATCAGGATTTACCAGGGGAAATGTGAAGTCTATTTCATGGAGATGTTGTTTTAATAATTGATATACTGGTTTGGGGGATTTTTTTTTTTTGGTATTGAACTGAATATCTTGAAGAGAATACATTCTTATGTGCTGGGTTACAGGAAGAGCACGAGATTTTGCTGGTATAAAAGAAAGTTATTTTCCGTCTTCTAATGTGCAACCCCTATTTCTTCGGCTTCGGCATGAGTACTTGAGACCAGACTTGTCCTAAAGGCTCCAATTGCTATTAGTATGGATTGGGTTAATCCATTAGTATGGATTGGGTTTAGTTTGTTTAATATATAATATTTTGCTGATTGATAAATGATTGTTCCGTAATATGTTTTGGGACGGATGAGGGTTCTATAAGTGAACAAAGATAATATTTTTATAGTTGAAGTAGATTTAATGATATTCATTCTGAGGAGGCATTTACTTTTTAATGCATTGATGTGTGGTTACCAGGATAGGTTCTTGTCAAATATCATGCTTAGAATCTTGATTTCCTTTACACAGTTAATTGCTAAACTCAATTTGTATTGAGTTTTAGTTGTACGTTGGAGTTCTTGTTCTTCCGGAGATGATGCATTTTGACTTCGTTTGTGAGAATTTGAAACAAACTTTGTTAGACCAATTTTGTATTGATTTGAGGGGGCTTTGTAGTTGTTGCTGAATAGTTTTAGATCTTTTTCACTAATATGGTGATATCACCATCGAATATACATATATATGTGCTAGTTTTTGAATACGTTCATTTATATAATTTATGGCATTAAGGAACAAAGTAACACGGTTGTCGGGGCCTTGTGGTAAACCGTTACATAGTTTGTGTTTGTCGGAAAAAATGTTATTGAACTTGACTTGGAGAAATCTTTCACAAAGAAAGTTGGCGATGAATATTAGAATTCATCTGTATATTCCCTTATTGTACAGTAATTGTAAGGTTCAGTCTTTCCACACCATGTCGTAGGTTTTTTCTGCATCGAGGCTGATTAGTGCTTGGTGTTGGTTTGTTATGAATGCATCGCAAATGCTGCTGTGGATGTTGTTGAGATGGTCAGTTGTTGATCTATTTCTTCTAAATTCACTTTTGAAGAGTGATGTTTTGTAGAGTGAGTTTTGTAGAGTGTATATTGTTGTGTTCTAAGTACCCTATTAGTCTTCGGCTGATTACCTTTTCCATAGATTACAAAGGATGGAAGTTAATGAGATTGGTCTGTAGTTGACAGGATTGTTTATGTCTTTATTTGATTTAGGTATTGATAAAACCATGGATTTATTCCTCTTGTTAGGAAATGACCCAGAGATTAGGAATTCGTTGAATAGGATAGTAATATATTCTATGGCATTGATTGCTTATCTCTGTGACTGGAAAGCCTCTGATGAACTATTTGGTCGTGATCTCATTGATTTCAAAAAATATTCCCATCCCATTCCAGCCCATACCATCTTGGCCTGGGCTGGATTTTCTCAGATAGGAAAGAACAGAAGGAATTTCTTGAACTTGGAGAGGATACTTTAGTATTGGATGGCAAGAGGTATTAAACTGGAGTATTTTATCTATTGTGACACCAGAATTTAGTTTGTATGATTGAAATTCATCACTGAAATTTTCGTTGCTTGAGTTATTGATAAAGGTCTGAGCCAAATTGTTTGATAGATGGATCTTTGGAAGATATATTATTCACTGTTAACAATTTTGTATGGAAGGTAGGTTTGTATTGGTAGATATATATATATATATATATATAGGTAGGTATAGGTAGGTATATATAGGTAGGTTTGTATAGGTTGGTATATATTAATTTATTGCTTTGATTTTTTTCGAGTTATCAGATATGCTTGTAAAGATATTTATAGATGGGATAAATGTTTCTGATTTTCTTTTGTTTACTTTATGTTATTCTTACTAGGGCTCTCTAGGGTTCTTTTGTATTCTATTTGATTTTCAGTTGTTGGGCGTCTCTTGTATATGATAAAGGCTTTTTTGTGAATTCTTCTGACATTTTGGAATTCTTGATTCCACCAAGGAACCTTTTTGGTGTTTTATTTGAAGATTTATGAATTGTTGTTTTTGTAGTTTGAAGTATGAGCTCCTCATTAGGTCCTCATTCTGTTTGTTATGGAAGTATAGTTCTTGTGCAATAGTTTCACTTCATTAGTTTTAGTTGAAATAATTAACTTGTATTTGTTAAAGTTTCGATTTGGTAGTACACTTTATTTCATTTGCTGTATCGCGTCATTGATTGGTGATTATAATAGGGAAATGATCACGACCAAATAGTACATCAGAGGTTTTCCAGTCACAGAGATAAGCAATTGATGAAGAACAGATGGTTTTATAAATTAATTAGTAGTAGCTAATTTTCTTTTTGTGAACTAAAGTAATTTATATTGCATTGGAGAATGGTATATGCCATTTCAAGATCAGAATTTGAAAAGAGTATTAGATTGAATCTTCATCGCTGATTTCACTATACTTTGCAAGTTCTCTGATTTCGTCAATTTTCATTCATGTCTTTTTTAACGTCTTTTAATGCTTTTATCCATAAGGAGGGGGTAAGTATCTTCTAACATGAGTAGTAACTGTTTAATATCTGGAGTGAATTTAAGAACGGTTTTCTCAACATTTATGCACTTTTTTGTTTTTTCAAAAATACTAGTTGTAACCAATTTAAAACATATTTGTTACTTGGTTGAGATAATGTTCCATTAAGTGGGAAAAGTTGATCTTCTAGTCTATCGGATTCCTCTGCAAGAGAAATTTCAAGTTTTGACTTGTTATTGTTTTTTAGAATTGATTTAGTCAACCTAGAGTCTTTAGATTGATGGACTTTACAATCCATTGCCTCTGGTGTAATCGGTTGTATGTTATTAGTATCTGAGACTCTTTCAGATGGGTTAGGTTTTCTTCACATACAATTGAGTTTAATATTTCTGATGTCTCAGATTTTTGACAGACTTTTTTTCAGACAGAATGAACCTTTTATTCTGCGTTCTTAGTGGTCTAGTGGTTAGCGTTGAGTTACTAATTGCAATTGTTGATTTATTATCAACTAGTTGTTTCACAGTTTCCCTGGAATCGAGGTAGACGCATAAACAATTTCTTGAATTCGTTGAGACAAACCGTTTAGTATGAGAATTAATAATTTTCCTGGATGTACGTTTTTATTGATAATCCTTCTACTGAGTCAATCACAATCGCGTGTTCTTTTCTAGGGAACATACCTTTCGGAGCAGTAGTTAAATATCTGTTGATATAATCTTGATTTTCGTTTCTAACTTGACTTGATGGTTTGATTTCACTGTTAGGGATGACTCCTTGATCAGAAGCCATCTTAGGATGGTCGTTGGGTGTACCAAGTACACCTACGATGTTATATGTGCGTTTTATCCACTCGCTGGATTTGATTCAGTTGATCTTGTTAACACAGAAGTCGTCGCAACACAACACTCGGCACTGTACGGCCTTAGACTGCGCACTCCGAGCTCACTACAGCTTATCGCTACCGCTTATCGCACAACGGGAGGTCTGGAGGAGGAACGACACTGAATGTTTTGATTTTGTAATGGTGTGAGGGCAGAGAAGGGCGACGTTTCCTGCTCGCAGGAGCGCCGGGCTTCCCAGGCGGCCAGTAGCTCGTGCGGGCGCGGTTTCACGTCTAGCTTAGGCAACTGGGTTGACGGTAAGCACAAGGACGGACGGACAGACGTTCAAGTCAACTAACTTTTTCGAAGTTAAGGGCCCACAAAACGTTAATTCGTAAAACAGAGCATGTTAGAAGCAGTAATTGACTACACGTGGGAACAATATTTTTCCACTTTCTGGTTATTAGGCCAAAAACCAATTTCTGCTGCAGCATTACAAGATATTTCGAATACTACGTAAGTAGTTTGCGGGAAAGTAAAAAGTTATGGTTAGACTGATCCTTGGAAGGCAGGCTCCTCCTTTCGGTTTCGGTGCCACGTGCCGCTCCGCGACCTACAACGTGCCGATCCGGAGCGCCCCCAGCTGCGCCATTGCGTGGGGCGATTCGGCCCTGCCTGCGCACGGCTCCTTCCGCACACCTGCTCCGCTGCCGCCCCTCGCTCCCCTCTCCCCCACTCTCCCCTCCTGGGGCCTCGCTCCATTAGGCAAGTGGCCGCAGCGCGTTTTCGTCGCGTTCCACGGCCCAGCGCTCATGTTTACTGCAGGGCAATTTGCGTGAATTTCACGAACAATTTCAAGCCCTTTTATTATTTACTTGTTTCCTCCCTTCGGCTCCTTTCTCCTTGTCTTCGCACAATGGCGCTTTCTGAAATTTCCATTGAGAGAAGGCGGGAAATTAGGTTATGGTAGGAAGGGTGGTACTTGTGCGCCAAGATGTGACTTATGAAGGGAAGGGAAGAGAATGTGATGGCGTTTGGTACACTTCATTGCTGCTGATGACACTCTGACAAGGTGTATTTTAAGATACATTAGCACATATGTAATGGGTGTATGTAATAATAACAACAATAATAATAACGATAATAACACTCATAATAATAATAATAGTAATAATAATAATAATAATAATAATAATAATAATAATAATACTGAGCGAAGGCGCGCTAAATTAGCAATCGGGAGGTCTGGATTCGACCCCGGGCAGGCTATCCTGACCAGGGTTTTTCGTGTTTTCCCTTGCTCAAAAGGCGAATGCTGGGAAGGTTTCTAAAATCCCACGAACACCTTCCACCTCCCACTACCCCACCTCCCATCTCCCACGCTCATTCTAGTATTTTCACCCTTCATCATCACCCTATCACTTCAATCCTATTATTATTATTATTACATTATTCACAGCATCTACTGGTCGGTATGTCAACCACACACAGGTATGATGACCAGCCGTGTTGGTACTGCTTTACTGAAGTTAGAATGGCTTCTGAGCCAATACGGGCAGTATTCAAAATTACTGCTTTTGCATATTATATTACATTCCTGATGCAAGGTGAAGATCTCCAGTGCCGAAGTGTATTTTCGGGATCACTTTGCCGTAGGCTGATATTTTATAGGGCACAGTTTGTCAATTTACTGAAGTTCACTGAGTTGCGACTTCATAGGCGAGGATCCGGTATATCTTCTGGATCTTCTCTTGGATATTTTTTCACCGATATGTTGTGGTATTGGGTTATTGATAATCGATAAGGAAAAGCCTGCTGTTGTTCGTATCATGTAAGTGTTATAGATAGGGTCTAGTTGCCGGCCGACATGTCTGTCAGTGATAATGGAACGAATCCAAGTAGAGTGTGTGGCTCACTACTTTCAAGGCACATTGTGGAGGCACATATTTAAATACGGGACGAAGTGCGAGTAAAGCCGTTCTCAACGCAAAAAATTAAATTGGTGTACCTGCTTCGCACTTCATCATGCTTTCTTTTTGTATCCCTGTGGCGGTGGCTGCTACAATCCACTTGTCACGTGTTGTATAGTTTCGCTTTGCAGCCTCACATTTCTAACACGAGTGGAATGAAGGTAGCATCTCTCAAAGAATGTGTTTTCTGTAGTGTCAATGTTGGTACCACTTGGTTGGATGCTAATCACTCGAAAGCTTGTCTCCGGAAAGAGATCCCCCCGCGCCTGGGCCATGCGTGCGAACGCAGAGATGTCGACTTCTGGTTTACTCAGCTCGTGAGGGTATCCTTCCATGCATGCCTTTGCCTTTTCCAATAAGGTGTATCTGATCTTGCGTTTCAATGGATTGGGAAAAGGCGGATGAAGCTTTTTCCAAGTTCAAGAGAGCTATAGTTATCAACTGCAACTCACTTGTCTTGCTGAATGCGTCTCCCACAATGTTTCAAGAAGTATCTCTTGAGTGAACAATTTGGAGAGCTTTGATTTATGAATCTACATACTCGCCCTCCTTGGCGACGTTGGAAGCGAAAACGCTTCAGTACTACTGAATGGGGATGATGTTTTTCGGGGTTGATCATTAGCGTTGATTGTTCTCTGGAGTTGTCGAGGTCTCTCATTCTTCCATTTTAATAACGCAAGGAGTTTCGCATGGAATAACAAATGAATTGATGCCTCACAAGGTTTCTAGAGAGAGTTGAGATTTTAAAGTCCATGCATCGTTTAACAACACTTCAGTTGTTAGTATATTCTAGTAAAGTGTGTTTGATTCGGAGTGGATGTTGGAAACCCAAGGGTATTTGTAATTTCATGGGGTCCATGAAGGTATCTTTGGTTCATTATCAGTTTTCAAATTTGATAAACTTGCATTATGATTCCCGAATGAGTATTCACTCTCCTTGCATTTTTATTCAACCGAATTTCATCTTAATGTGCGTCAGTGAAAGCTTCTTCCGTCAGTTTGATTAGTTTTGCGCATATGATCTCAACGGAGTGTCTGCATAGAGTTCAGAATCATTCTCATTGTGAAAGGAGATGTGAGACACGAAGAAGAGGTTGAGTTTCCCCTTTTTAAGAGCGATTCCATATTAGATGAATTAAGTAGAGTAGAGAGGGGGATTCAAGGGCTTAAACAAGAACAATAAGGGTTAAAAGAGTTCCCCTGGAAAATCCTCGGCGGATGTGTATGTTATCTGTGTGGACGGATTGTTTTCCATTGAGAGATACAGTTTTGTTATCCATCGACTCATCGAGTTTTCAGGAAAGTTTTGGATAACGGGTGGGACCTTGTATACTCAAACATTGAAGGAGCCAAGAAGGGTGACACGGTGGTGAATCTTTAGCGTAATCTATGTAGCCATGCGTACAAGTTTCTTTGTTTTTCAAGCACTAGCCCATAATTACAGAGTCTATAATGAGTTTGCTTTCCTTGCATCCCTGAGATCCAGGCTCATCCTTTCTGTTCATTCTGCCTAAGATTTTCTGTTCTCATTGGTGTATCTATATTTGCGAAACAAGATGTTATGAGTTTGTAGAAAGTTTGAAGGCAGGTTATATGCCTGTATTCGAGGGTCTTTAGTGTCCCTCTTTGTGGTAACAAAATGTTTGCTAGACCTCATGAGGAAGTGAGGTAAGATTTTCTGGATTGTGAAGAAATTATTGAATTATTAGCTTATATGATGGTGAGTGCTGGTACAATTTTTTGAGCCAATAATTGGGAGGCATTACTGCCTGGTGCCTTCCAGTATGTGGCTTTGTTCAAAGCTGCTTGACAATTGCACGGTGGATGATTAGGTTCACACATAGAGGGATATCTCGGTGGTCTGTCATATATCCATTTCAATCCAACGTCATATCTGGGTTGTGGGACACAGCAAATGCAGATAGGCCTCCAAAGTCTCTATTTGTGCTTTGGAGGGAGCTTTGACTCTCCAATATTTTTACAGCGTTTGCCCTTTGAACATCTCGTAGAATGCTTTTGTTCTGTTAAAAAGAGAATTGCTGTTTGCTTCCTCGATGCAATTCTGTAGCGTCGAAGGCGTTTTTGTTAACGCCAAACTTGTCGTAGGTGTCAGAATGTTTGTATGTTGAAAGTTCAAGGGCTCGTGCTTCGTATGAAATTTTGTAGTTAGAGGATGTTATACCCTTTCTTTTCAGTTTTTCTGAGATATGTTTCATTTTTAAATTGTGTGAGTCTTCCAATATCTCTCCTTAGTGCTTTCTATAGCGATTCACCACCGTCTTTCCAAGGTGGCATTCCTTTTTTTCCTTCGGAATCATTGGGGAAGTGCTTCGCGGCTGAAAGCGGAAACGTACATCTTGAAGCCCACAACCGGCAGCCACAATAATTGCTAGTTGTACTTCTTCGAAGATGGCTCTTTGTTGTAATGTTGTGGCAGTACTTTCTCATTCAAGACCGCGGATTGCTCTTGCTAATTTCTTCGAGCAATGTTGTTCTGGAATGAGATAGCGTTAGTGGGTCAGTTCCTTCAATTTCCGCAAGAGCGACTGCAAATTCAATGCGTAATTTCCACCTCTTCTCTTAAATCTATCAATCCATACTTTCTGGGACATACTTGTCCATTGTCATCCTGATTTTGCACAGATGATATTCCATGCCCTCAATATAACTAGGTCTTGAGGAGTAAGCATGTTTCCAATTCTCCTTAGATGGCTTCCAAAACTGGGTGCAGAAGGAGATGTGTCTGAACAATTGCTCGACGTTCTGGTCCGCTATTCTTGCTCACTAACTTCAGATCAGGAAACGGGTGAAGAATCTTGGGTGAACTTTTGTCGGTGACGTAGTCGTCAGTCTCACATTTTGTTAATGGGTGTATTCACGCATGATGAAGGTTCTATTTCTAGTCCACTTCATCTTCTGCGTTGCTGCCTGCGCAGTGGCCTCTGGAAGCAATGATTGATCTCTGGGAAGCAACTTGCGGCAGTGCAGCTTATACAGTGGAGATGGATGGGTGCTGCTATGTTTTCGGCTGTAGTAATATTCTCGGGTTTCCCGATCAGGGCCGCTGTTCGAGCTCCTTGATCACAACGGATTCGCATGCTGTTCACCTCCAAGCGGTGGCTTCCGAAGGGTGCCTCGCGCTCCCTCGGCAGCGGCTTGCTTTTCCGAGCCTTACGACGCATATTCGTGTCTCATATCTCTTATGGGTGTGCCATCGCCCTGTTGCGCCAAATTTTCTGACGTGCCCGTCTCCACGTGGCTAAGGTTTTCAATTGCTCGACGTAGGGCTGGGCTGGGAGACTTAATTATTATTATTATTATTATTATTATTATTATTATTATTAACAACAACAACAAGTGATATGAGTGACAACAAGTGAGTGATATTTAAAAGTTACCGTATTCCCCAAAATCCAAAACTTATCATACGTAAGAATACATCTATTTGTTGGCATATCTGCTGAACAGTACTTCACTTCCCAACCCATACAATTTTGTTAATTGTGTATAGTAGTTTGTGACACGTTTAATTCAGCCGGTAAGAGCTTCCGAGAAGCATGACTTTTGACACTCAAAGTCAAATGTCTATAAATTGAGCTGCCTGCTGACGCTGCTGGCAACGATGCGGGATGTTTGGAGCCACGGGACAAACTCTTTGTGTAAGGTTACTTTTAGAAAATTAATTTGTTTGAAAATAGTATTCAAGGTTAGATTAATTTTAAAATTATTGTTAAAAATGAGAATAAATCGAAATGTTTTTAAACAGTTTTACACAACAATGGTATCGAGCCAGTTTCGTCACTTACAGGTACGAGTACATCACTTACGTTCTCCAGTTTTCTCCATATTGATGATGAAGAAAATTTCTTACTATGTGTTCTGACAACTGATATATTAGCTTAAGCAAGTTATTATTAGTCGCTAGTTTTATGTGTACTAAGATTCTATGAAACATGCATTTATGCAGTAAAAGCTTCGAAAATATGTACTAAAGAACTCATGAACTCAATAAAGGGTTCTTAAACTCATATCCCAACATAACATTAATATCACAGTTTTTACGCATAGCATGTTCATCGGACTCTACTCTCGCTCAAATAAAGTTTGAAGAGTAGTATTTAGTCCCACAATAGAATGTCAGCAGCTAAATATATTTAACAATCAGTAATAGAATCACGTTTCAACACTAATTCCAAGAACAGCTGATGTGTTCGGCTAATGTTCGCTCCCTTTGATGTGTCCTAAAGACCGACACGCGGTGGGTAGTGCGAATACCAATGTTCGTGCTCGGCGAATCGCAAGCAACCCGTCCCACTACTCGGGATTCGGCGAATGCCGCATGTGTGGAGTCGTCTCTAGGGAAAGCCCCCCCCCCGTCTCCCAGCTGTGAGCTGCGGTAGTTTACGTGTTGAAACGAAATATTCGAAAATATAATTTTCCTGTTAAATACCATGCAGAATTTAGTTACAGGAAATTAATAATAGCCAAATTGAACTACGCATGTAGCAAAGTTTTCAAATATTCTCTTGCAGGGTAAGAGTAACCACTGCAGCAGATACTGCTCTAATAAAAACTGAAATAAATAACATTACTTGGCTGTTCAGTAGTGATAGACGAACTTTCAACATTCAAGTATCTAAAATAAATGAAGAGATGTGAAATGTACTATTACCCAGGTTGCTAGGGACAGATTAATATTCTGATTCACCAATGATTAACTGATAAGACAAATATAAGATTAAAATACCTTCACATCAAGAAAAAAATCATTTTCTGTACACGTAAAAGCAGAAGTAAATTAGTTCGCCTAAAATAAATTGCGGTGTAGTTTTGAATTTTTCTTTTGTTTTTTGGGGCGCTCATTACGAAGTTGAGTTTTTGCCAAATCTCTTTTTTCAACTCACAGAGAGGAAAAATGCTATCAAGAATTGAAGATAAATTTATTTTTTATGATCGTATTTCTTATAAACATATTTTTTATGATCTCCTCATTCAGATTTACTTAAAATCATACTTGATAAATAGCTAAAATATGCTACCTGAACTATTTATTTCAAAAGTTCCTACAAGAAGTAGTTTTCATTAAGATTAAGTGTAGAACCAATAACGTGAACTCCTCTCAAATTTATTTCAACCTTATAGGTTAAGACCAGACTTTTCACATTCATATGTGATATATTAGTTATTATAATCAAGTTAGACCAGTAAAATTACACTTTTTTTTGTTATTAAAGGTCGCATCAACTTCTAGGTCATTAGCGTCCATTACTGCGTTTAATGGTATGGTAATTATGAGGATTTCACATTGTGATGATAATAGGGGGAGAAAGGACGAACACAAAACAATCATGACCGAGGTGGGACTCGAACCCGAAAGTTGACTCTGGATAATAAATAATAAAAATTATTAAACCTTTTGTGGGGATTATTTCCTTTACCATATTATTGATTACCACAAGATATCCCCCCGGAATTTATTCAACACGCGGATCGAGCGTCTGTAGCAAAGCTCTTTAGCAACTTGAAAGGAAAATTTGATTCCGCTAACAGAAACATTTGGTTCAACAAAATGTGCTTATTTTTCAAGATAGTGCCTGTGTACGTGAACCTCAAGACCAATTCCACGACTTCTTCCGCAAGAAAAGCTGTGAACACTGTCCAGGTAGCGTCGATAAAGCATGAACTTTACAAATGGTATTCTATAAGAGATTCTCTTTCCTATTACCTTTTTATTTCTCACACCAGTCTTTCTCTATTATGCTCCCCCCTCGAGTTTCTTCTTCTTGGCAGAAAAATAAGGAATATCAAATTTAATGAAAATTGCCTGAAAGTGAATAAGTTAAAAAACAATTCTTACAAACTAAAAAGAAAACAACTTGACAGTAAAAATACTTTTTCACATACTGGTATCTTCACAGACCCCAGATACGAACCCCAGTAATCAAACCTTCTACCCCAGATTTGAGAACTTATCTGATGATACTTTCAATAATGATGAAATTAAGCTGTTATCCTATGGCTTAAAGTTTGCACCTAAATATCACCCTTCTACTAAAGAATTATCTAATTTAGCAGTGAGCACTGAAGAAGCGCCGAAGAAGCCGTGGCACAACATCGCTCGCTCTGGCCTAGTCAGTGAAGTTACTCAGACAGTTCACTAAGTGTA